>BSBK01000537.1:3745000-4322500 GCA_027943335.1 Chamaecyparis obtusa
AAGACCTAGTGAGCAGCTTATATCTTCTCTTTAGTCGCTGAGTCACAAGATGGTTGGCCCACTTCATGAGGATGGTACAGGTGGACCTGATGTCAGAAGATGCTAAGGTGTCAATTTTCTATTGGTTGCTGAGAAGTGTGTTGGAGTGTTGTCAATGGGCCTGGAGTTTTTAGTCTATGAAGTGATAAAGATCGACATGATCTCACAGTTGTTTTCATACCACTTGGATAAGATGCATGATATTTAAGTCAATGGTATAACAACAGTCATTGATCTTAGTATGCTCAGAGTTTATAAAAGATTCAATGATTCAACAACTGAGGGTTGTCTTGCAGTCTCTTGAATTTAGAGGTTAAGTATTAAACACTCAATGACTTTTCGGGTGGTTATGATTTTCTTCAATCACCTAATCTTGTGATTCAACATTTAAGTCTTCTAACATTTTGAGATTGAGTGAGGACTATCGATGGCTATAGGAAAAGTTTGACGATTGGCTGTCAGATTTTAATCTCAGGATCTGACTCAGAGTTAAGAAATCTTTCTGTGATTTGGAGACTTGTCTCAGTCGCATGTTCTCAAGACTTAACCCTAGTCAATAAATGGATTGTGAGACTCAGCGAAGCCTTCAGTCATGAGATATCAGAAAGAAGTTTGAAAAGTCAAAAGCTTTAGCGATTAAGAGAGTCCTTGTTAGTTGCTAAATCTCCAGGTTGGCTGATCACTGAATGCTTTTGAAAAAGTTAGTAAAGTTCATGAGACCATGAGACTGTAGTCGCCGAATCGCTAAAGGTAAATAAGGTTAAATAAAATGTCTAGAGATCTCGTGACTAGGGAAAAATGTAAATCGGGATTCCTATAGAGTTAAGGTGTGAAACCTGGGAAAAGTGAGAAGATCTGATGGTGATGATATAAAGAAGATGTTAGTTTGAATGCTGGCCATTGATGAGCTGTCTCACGCCATGAAAGTAGCTATTTCTTTCATATTTGAATATTTCAAGGGTTTCTCAATGACTAAGGACTGGTTTTTAATGTTGAAGCAGCTAGATCTGGTAGATGTGATTTTGTCAACTGCTACAGCATAGTCCAAAGAGTTTGATGATTGATTGCAGAAGATTTGTACCATGAGGGAATGGGTAGGTAGTTGCTGGAGGCATGTTGTAGGTGAGTGATCAGATTGATAGACATGGTGAATTCATGATCTTTGGTGCATTGCTCAAAGATTTCTCATTAATGAAGATCATTCTTGGATTTGACCACCTGGTTTTCCTCCAATGTAATAAATTCTTGATTAAATTTAGTTGGCTTGGTAGTTAAAACCCTTGCCCTAGTCATCCAAAGCTTGTTGCATCCTGATTTTTGGGATTGCAAGATGACTAGTGGTATATATTGCAGCTATTTTTGCTTTTTGTGGGTTGGTGATGTTATGTTGATAGTCAATGTAAAAGACTGAACAAGGAGAGCCTGGATTTTGGGTTTGTTTCCTAGCATTGTGTTGTTTTGGTAATGTATATATTTTGTAGATTTTAATGAGAACAAACTTGAATTCCAATCTCAAATTTATGTTTTTCTTCTTGTTTTGATCTTGGGCTCATATATGTTAATGTCACAAAGTGAGTTAGCATATGGTAGACAAATAATATTATGGAATTATCTTTGAGTTCCTAACAAAGTTAGGATTAAAGTCTTTAAGGTAGTTTTAGTGAGTTCATGGTTGGATAGGAATTTGATGATCAGGTTTGGGAGTGAGAGGGATAATAGGAAAAGCACTTATTCTAAGTTCAAGAGTGTTTGAGTTAGGATTTTTAGTTGATATATGTTATTGAGTGACTCTATACCCTAGGTTAAGGCACTAATCCATTCTCTAGAAGTAGTTCATCATCATCAATCACACATTTAAATGATAAAATCTTTAAAATTAGTTTGTAAATGGTATAAATGCACAATATTTAGTGATTCCTTTCAAGACGTTAATCAAGGGTACACCAACTTGAGCATCTAGGCTCAAACTGTAGGAGGATCCTTGTTGATCCTTGTTAATTGGCCCTTTTCCTTACAGACTTTGGAGTGGTGATAGAGTCAGTGACATTAGTTTGTCAATCATAGTGTAAACTTGCAAGTAGAAAGAGAAGGAACACCAACATCACCATTGTATTTGTCCAGATGAAAAAATCTACCTTTATCACCTATCATGTGATGTGAACAACCATTGTCTATAATCGAGTCTGTTCTTATGTCTGCTTGGGAAATCAATGCTAGCTCTTGATTTACTTTCTCATCTTTAGGAACTGACTTACTATTCATTTTGTCTACAATATAAATGAATCCAATTTCTTCTTCACCTAATTCATCATCTGAAACTCCATCTCTAGCAAAGTAACATTCCTTAGAGTACTTAGGCTTGCAATCCTTTTTGAACTTTCTAACTCTAGTAAGACACTTAGATGCAAAGTGACCTATCTTATTACATGAAAAGCACTTGAAAGATAACTGACCTTCATATTTTCCTTTTCCTTTCTTTTCTCTTTTAGAAATCATAGCAATAAAATCATCTAAAGTTTTCTCTTCATCATCATCATCCAAATTACCAAAAGTGTTTGCAGATTTCTTACCATGAACTATTGCTTTGAAAGATGTCTTACTCTTTGGCTCTTCTTCAATCCTGAAATCTCAAAAGCTGAGATTTTTCTGATTAAGGTCTCTCTCTTGAAATTTGATGTAAGCTGCATGGTCTCATCAAGGATGTTGATCTTGCTCTCATATTCTGGAGTAAGAGTAGTCATCAACTTGTCCATATTATCTTCTTTTGAGATCTCTCCACCATTGGTGTTGATTCCAGTAACTGCTTCATTGACCCTTTGATTGTGAGCTTTGATATTTTCTTTAGGAAACATCTCTAATTCATTGAATCTTTTCTTCCATGTCTTTCTATGCACATCCTTTTCTTTCTTGTCTCCTTCAAATATGTCTGCAAGGTACTTCCATATCTTGTGGGTGGTGTCTATCTTCTTTATCTATGAAAACTCACTATCAGATAGTGCACTAATAAGGGCTTCTTTAGCTATATAACTATGATGAATTAATTCCTTTTGAGTGTCAGTAGCATCATCCTATTCAAGGTCTTCTAATGTAGGAATTGTGAACCAGGAGGAAGAAAGACTTTTTCGGGCCATTTCTAAGATTGGGAAAAGACCTAAGATTGAGGTTCCTACATTTTCTGGAAATCTTAACCTAGAAAAATTGATCGACTGGATCAATGAATGTGAGGAATATTTTGAGTATGATGATGTTGAGGATCCTGATAGGGTCAAATTTGTGAAGGCCAGACTGAAAGGTCATGCGAAGATATGGTGGCAAGAGATTCAGTTGGAGCGAAATAGAAGGGGAAAGGAGAAAATCACAAGATGGGATCGGATGGTGGATAAATTGAAGTGACAGTTCATTCCTATTGATTATGAGCTTGACCTACTAAAGAAAATGCAGAGTTTGAAGCAAGCAGGAAGATCTGTTCAGGAGTATATAGAGGAGTTCTATCGACTTCTCATCAGAACAGGCCATGCAGAAGCTGATAAGGAGAAAGTTGCCTGATACTTTAATGGGTTAAGGCCAAGCATTCAGGAGGAGCTGAATCTAGTTCGAATGAATAGTATTGAAGAGGCATACCAGTTTGCCCTAAAAGTAGAGGAAAAGCTAAACAAGAAGTTTGAGAGCAGACAAAATCGAAGAGGTCATGGTGGATGATCTGGTGGACGGTCATATGGTGGCCGAAATGAAAATCTGAAAAAGAAGGATGAGACCAGTAGCAGTCAGAATCAGTGAGGAAATAGTTTCAATCGCTTCCAGGATTAGAATAATAGAGATCAAAGAGGAAGAGGAAGAGGACAAGGATCTGGAAGAGGTGGCTTCCATGGAACATATTTTCACTGTGGAGAAGAAGGTCATAGGGCATTTGAATGTCCTCAGCACCAAGGCAGAACAAATAGGAGAAATGAAGGCCAGGCCAGAGTTGCACACGTAGATGAAGATGCTAGATCATCAAATTCTAAAGATGCTGAAAGAGGAGAAACGTTGATTAACAGAAGAGTCCTGTTGAGTGGTGAGAATGAACCTGAGCAAAGGAGGAGCCTGTTTCACACCAGGTGCAAGTGTGAAGGTAAATGTTGTGATGTGATTATTGATAGTGGAAGCACTGACAATTTGGTGTCAGAAGAGATGGTGACAAAGTTGAAGCTCAAGAGATAGAAACACCCACATCCATATCAGATTGCCTGGGTACAGGATGACCACAAGGTCATGGTCAATGAACAATGCCTAGTGAAGTTCAAGATTGGCGGATACCAAGATGAGGTATTGTGTGATATCATATCTATGGATGCATGTCATATGTTGTTGGGTAGACCATGGTAGTTTGATAGATGTGTTGTATATGATGGTCGTGCGAATACCTATTCCCTGACAAAGGATGGAGTGCGACATAAGCTAAAACCATTGAAGGAGACTGAAGAAAAGGTATGTGGTAATGCAAGGATAAATTTTGTTGATGGAAGAAATTTTCTAGATGGTATGAGGCATGAGCATGTATGTTTTTCTTTAATTCCAAAAGCTGGTAAGGAGGAAGTAGAAGATATTCCTATAGAAGTTGCAGATTTATTGAATGAGTTTCAAGATATTGTATCTGATAACATGCCTGATGGACTACCACCAGTCAGGAGGATCAGTCATCAGATGGACTTGATCCCAGAAGTGAGTTTTCCGAATAAGGCAGCACATAGAATGACACCTGCAGAAAGTGAGGAGTTGAACAGACAAGTACATGAACTGTTACAGAAAGGATTGATCCATGAGAGTCAGAGTCCCTATGTTGTACCAGTGGTATTAGCACCAAAGAAGAATGGAGAATAGAGGATGTGTATAAATTCTAGGGCAATAAACAAGATCACAATCAAGTACAAGTTTCCATTGCCATGAATGGATGATATTATGGACTGTTTGAGTAGAGCTGTGTATTTCTCAAAGATAGATCTGAAGAGTGGATATCATTAGATTCAGATCAGAGAAGGACATGAATGGAAGACTACCTTCAAGATAAAGGAAGGACTATATGAGTGGTTAGTCATGCCTTTTGGGCTAACCAATGCACCGAGCACTTTCATGCGGCTCACGAATGAGGTTCTGAAAGAATTTCTAGGTAAGTTTGTCATTGTTTACCTAGATGATATTTTGATCTTTAGTAAAACATTGGATGAGCATATGATGCATATTCGTATGGTATTTGAGAAGTTGAGAGAAGAGAAATTATTGATTAATTTGAAGAAGTGCAATTTTGTGAAGAAAGAATTGGTGTATTTGGGGTTTGTAGTTTTAGGAGAAGGTCTAAAAATGGACCCAGAGAAGGTACAGGCTATCCTTGAATGGCCTACTCCAAGGAGTGCTACTGAGGTAAGATCTTTTCATGGTCTAGCTAGCTTTTATAGAAATTTTATTAGAAATTTTAGTAGTATTTGTGGACCCTTGACTGAAACAATGAGAGGGGATAGAAAAGAGTTTAAGTGGACTAATGGGACAGAAAAGAGTTTTCAATTGTTGAAACAAAAAGTTACAGAACAACCTATTTTAGCACTTCCAGATTTTAATAAGGTGTTTCAAGTAGATTGTGATGCTAGTGGTACTGCAATAGGAGCTATTATGAGCCAAGAAGGTAAACCTGTTACTTATTTCAGTGAGAAGTTAAATGATGCCAAGAGGAAATATTCTGTTTATGATCAGGAATTTTATGCTATAGTTCAGGCATTAAAGAAGTGGAGATATTATCTACTTCCTAAGGAGTTTATTTTGTATACTGATCATCAAGCTTTGCAATATTTGAATAGTCAAGGAAAATTGAATCAAAGGCATTTGAAATGGGTTGAGTTTTTGTAGAGTTATACATTTATTTTGAAACACAGGAGTGGAAAGTCTAATAGGGTTGCAGATGCTCTTAGCAGAAGGCAACTATTGCTGACAAAAATGCAGATTGAAGTGGTTGGGTTCAAGGAACTCAAGAATTTGTATCCAGAGGATCCTGATTTTAGTGAAGCTTGGAAATCTGGTATAGAACCTGTTACTCTAGACAGGACGAAATAGTTGGATTTCATCATCCAGGATGATATACTATTCAGAGGGAGTCAGTTGTGCATTTCACGAAGTTCTATGAGGGAGTCAGTTGTGCATTTCAAGGAGAAGCATAGCAGAGGATTGGTTGGACATTTTGGTCATGATAAAACCCTTGGTTTGGTTAGTGAGAATTATTATTGGTCACAATTGCAGCAAGATGTGAAGATGTTTGTACAGAGTTGCAGAGTATGTCAGATGGCGAAAGGAGTGAAGCAGAATATAGGGTTGTATCAGCCATTACCCGTACCAAAGAAGCCTTGAGAGGATATCAGCATGGACTTTGTTCTTGATTTACTGAGGACTCAGTGGGGACATGATTCAATTTTTGTGGTGGTTGATAGATTTTCAAAGATGACACATTTCATTCCCTGCAAGAAGACTAATGATGCTGTTCATGTAGCAGAATTATTTTTCAGAGAAGTAGTGAGACTTCATGGTTTGCCAAAGACCATAGTTTCAGATCGGGACACTAAGTTTGTTGGATATTTCTGGCATACATTGTGGAAGAAGTTGAAGATAGATTTGAAGTTTAGTTCATCACATCATCCATAGACTGATGGATAGATAGAGGTGGTGAATAGGAGTTTGAGAAATTTGCTGAGATGTTTGGTTGGAGATAAGCCAAGAGGATGAGATTTGATTTTACCACAGGCAGAATTTGCATACAATAATTCTGTCAATAGGAGCACTGGTAAATCACCATTCCAGATTGTATATGGAAGTAGTCCAAGAAATGCATCTGAATTGAGAAAGATAGATAAAAGAGAAATAAGTAGTGCTGAAGCTGAAGATTTTGCAGAACACTTGAAGAACATCCATGGGGAGGTGAGGAAGCATATTACCAAGATGAACGCACAGTATAAGGCTAAGGTAGATGAGAAAAGGAGGTATAAGGAATTTCAGGTTGGTGATGAAGTCATGGTTCATTTGCAGAAGGAGCGGTTTCCAGTTGGTACATATAACAAGCTGAAAATGAAGAAGTTTGGACCATGTAGGATACTGAAGAAACATGATTCAGGAAACACATATGAGGTAGAATTGCCTACTGAGCTAAATATTTCACCAGTGTTTAACATTTTAGATTTGATAGAGTATCATGAAGGAGGTGTTGAAGATGAGATCACAGCAGCACAGTGGAGTATTCCAGCAACTAGTTCAGACACTAAGGAGATCAAAGATATACTGGACAGTCATGTTGGCAGAAGCACAAGGAACATGACATATGAAGAATATCTGGTCAAGTGGAAAGGATGACCTATTGAAGATTCATCATGGCTGACAAAGGAGGAGGTTAGCTGTCTTGGTTTTCCTCTGCACACCTGAGTCGTGACAGGGTCACTTCTCAAATTACCCTAGGTGTCTGATGCAGGAGCATCCTGGGTGTAAGAGCAATCTTGCATCACCCAAAAAAAAAATATTTCTATTTTTATATTCAATAAGGGCTATTTTGTACAGAGCTGCTATTTATGGAAAGTTACTATTTTTGGTAATATTTGTATGTGCTCAGAATGATCTGATTTCTTTCTTGGA
The DNA here is from genome assembly GCA_027943335.1 of Chamaecyparis obtusa. NCBI lineage: Eukaryota > Viridiplantae > Streptophyta > Pinopsida > Cupressales > Cupressaceae > Chamaecyparis > Chamaecyparis obtusa. Next base: position 3,752,681 of record BSBK01000537.1, read on the forward strand.
GGTTCATTTTGGTCATATAAGTTTGTCAGTAAAGTTTCATTGCCAGATCAAGTGTATATTGGAAGATATTGAAGATTTTCAGTATTGGCAGTAGGGTACAGAAACTTTGAACTCAGTTTTGAAGGCTTTAGAGGCCCCGGATGAGGTCAAAAATTTGGGTGACGGGCGCTTGTGTGGGTCAAGCCTGTAGAGCGCTTTGTGGAATTTTTGAAATGGGGTTATAATAGCCGATCGAGTCAACTGGTGATGACTTATGGTCTTCGGAAGTTGGGCCACCTGAAATGGCAGAAAATAATTTTCTTCAAAATTTCTATTCAGGTTTCAAAGGTTATCTTGAGCCAACTATGATGTAATAAAATGTAAAATAAAATAATTCTAAGTTTGGTTGGCCTTATTGGCTAAAATTCTGGAACCTTCCCAAGCGGTGGAAAATTGCCTATATAAGGAAGGCTGTATTATTGTCTTAGGCAGTTCAGAATAGTTCTGAGTAGTAGATCTGGGTAATAGTTCAAGGCTTTGTCCTATAGAATATTGTAAGGGAATGCCCATGTGGCTTTGCATATTGTAATTTTGAAAGTTTGTAATTCCACATTTGTGGAGATAATAAGAAGCCAATTTTTTGTTCTTGCATATTGTTGTTGTTTCTCTATTTCTGTTATGTGTTTGTGGTATTAAGGGGAGCACCCTTCACCAAATTGTTAGGAATAGTCCTAAGAGATAATTGAGAGGGGGGGGGTGAATCAGTTATCTACAAGTTTCAATTCTTTATCCAATTAAGTATACTTAAACATAAAGCATAAACACAATGAAAGAACACTTGAACACAACACCAATATTTTGGTTATGGGGAAACCCAAATAGGTAAAAACTCCGGTGGGACTTGATACCCACTAATATTCTATAGTAGTGTATAATGATCCTTGTTAGAAGATCATTTACCTTGTTAGGAGTAGCTTTACAATATATGAAGTACAATAGACCTGGTTAAGGGTTGAACCTTGTTAGAAGTCTTTTACAATTGTCCTTGTTAGGGGAGAGAACACACTATCTGAGGGCTCACTACTCAAAGGGGTGAAGGCTACAACCTTCTGAATAACAGATACACACTATATCTGGATCTTGCTGAACTACACTTTGACCTACTATCTAGATCAATTCCAATGAGTAGCACACATATTATTCTTTGTCACATTGACCTTCTTCTTATGGTTCAACACTTCACACACTCTGCTCTGCTCTGCTTAATCAACCATGAACCATACTTCAACAATCACAAATGACTGCCTATAAATATCTTTCCTCCAAATGATATAATCAAGTTGGCCTATGAGAACCACCTTGAGATCATATTAGAGAAATGATAATAAACTCCAACAAACATTTTGTCAGCTCTACTATGGGTGCAACACATTCTGGGACCTGTTCATATAATATAATTGTAGACGCACGCCACACACTATCGGCTCTACCAAAACAACCGAAACTTTCTCTGTAAGGTGAATTAATTTATGCACTCTTAAATGAACATCAATAACACTTCTCCAAGATTAAATCTAAGGGCGTATATCCTCAAGATAGGCACAACTCACAAACCAATAAAATCTTTGTCGGCTCTACTGAACAAACATAGGAAACTGCTACTGGTGAATAGTGACTGCATAAATTCACTTGCATTCATCATTAGACTATATGTTCATAAATGAAATATCAATAACATGTCTTCAACATATATCCTAGGGTGCATGCCCATAGGAAAACTATACAGACAACCATATACATAACACTACCTATAACTCTGTCAGGAACACTGCTGACACAAGCTGCTATATAATTGTCTGTACTTACAGTTAACCTCTGTGCCCATGATATCATGCTGATATCAGGTCCATCCATCATATAATGAAGGCTTACTACATAAGAATTCCACACATGCTACTTTCCATATTTTTTCATCAATGACAAACATACAATCAGTACTGACCTGCTGAAAAATCTCCAACAGGGTCTTCCCTGTTAAGAGCTTACAAACTTATACAATCTAACTTGATTAATGGATTTGAAACTTACAGCTAAGTAAGCACTCAGTTAAGATATTTTTGAAAGTCTGTTAGGACTACTCTATTAAGAGATTTACCCTAATTCACCTAAAAAAAATGTATCATTACCCAATCCTTTGGTTTTCACTGAAAATGTTGATTACAGATCTCCTCTTTCCACTACTTATCTGATCTCAAAATCAAATGTATCTCTATTTTTTCATTCACTGCTCTTCTTAGTCACTCTTCTTGATGTTTGCATTAGATAATGAAAACAATTTGTTTTTTGCGTACATGAGATCTTCTCGATTACACCTATCCACACATCATTTTAGGGTTTAGATCTCATCTTATATAAACATATAATTAACCTCCTAGATCAAGATCAATGATCTAGATTGTCTACTTACACTTAAGAATTTCCTTTTTTTATAGGTTACAGGGATTACATAGGGATTAATGATTAGAAATATGTGGCATAATAAACTCCTTGATTCACTCAACAAACATTAAATCTTGCATAGAAGTCAGCCAAAACTATTTACCTAAGTGTTTGTGCCATAAAAAATACATATGTCAAAATTGGTTTGCTCGGCATATAAAATCTTTGATGCTCAACATTTAATATTCTTCATATACTGGTGCTCAGCACTAGCTCTTCTATACAACTTGACATAAACTACTCGATGACTATTGAAGTACTTGGTGACCTCTGACTTTCTCTACAGTAACTACTGCTTCGTAATTATACAAGTGTTGGAAATATAATTGGGAAATGTGATACTAAGGGGGGGGGAGTGAATGAGATATCACCTACTAATTCATTTTGATATATATAAAAAATTTGCATGGCATCAACAATACTTGATCATAACATAATAACTAACATACTAAGTAGCATCCATGAAAGTACTCATAACACAATAATTTTGGTTACCCAGAAACCCTTGAAAGGTAAAATTGGGGTGGGGATGATAGCCACAAATCTTCACTATTGTAGTAATAAATTTTCCTGTTAGGGCTTACAAAATTTGATCAAAACATGATCTAACCTATGAGGGGCCTGCCCTACTAAGAGCTAAAAAGACTTATACAGTCTACCTTGCTAAAGGATTTGAAACTTACAACAAAGTAAGAACTTGGTTAAGAGATTACAAAAAGTATGTTAGGAATACTTGGTTAAGAGATTTACCTTGATACACTGGTTAGAATGTCTCAGTACCTGATCTTTTAGTTTGCACTGTATGCAGATTATAGATCTTCTCTTTACTGTATAGAATTGATCTCTTCTATTAGATTTATCTTTATTCTATCCTTTCACTGCTTAGCTTGATCACTAAATTCTATCTGAATGCTTCACTACTCTAAATGTTCCTCTCTTCTCATTCCCTTCACATTCACTATCTTTCACTCTTAAACATTTTAGGGTTTAGATCTTAACCTTATATAATTAGCAAAACATCTTCATGATTCAAGATCTATGGTTCAGATTAATTCCTTTTTCCACTTAAGCCTTACTAATTTATGATTGGCTCTAAGTATTAAATGTTATACACTAAGATTGCACCCTTGGTTCAAGCTCTCTTGGTCTTGATAACCTAGTATAACTTTGGGATCATCTTCAGGTTGTGGGACCTTTGCTAATTGAGATGAAACCTGTAGGTTCTAGGCTAGTTCCTCTTGGATAATCACCTTAATTTTCTTTTTGATAGGAAAGTAAATTCTTGAGGGGAAAGGGATAGAAGGAATGCTAAAGGGAAATAACTAAAAGCAAAATACCTACTAGGTGATACATAGAAAAGAAATGAGCATAATATATTGACCAAATTAGCATGAAGGCTCTTAGATCTAATAGAACATAATCTTCCTAAACATGCTTGCATAAGTGTTTCATAGAGGGGTCTGAACAAAACACTCAGACTGTGACCTGTAAGAAAATGTTCTCTTCAACAAAAGGGCATAGGAATGAGATAGAGTGACAGGGGGTTGAGTTATACCTACAAGATCATTCAAATCAAATCATAGACAATAGCACACAAATAAGCTGAAAGAAAGAAGGGCCCTCAAACTTCAAGATTTCTCTAACAAAGCCAGTATATTATACCCTTTGAGAGAAATACAGACAAGGGAAAGACTTGAGGGTAGAGAAGATGCCTCGAAAAGCCTCTATTGAATCTAATAAATCAATGAAAGATTATAGACTGTAAAAGCTAGAGGGTAGAAAAAATGCCATGGATAGCTCCTAAGAAAGAAAAATCTCTTTTTTACAATCGTAAAACTCTAAACTATAGGAGCTCTAAAAACTAATATATACATCTCCCCAGTACACAGGAAGGAGTCAAAAATCTGATTAGGGTTACATAGATCTTCGTACAATAATGGAAACCCTAAATCTGTCATATCTAATCATAAATGCATCCTTGAAATATCTTGGCCAATCAGATATATGTTTCCATGTCTTTCCCATCGCCATAACTGTCTGCAGATGAGCCACCCTAATCCATCTACCTCACTTCAAGTTGAGAACCCCATGCCACTACCATGAATTTGTCTTTGTAAGTCAGGCTCATCATGAATGTTCAAATATGATCCATCTACCTCTATCAAATTATTGCATGAATCAGGACATGGAACTATCTGTCATCCAAAAAACCTAGCCACCTGTGCCAAGCAACATCAACTACATTTAAATCAACATGGCACCCCAGGAAGCAAGATCAGGCTAGGACAACCGCCTAGATATTCTTCCTTATCTTTGAAACCTACAACCATCCTTAAAAATCAATTCTAAGCTACCTCCTTTGTCACATATGGCTCACTGGATCAAACATTGGTAGAAAACTCCGTAGAAATATATTTAAATTTGAAACAATGGCTAGCACGTTTCAGTTTAAAACATGGCCGTTGATATCATTCTTTACAAAAAAAAATTGAACGGCTTAGATCATTCTTCATAATAGTCACAAGGCCCTCTAAAAAGTCATCGGCCACATCACTAGTTAGAAACCAATAAGAAATGAACACCTCAACATGACCGACACCTTGGATCCATAGTTATACTTAACTTTTCATCGGATGGTTGTCGTATAGTCGTGAAGACTATCTCTCAAGAATTTTTCCTTGGTGGTAATGCGACAATCATCGATCTTGATCAAATTTTAACTTGTTTGGATGACAAAAACCCTGGCCCCACTAACAAATTTCAACATCACAAGCCCACGACCAATCAGAAGTAGATACCTCAGCAATAACAAATAGCGGACCCACTGCACAACTAGCTTCCTTCATTTGGAAGATCAGACGGTTGTTGTAATGCCAAGAAGATTAGCCCTGGAGCACCTTTTCCTTGTGGTATCACAACAATCATTGATCTCAAATGAAATTTAACCTGTTGAGAAACCTAACCACCATAAGAAACATAACCACTTGCCAGATCACTGAAGGCTAAGGCACAAACCATCAGGGTTGCGCGAACACACGACTGAAGAAAATGCTGGGTCACTGAATGAAAAGGGAATATTCTATCTAATTGGGAGATAAAGAAATAAAGGGAGTCATGGGATTAGGAAATAGAAAAGAATATTCGGTTGAGCTTTAGAGATCTCATGACCAGCCAATCATGAAAAAGTGCACATGAGAATATAGTGACTTAAGTGACCGAAAAAGGTAATGGCGAAATAGAACCGGTCGTAGGGTTTTTAGGGTTTTTTACCTCCAATGGTCATTTTTTTCAAATTTAATGGCTATCAAACCAGAGATATAACAATTTGTAGAGACCAGGGGAAGAGGCACAGAACAATAAAAATTCTCAAGGTTCTCAACAGGGCTTAAAAAATGAAGATTTTTGGATAGAGCCCAGCTTGTTGGCCAAAATTGTATGGAACAAGAAATTTGGGTAATATTACATAGGGATCAATGATTTCAAAATAGATGTGTAGTCACCTCTGTAATTACCTCAAAAAACAAAATACAAAACATGAATGTCGCCCAAAATGATTTACCTGGATCACTATGCCATAACAAACTGATATGTCATTCTTGGCTAACTCAGAAAATATAGTTCCTGATACTTGACATTCACTATACTTAGCATATGTTTATATCTCTATCACTTAGTAATCATTGCATATATGACTTGGAAAAACTAGACTCGGCATAATACAAAAATACATAGTGACCATAAGTTTACTTGGCAGTACTACTGCTCGGTAAGTATACATTACATAACTTGGCCTTTACATAATGACTCGGTCATAGTGATGACTGACCATCATTGCCTAGATAAATGACTAAGTGTGGGTCACTAATAGTTAACACAACTATAAAGATCTACAACAAGTTTATTCATGAGTCAACCTTTATAAGATGGCTCAGTCGCAGTGATGACCGACCAACATTGCCTAGAAAATGACTAAGTGCTACACACTAATGGACAACAAAACATAGGGATCAACAATCTCCCCCTTTGACATTAGTGGAAAAAGAACTTTTTCATGACTTTTATATTACAAAAGAGTACTTAGTAGTTTGAATACTTCCCCTAAGAATTTAACTCAATCTTTAAAAGATTGTACATATATATACACATGACTATTTGACATACAATGAATACATATATTTACATTACATTGTAGTATGTCATACCATTTTATATTGTTCACTATATATACATTCCTTACTTTAGCATGACTCTGTCATTCCTATCATCATTTCATTTCCCCCTTGTTTTTGTCACTTGAAGTTGAAGGGGTGTAGGGGTAAGAAAATAATTATCCAAAAATGGTTTATGGAGCTTCATTATCATTCCAAAGGTATTGTCCCATCCTGACCATATAGACTCCAAAATTTATATCTTTATTTCTAGCTGGGCAGCTAGATCAACTAATGTCTTCACAATAGAGAGATGAGGAACTCTGTATACTAACTCCTTTGATGATGCCAATTCTTTCTATATAACCTCAGGATGAAATTTTAACATAGTCTTTATGGAGATTATTTTGGCTCTTATTCTCCCATCATTAGCTATCAACTTGATTAATCTCCCTTGTGAATGAAGTAACCTTGTGAAATGAATAGAGATGGAGCTTGCATCCATGCTCAATGAATTCTTGGTAGACTTCAAGTCTAGTTGTAGTTTAGGAATAAATTCTTTATTATCCTTAGTGAAAATTTCTACATTACATAGCTTCCTATACAAAGAATGAACATTTTGCACAGCCTCTTCTAAATTAGTCACTAAGGCAGAAAGTTCTACCTATTTTACTGCTATCTCTATTGAGACCTTTTCAAGTACCTTTGTCTCAAAATTTCTTTCATACGACTTCATAAGTTTCTTATTTACTTCATTGTCATCAATATTCACCTTCTTAACAATTTGAACCATTTGTTCCAAAATAGGTGAGGTTTTATTCACATCATCCATTTCAAAAGCTTATATAAATATACCTTTGAACTACTGATGCTCTCACCTTAACTCTTCTTGCTTTATTTTCTTCTTCAAAAGATATTGAAAAATTTTAATCTTCTCATATGTCAAGTTATTAGTGTCCCACTTCAGAATCACTATAACTTCATCAAGTTTTACCTAAGTGGCAAGAGACTTCTCCTTTTTCTTATGCACTTTCTTCTTTAGGGTATTGCCACTCAACATCTATACTAAGGCTTGAATAGCCTCTTTCTCCTAGGGCTCTGGATGCTTCGTAGTCTTATTATCTTCCTCTATATGAGGTCCTATAACTAGTGATACATATTTTTTTTCTTGTTCTATTAAGTTCTCCTCTCCTTGTCCTTTATTACCTTCCTCGGTAGGTGCACTCTTTGATGTTATTATTGGCTTGTCCTATTTCTTTGCACTGGTACTTTGTGAGACTTGTGGTTCAACTTTGACCATATGAGATCTTGTAGGTGTAGTGTCCATAGTTGATTTAATCTCAATCATTGGATAGTCATGTACATGAATTAAAATGAGATTGGTGCTTGGTAGAAACTGATTTGAGGCTACCTCAGTAAGTATTTGGCTCTTTATTTCTTCCTCAGTTAATGTATTTTTATTAACTTGTGTATCCTCAGGGATATCCTCAATGGTGATCACATCTTGTGATACACTCACTTCTACCTTTTGTCCTTCTTCTTCTTCTATATTCTTAGGTTCATTAATTTCTTCTTTATTATCCAATTCCACTTGGCTGGATGTTAATGTTACTCCTATTTGAGTATTAAAGGATTGTCATTAGTATCAATTAGTTATTCAGTCAGTAAAGGAGACGAACAGGACAGTCGGTCAACCAAATAAAGTCTACACACCAAGAAAGACACAAGGAAGATCTCTAAGTTAATCAAACAATGGTTTGACTAAGAACACTCACTGAGCGACAGACAATTACTGAGTACTGAGCATACTAATCACCAAGCATTCATATAAATCGAGCACCAATAATTTACCGAATGAAGAATGTAGTGATTACTGAGTAAAACATGAAATGGCATAGTAATCTGAAATGGCACAAATATCTATGCAAATGTTTCACACCAATTAGGAAAATGGTTTACCAAGATTGAGAAAAAATTAAATATGGATGTAATCATTAATTTTTTGATGATTCCTATGTAATGTTAGATCTAGGTTATTTTATTATACTATTGATCTTAGGTTTTCTATGATGTTTTAAACCCTAATTAGGTCAAGTTAGTTTGATATAAAATTTTTAAAGATGTCATTATGAACATGTATCATGAAGGAGTATCCCCACTAAGGACATCAGGAGATCAGACAAAGGGTTTTTGATATAAATTTTATGAAAGAAGCATTTAGCTTACAGAATACAAACAAGGATTATGAGAAAAATAGAAAGACACATACATCACTAAAAGGTGATATCTATTTGATATATTAAATATATGAATAAGGAAAGATAGAGTTACTATTTATAGATACATTTACTATTACCATTTAACCATTGTAGTAGAATAGAAATATCTTAACAGAGTGGAATTAACCATTCTTATGTAAATCCCTTAACCAAGTACACATATATATTGTGTTTTTAAAATCCTCTAACTACGTAGATGTAGTCTATCTAATTTTTACTCCTTGTATCATTGGAAAATGGAAGCACTTCCATTTAGGACTGGTTTAGCCCTTTGAGTAAGTGGTCTGGGGTCATGTCAAGTGCCTTGAATGGGTCTTTGAGTGGATCTGGCTTTTTCCCCATGTTCTTCTTCTCTTCCACCTATTTCTAGCCTATTTCTGGCACATGGTCCTGAGAAACTGAGATCTGTGACCTCAGGATCAAGGTCGACCTTTTGGGTCAAGGTTGACCTCGACTCTGACCTAGGTCAGAGTCAACCTCAACCCTGACCCTGGGTCCAATTTTCAAATTCTGGAGGTTTCAGGATGTTGGGCTTCAGAAAGTTTTATTTCCCATTTTCTGGCTGGATGTTTTGGATTTCAGAATACTAAACTCTTAAATTTTATTTAATCTAGGTCCATTTCTAGGAATTAAGGCTTAATTGGAATTTAATTCTCCTATGTCAGCCTCTCTAGAAGTTTTTTCCCTAGACTAGTATAATAGGAAGCCTTCCTCTCTCATTTCAATTGATCTCATATATCTGAGGACCAAGCAACTTCATGAGAATCCACTTTCATGCTCAAGCACTCTCAAGAAAGAAGATCAAGCATTCAAGCATTCAAGCCTTCAAGATCCAATTCATCAAGAAGATCCATTAATAGCCATTGAAGAATTCAATCTCTTTGGAGCCCTCTTGTTGAAGATTTCTCCATCCACATCCATTCAAGCTTCTTCCTATTCCAAGATCCATTTAAAATTGGTGTTGAAGATCTAATCCAATTGATTTGAGACATCCTACATATAATTCTACATTCTTTGGGAGCATCCATACTTGTGGATTCAAGGATTCAAATCCTCCACAAGGGTTTTCAACATAAGCAAGGTGAATAGTTCCATTTAATTCATTTATTTGTAATCTCAATTACATTTTAAGGTTGATTCCAAACTAGGGTTTGATCAAGACAAAACCCTCATCCAAACCAAAAAAAACCCTTTTTTTCTTTCAGGTACAGGTGTGGGTCGACAAATATCAGTGCAAATTTAGATACCCTTTTCGGTGAACTTTTGAGATCCGCAAATAGAATTTTGTCAGAGTTGTTTTAGGTCAAGGATGAATTTCAGTGGGGGTCAAGATTTTACCCCGGGGTAAGATCTTACCCTGATCCTAAGGTCAAGGATGACCTTGCTCCGAAAGATAGAAGGTTTATGGGTTTTCTTTGTTTCTGCATTTCCAGGCCAGATCCGATTACAGAATCCCCTGAAACTGAACACCGACATCAGAAAATAGTCTTTTCTAGATTTACCCTATTTTGAGGTTAGTATCTATCTTTAATTCAATTAAGTTTTCAAATGCACATTTTCTATAACAGACTATAATGTTTTCTCCTTTCTTCATATTCTCCATAGATTGATTCATTTGTGTATTGATCACTTCCTTGTGATTAATCAATTCAGATCTCTCCTTTGGGAATTTGGATTAAGAAGTAGATCCTATATTCCCTTATACATTTCATATCTCACATTTTATCCCTTACATTTTGGTGAGCCCGTGATAGACAAATCTTTATTTTATGGTGTTAGATCTTCCATGTATTAGATTTCTTTTATGTGTTTGCATCTCATACAAAAAAAAAAATTCATTTGTTCTTGCTTTGTGTTTTATTAGTTTAGTTCATTTGCATTGCATTGGTATATGAGCTTTACTACATCTAGTCCTACTTATAACATTCTATTTAGATGAAATCATAGACTTATGGGTGCCTTTGATCCTAAGTCTTCCTCTCATTTCCTAACGATCCTGGATTACAATTTGATTATTCATGATTCCAATCCTAATATGGAGAAAAACTCTTCTCACTCATCTCATGATGAAGATGATTCTTTAAGAGTTCCTCCTGAACAAGTCCAAAAAATTTCAACTGAAATTGATAAAATGGGTAATTAGCTTATCCAAGAAAACCATAATTAAGATTCTATTCAAGCTATAGAGGCTCTTAAGAAAGTCCTTCATGATAGTGATCAATGTGTTAATCTCTTGCATGCTATTACTCATCTTGTGCATTCAAATGTTAAACCTTTAGCTCAGGAAGCTCAAGATTTAGGATTTACTCCTCCTGTCACTATTATGGAACCCTCTTCCATTCCTTTACCTAGTATTCCTACCTATACTACTCCTTTGGTGACTACGACGGTTCCCTCTATTCCTATTAGTGTTCCTCCCGTGTCCCTTCTTACATCACAACCTTCCTATCATAATATTCCTTTTACTTATTCCAATCCTTTTCCAACTGTAGTTCCAAGTGTTCCTCTAGTTGTGTCTTCCATTCCTACTACTTCATACACTTTACCTAGTTTTTCTAATGTTGTTGTGCCTCCTATTTCCTCTAGTGACTCAACAATCATCAATTTGGATCAAAATGTGTCCTCTTTACAACAACAACAACTTTCATCCTTGACTCAAAACAAGTTTAACATTCCTACATGTGACATGGGAAGTCCTTTATCCCTAGACATAATTCATGCTCTTGTTCCTCAACAAGTTGATATGCCTCATCTTGAGAATTAAAATGGTAAGGGAGACCCTGTTACTCATGTTAAAACATTTCAAATCCTTTATAGTGATTATTCTCATGACCATAGGATTTTAGCCAAGTTGTTTGCTGGACATTTTCATGACAAGGCCTTACAATGGTATTATTCCTTTCCTCCTTATTCTATGAATCTTTTCCAAAACTTGCTAATAATTTTATTCAACAATTTCAAAATAACATTGGTTTGCAAGTATATTTAACTGATTTGATGCATTGTAAACAAAACACTAAGGAAAAATTGACTGAATTTATTGGTAGATTTAAGCATTTGTATGCTCATATTTCTTATCTTGTTCCTGATATGGATATTCAACATATGTTTATTTCCAATTTACAAAAGGATATTAGACATAAGATTCTACTTACTGAATTTACCTCTTCTCAACAACTTTGTGTAGTGCTTCATCATTATCAATTACAAGTGAGTCCATTTTAAAGAAAGACTCCAATGGCTACTATTCCAGTTCATAAGAGTAATGCTACTTCTAATCCAAACAAATTTAAAAAATTCAACAACTATGTCAAGATAAACAAACAAGCGAATGTAGTTGTTGATCAAGTTGTTGTTGCATCCCACAATGCAACTTCTACGTCCACTTCTTTTCTATTAAATTGTACATTTAGTCCTCTCTTTGAATCTTTACATTCTATTATGAATAGGTTGTTAACTACTAATATGATTACTTTACCTCCTATTCAACCTCTTTTATCTGCTACAGTAGCATCCAAATCCTTGGATCCTAAAGATTTTTGTCAATATCATCATCAGAATGGTCATGATACTGAGAAGTGTTATTCTTTAAAACATAAGGTTGAAGATTTAATCAATTCTAATGCCTTATCTATTGATAATCTTGATGGCAATGGGAACAAATCTGTATCTCCTCCTAATAAAAATCTTCAAATCTACATGAATCCTTTACCTACACATGATACTAATACCACTTCTCATCAATATTCTATGGATATTGTTTATGATTCAAAGATGGATGATATTAATCACATTTTTAACCATATGGTGCATGTGGTTCAATCTGCATCTTGATCTTAGCCTCAATCTCAAGTTCCACCTCAACCTAAACCAAAACTGTAGCCTAAACTTAATCTCAACCTAAACCTTGAAAGAAACCTAAGAATAAAAGACCTTAGGAACTTTTGATTACCTTTGATGATTATGAGACTATTAAAGCTCCTGATGGTCCCCTTTACATTTATTCTAGGATTTCTCAGATACCTATGTGTGGTTTTCTGGTTGATCCTACATCCTTAGCCAATGTTATTACTGAAGAAAATATTTTTTATGAAAAAATTGCAACATGATTCTTATGATACATCTGATGTGTGGATTCAAACTTGTAATGGTTTTCTTTATCTATCATTTGGTTCTATTAGCTTTCCAGTTGAACTTTGTGGTAAAATTGTGAACATTACCTTCATTGTTATTCGTACTTCTAATCAATTTCAAGTTAAGCTTGGTTTTCCTTGGTTGAATTCCATGCATGCTATTGCTTCTCCTATCCATAAGTGTCTTAAATTCATTCATGATGAAGAAGTGAAGATTGTTAATCATAGTTTATATCAATCTTCAAGGCCCAAGGAGTGTGCTACCCTTGATTTCTTTTGCCCTTCATTACCTAATTCATGTCCTTCTCGACCTGGTAATATTTTCCACTCATACCAAGCCTATAAGCATCATAAGATTCTCATGTTAATCATGCCTCTGATGGATATTAATAATGGTCTTTTTCCTACACCTTCCATACCTCCTTTATCTATGGCTTCTACCTTTGTTAATCAAGCTCCTAGTGTTTCTTGTGAGTCTGCTGAGAATCCTACTAATCCTCCTATAGAACTTGTGAAGGATCTGGTAGTTGTTCCTCCTAGTTCTCGACATATTTCAAATAAAAAAAATGTAATCGATATGCTAATGAATGTCGTAAGAAGCATCATGCTCAAGTGAAGGTTCATACTTTTATTCTTCAAATATCTTTACCTTCTTTTGACAAGCTTATGTATGATGTGTTAGAAGAAGTTACTAATAATAATGATGTTAAATGCAAGATTATGATGATTCTATTCATATCTTAGATCCTATTTTGATTAATCTGGATGAGGAAGATACTCTTAATGATGTTAATGATGAATATGAGATTTACCTAATATGCTTTCATCACAAATGACACTTACACCTAGTATCAAACATTATGATTCTCAAGAGGATCCTTGTTTGGAACTAGCTATCATTCCTACGTTGGTTATAGTCCCTCTTGCGAGTTACCCACCTTCCCTAAATGATATAGAATGAGATGGGGAGACTAGGTGACATGCTTGATTGGCTTGTCCTTTATGGTAGCTTTTTGTGTGTTTTCATGTTGTACTATATTCCTCCTATGTTGTGTTTGCTAAATGTTTGTTAGATTCTTTTATACAACCCTTGTTGCTCTATTCATGCAAGGTGATAAAGGAATCAAACCTATTATATATTTCCTCTATATGTATCTCTATTCTTCTATATGTTATTGTAGACACCTAAAAATCTTTTAGAAAATAAAGTATTTTTATTTTCTGAAAATCTCTAATGACATCATCATTTATTAATTAATTAATTTTTATGTCATTAAATCCCTTTATCTTAATTAAAAATATTTAATTAAGGAATCCCTCCCAAAAATGTTTAAATCTTATTTAAACATTATCACCTTATTTATTAATTATTTTAATTAATAAATTGACCAAAAATCCCAAAATAAATAATTAATTTATTTTTTGCCCAAAACTTGGCCAATTTCCTTTACACCACTAACCTCTTCCAAAATCTTCTAATTCCTTCTTAATCTTGATTAAAAGGCTAATCCCATCCTTTCTAACCCTAATCCCAAGGCTAAATATTTAATTAAGATTAAATATTTAAATTTCATATTTATTGAAAATATTTCAATAAATATTCCCAAAACTTAAGCTTTTAGAATGAATAAACTTTTATTCCATGAAACCAAGGAGAACTCTAGACTCTTCTAGAATCTTCTCAAATCCAACCTCTTCACCCATCCTAATCCTAAGATTATCCTAATCCTAATCCTAATTCCTCCCTTAACCTTGTCACATTCCCTAAACAAGGTTAGCCAACTCTTAAGCTTACCCCAAAGTCAACAAAGAGGGCTTCCCTTTTTGAAATGCATTGAAGGCATTTAAGGCCTCCTTATCCCTCTTACATGCACTTATGGTGCATTTAAGAAGCCCCTCACCCCTTTCTTACACCCTTTGACCTTAGACACATTTCCCAAATTGTGCACATTCCTCCCATATTTCAACCCAATGCCCTTGTGACACTTGTCACAAGGAGGTGATCCCTAAACTAGCACAATCCATGTGCTCCCCTTTGAATGAATCTTAGCCTCTCTTAAGGATTTCAATCCTGGCCACTCATTCTTCCTTCCCAAATTCTATAAATACCCCTCCTTTCAAGAGCAAATCAATTAGCTTACTTTCATTCTCATGCATTGTTATAATGCCATTTTCATGTTAGATCTTAGCAAATCATCCTAATTAGCTTACTTTCATTCTCATGCATTGTTATAATGCCATTTTCATGTTAGATCTTAGCAAATCATTCTAATTTAGTTTACTTTCAAGCATTTTTAGCTCATCATAGCTTAGCAATAATGGATTAACATAGTTTTTCTTATTGATTTGCATAGCATAGCATCATACCACATCTCTAATTTGGTCTAAAATTAATCTTAGCATAATCATATTTGCATTTAGTCTCCATTAGAGCATTCTTGAGTCTCTTGAAGCCTTAGGGGCAAATCAGGTGTTCTATACCTATTTTTGTGCCATTTTGGGGTTTTCATGAGCTTCAATTCATCCTAAATGCATTTAGAGTATGCTCCAAGTGCTTAGAGAGCACGCCCACATCCCCCTTATCAGAGCAAATCAAACAGTGCTTGGGTGCACCTATTTTTGGCTCAATCTGAGATAATAGGTACCCTCAAAAGCCTTGCTCACATTCTAGCATGCCCGGTGGGACTCAAACCACAATCAGCTTGATCAAATCACACTTTTTCAATCTCCGTGTCACAGGAAATGAAAAAAAATCATGCCTTCAAAAATGAAATCATGCCTTTGAGAAATCAAATCACGCCTTGAAGCAATTAAATCACACGTACAGACTCTATTTTTATGCCTGGTTACTGGCAGATTTCTGCCAGCGATAACTTCTATTCTGCCTCTACTTCTTCTTCTATCGCCTGCATGTAATTAAATGACGCCTTTGCAGAAAGAAATCATGCCTCTGAAAAAAAATTTCATGCCTTCGGGTACCAAAACCTCACTTCTAGTTTTTCTTTTGTCACGGTTGGTATTTCTTTTATCACTTTTGAGCATTTAGGTGTCACCTATAAGTTTGTCCCTGCCACCTCTGGTCAATTATTTGTCACCTGTAAGAATGAAATGTCACCTCTGCACTTTCCAGCGTCGTGTATAAGCTGGATAGTGTCACCTTTTGGTGTTTTTCTGTCTTGATTTGCTTGGGACTGGATTTATTTATTTTTATTGCAAACAAAAGGTCAAACTCAATCTTGAATGAAACTAAAGGAAAGAACTTAGGTCCTAAAGTGTCATTGTCACTTTGAAAATCAAACGCAATCTCAAATGCACTAAAAGGAATGAACACTCTATTCCCTCTCTTGTTTCAGATTTCAAAGCAAGTAAACGAACACAATCTTGAATGATCTAAAGATAAAACAAAGCACATTTTCAAAGTTCCTAAGTCAACTCGCAAATATCAATCTTGAATGCCCAAAAGGAAAGAACTTGCAACCGCTCAAATCATTTACGTTTTGAAGAAAGAACAAATCAAAATCTAAGCACATGTGTCTTCATTTTCAAAAGTTCAAACACACTTAATCAATTTGGGAAAATGAACAAACTTGCTTGATGTGCATCTAGGAGCTTTATCTTCTTGCAAAATTCTTGTTAAAGTAAGCAACGTAGAACATTTGGACTCAGACAAGTTCACTTGTTCTACTTTTAGCAAGGCCTATCTAGGGAGAAAAGCGCTTCCTCCTCGGAGAATGACCTCAAACTGGTATCCCCTCCGACTGGTATATAAATAAAGTGAAGGCAAAAAGTACTCACTTACATTTCCTAATCTCCAGGCGTCTTGTGCCAAATGCAAATGTCTGGGGAAAGGTAAATATTCCTCCCCCAGCATTGTTGGCTAGGCTCCTAAGTGAGTCATAGGTGGTCAGCATAACCAGGTATGGAGACTCCACAGAACTATTAGAAACTTGATAAAATAGAGGCTACCCTATCTACATCCGAAAGTATCAAAATCCTTATGCAAGGACCAATTCCAAGGGGTTTACCGGGTTGCCTCAAGATTACTCACCATTTGTATTCCCTTCTGGGGGATACCAAGCTGTGGGCAAGTGATTTTGATACTCACCTTCCTTCAGTAGATTTTTTTGAAGTTCTTGACAGTCAAAGACTCCGTGAAAACACTTGTTGAAACATACACTTTCAAAGCTTTTTCAGAGTCAGTCATCCTGTTTGTATCCCACAAGGTTGCTTTGCCCTTTGCGGAGATTGCTTTGTCAGAAGCCTTTTTAATTTATCCTTTGCCACTTGAGAAAATCAAACCAATCACCAAACTTATCAAAATTTTCTCAAAGATATGAACAATTTGATCAAACATCCAAAAGCCAAGTTGCCCAAATCCAAAGATTATCAAGAGAATAAAGTTGCAGAAAGAAACCTCAAGAACCATCAATCCTCTATCCAAGCAGCCCAAGCAGAAGAAAAATATCAAGAAAAGCTTGATAATATTGGCTATAATGCAAGAGTCAAATAGTTTGCCTACCGTTTCTGAGTAAACCATCGCTACATCAACCTTGAAAGAGAAGATTAGCTGGATCCATCACATGTCCTATTCTACCTTCAGATCTCACAATCTTATCTCGGTAGTCCATCATCCTAGCTTCATCTTAGTTTCATCCCTGCATCTTCACCAAACCTTAGTTTCATCCTAGAGTCCTTCTTAGTTGCATGCAACATCATCCTCCTAGCAGCATCATAGATCATCTATCCCACTCGCATCTGCATCATCCCTTTAGAGAGAGCATTGTTCCATTACCCTTCACCATCTTTCCATCAGCAATCCACCATCAGAATCCCATATCCTTCATCCAAAATCCAACATCCATCATCTAAATCAGAACCCACCATCTTTTGTACCAAATCTAGGGATCCAAATCCACAAGCACTTAGTGTTCAAAACATTTGAGTTGTTTCCATCCCTTATCCTAAATCAGAAAGCATCCCCTTTTTGACAGAGCATTGTCTAAAGGAAATCCAACTTGTCCTTGCACAGCCTCATCATCTCGAGCAAGAGATTGGCTTGTATTGATAAGCAATCCAGTTGACCGAAGATCATTAGTCTATCCTAGGTTGGCCCAAATCCTATCACTGATCCTCCATCAGGGAAAAATAGTAGCTCGTTGTTGACACTTAGTAATCTTCCACCAGAATCCCACCAATCCTCCACCCAATCTTGACCCAAATCAGAGCATCCCACCAAGCCTCCATCATCACCAAGCTTTTTTACCAAATTGCCACCATCCCCCATCAATCTTCCACCATCCTTGATCCAAATCCAAGTAGTTCATCAATCCTTGCATCACATTCTAGAAATTCATCATCCTTAGAAGTTCCTTAAGCTTGCATCCACCATCCTTTAGAGTTCTTTAGGAAACATCTTGCATCCATCTAGCATCTGCATCTCCATGCCTGTCGCGACAAGATCTAGATCTAGGAAGTGAAGGCACATGAATCCTTATCCAATCACTAGCTCATCTGATCCCAACATTTTTACCAGTGCAATGGTAGCCTATGATCCCCAAATACAAACTATAAATACATGGGATGATCCCAATATCCCCTCAGCTCCTCTAGCAATAGAAACATTTGTGAATCACCCAAAGAATCCACCAGCAGTCAATACACTCCTAGCCCAAGACCAGCAGAGCATGTTCACTAATTTTTCACAAAGACATACTCCCATTCCACCATATCTTCATCCTTATATTCCCATAAGCACTATCCAAATCCCAGCACAAGTATACTCTCCATTCATCCAACCATTCCCTGATCCCACCTTGCAAAAATCTCAAGAAACCTCCACCATTCCCCTTCTTCTGCATGGAAGCTTCACAAGCCCCGTAACACAAGCTGTCACACCATCTGCTCCATTCCCTATCATAGGTACTTCATCATCTGCCATGGCCTCCCAAGCTCTTGCACAAATCCAACGCTTGTCACAAAATCAACTCCCACCTCTTACACATCCATTTACACAAGCAGCTCCATCTCCTTCCACACCATTCTTTTCAGGAGGGATGCAATCATCCTTCTCCCTTGCTCCACAAGCTTCAACATCCATGCCATCTTTCCCAGGGTCAACACAATCATTTCCCTCTTTCACCCAACAAATGCCAGCATCATCTATTCCAGCGGCAGCGCAATCGCTCCCCTTTCCTCCTTAGCAAGCTTCTGCATCAACATCACCCTTTTCATGGGGAGCACAAACGTTCCCTTCCTTCCCCCCCAACAAGCATCTACCCAAGCACAAGCCCATCAAATTGCCTTCACCACAGGGATACCTTCCATGGGCTTTTCCAATCCACCATTCATATCCCAAACTCCCATCACATCCACCTTCCCGACGTCCGCTGCAACACAATTCCCACCGCACACTGGCTCTCGTTGGGGCCTCACTCAAGAAGAAATGAAAGCTTGGGGCATACCAACCCATTCTTCTACATCCATGTTTGAGAATCAACAAGCCACCTTCTCACAAGTAGCACAGCAGCAACCATCACAACTTCCACCAGCTTCATCCTTTACAAACTATCCATTCACAACACCTGATGCCTTTCAGCAAGTTCCTTCACCCCAGCAGCAAAGTTCATCCCATTTCACAAGTTATCTTTCCCAGCCACCCTTTGCTTCAAGCTTCCCCACATCAAATTCACCCTTAAGCAATGCGGGAATGCACTCGACCTACATTGGTCAACCACAGAGCCAAGTTCAGCAAGGACCACCTTACCAGCAAGCGGTGTCATTCCACCAACCTCCCCCACAACAACCCCACTTCCAGTCATAGCAACAAACCCCTATCATTCCCTAGCAACAGCAAGCTTCCTCGTACTAGGTGTAGCAACAAAATCCTTCCATTCCACAACACCAGCAAGTAGTCCCATATCCACCACCACAATATCCCCCTATGCCATATCAGCAGTATCCTCCCCAGCAAACATTGCTCCAAAATCCACTCCAATCTGCCTATCCCACTGAGCCATCTCCATATCCCACTCCATAATACCCACCTCAAATGGGAGTACCTGCTCAAACACCAATCAATGTCAAGTGGGAAGCCATGAAGAATACTCTTAAAGAGCTCCAAACTGGTATTGAGAGTAAAACCTACAAGTTTGAAGAGGTGTGTCCTTACCCATTTGACCGATCCATTGCCGCTATTCCCTTCCCCAAGCACTTTGAAACACCTAAATTTGATAAATATCAGGGGAAAGGAGATCCAGTCAATCATGTTAAGGAATTCTATATGGCATGCCAAGAAGT
The DNA here is from genome assembly GCA_027943335.1 of Chamaecyparis obtusa. Classification (NCBI taxonomy): domain Eukaryota; kingdom Viridiplantae; phylum Streptophyta; class Pinopsida; order Cupressales; family Cupressaceae; genus Chamaecyparis; species Chamaecyparis obtusa. The sequence continues at coordinate 3,773,015 of BSBK01000537.1, forward strand.
GGCTTACTGTGATAACTATCTCGTGCATTTATTCCCCAAAAGCTTGGGAGGAACCGCTGTTGAGTGGTTCTATAAAATACCCAGTGGGACCATCACAACCTTTGCTGAACTCTCTAAGAAGTTCATCAACCATTATGCACACCATGTTGAGAATGAGTTGACCTTGTTAGATCTCTGCAACTCAAAACAAAAAGAAGGAGAAAGCCTAGTAGAATACTTGCAACGATGGCAGAACCTTACCACTAGGTTATCATACCAACCGCCAGAAAAGCATTTGACCAAAATCTTCATTGATAACCTACATCCTAAGCTATCCCACTTCATGCGGATGAATTGTCTCCAAACGTATCAAGATATCAAAAGCAAGGGGATAGGTATTGAAAAGGCCCTCCTAGATGAAGGCACAATCTGACACTTCAAAAATGATGCCCAAAAACCTAGCAATGATAAATCTTGTTACTGGAATCGTAACAAGAATGTTGTTACAGATGGAGCCACTGATACCAAGCATGTCCAAATTGTTGTAGCTAGTCCTCCGTCAACTCCTACATACCAAAAACAAGTGCCCATCCATCAACAACCTCCTCAAGTCCATCAACAACCCATGCAACAATATCCTTCTCAGAATAATCAGCAGAATTATCAGCAGCAAGCCCATCAAGCCTATCAAGGTAACCCGAACAATCAAGTCAATGCTGTCAATATTGCTCCCAAGAAGAACAAACCCAAAGCTCAAAATTATCCAAAGAAGACCTTCACACCGCTGGGTGAACCTCTGGATGTTATCTTTCATTAGATGGCCAAGGCCAACTTGATTACATATCCACCAATTCAGCCAGTTGATGATACCACTCCCAAGCCTGATTGGTACAAAGATCATGAGTACTGTGATTATCATCATGTCAAAGGACACACTACCCTGAAGTGTATGAGACTCAAAAACTATATCCAAGATCTGATTGATCAAAAAGAGATTCAAGTAGATACACCTACTCAAGCCTCACCAAATGCCAATTTACAAATCTATCAGAATGTGTTCCCACAACACAATGTTGGGAAGAATCAAGCTAATACCAATCATCCCCAGAATCATGGTAAAGGCAAGCAAGAAGATCACACTACTGCCTACATCAATTATGATAAATTTGTTGGATGTATAACCCAAGTTGAGCCCACAGTCAATACCATCCATGTCAAAGGAGCAAACAGTCAATGTGCTGTTACCACCCATAGGGGTCAGATAACTATTGTTGGTGCCTGTCCAAGGCCAGTACAAAATGCACACAATGCATAGTACAACCTCATAGAATATCTTCAGAATACACCAGCCCAAATATCCATCTTGGACCTTCTCTGCACTTCACCTCTCCATCAAGAGATCCTTAACCGAGCTCTCAAAGAAGGACATGTCCCCATAGACATTAACACCACCCAGTTTGAGACCCTTGTGGGACATCTATCCGTAGCCTGTGCTTTATCCTTCAAACCATCCAACATGCCAGTCATTGCACCTAACCATACTCTCCCTCTCCGCATTGCCGTCATGGTCAGAGACTTTTCCATCAAACGGGTCTTAATAGATAATGGCTCAGCCCTAAACTTGTGTACTTTGAAATTTATTCATCAGATTGGGTTCACCCAGGCCGATATAGCACATGAAGTAATCACTATCAAAGCCTATGACAAATTGGAGCATACCTCTGAAGGTACCATTACTTTGCCCATTCAGCTGGGCCCAACAACACAAGATACTATTTGCCATGTTGTTGATCTTGACCTACCATTTAATATCCTCCTAGGCTGACCATGGATTCATTCCATTAAGGCTATACCATCTACTTACCATCAGTGCATCAAATTTCCACATCAAGGCACTAAGGTTACCATCCATGCTGACCCCCAACCCTTCGCATACTATCATACGATGGAAGCATCATTCCCTCACTCCACTCATTGTCCTGGAACTGACATTGGTACTTCTATTGCCAACTCATCCCGATCCCATTGCAATCTAGAAACCATTCTCACCTCCACCCTCTCTTCTGTCAAGATCAATAACCAGGGTTGTGGTGAATATAGCCTACATGATGCATTTTCTGTAGGGGCCCTCCCGCTTGATCCACATACTCAAGGGCACCCAGATCACCAAAGCAAGCCTATTGAAGAGCATCATGAACTCAAGAAAATCAGATCTATGACTTTTGAATCCCATGGCAACATAAACAGTCAAGAGATGGATCCTGACATAAATAGGTGGTTGTATAAAGATCCCCCATCACCTGACACTCAACTTCTTGGCTATTTCAAAGATAAATATCCAAAATAATATAAGTATAGCATTGAACAATGGCATTATCAAGGCGGTGGTCTAGGGCCACAAGAAGGCGGCAACCAATATCCCATCACACCATCAAAGAATCCTAAGCACCAGGGTCTTGGCTTTAATACCCCTTGCCTGCATATACAAGGGCCTAATACCGCAACTGGGGGCACCAACATGACTAGCGTTCCCCTCTTAAATAGCCAGGATGACCTCATAGAGATCGAAGACATCCCTGACGAGAAAGAAATCAGATCCTATGATGATATCTTTGACAATGACACCCTCCTAGAGACTTCTGTCCTCTGACAACTCACCATAAATCTCATAGAACTTCCCCCCACCCACCCTGAACTCATAGACTGGGACCAACCAAGCATTACACACATCGATGAGTTCCAAAGCATGGAAGCACTCCTAGAATTCATGGGGGCATCAGGCCCAGAATCAGTTCACAAATCAGAGTCAACTCACATCTATAAGCTTGACCCAGAAGGATACTTCAGAGAGGAGGCAAGCTTTAGCTGCAAAAGAGAAATAGAAAGAGTAAAACATGAGTCCTTATGTGAAAACCCTTCTAGGGCACATTCTGATTCCAAAAAAGTAAAAATAAAGAGTGTATCTTCTAGTGAAAACTTGGCAATTCAAGTGCTAGAAGATGAAGACTTGCCTCCTCCTCCCATCCAAGATTATAGACCTGAGCAGTCACCTATCATCATAGAAGAAACTAGGCTGGTCAACTTAGGCATAGAGGAATGTCTGAGGATCACCTACATTGCAGCCAACATGATAGAAGGTGAAGAAATGGCTTTCACTACTCTACTTCAAGAAGCTACTATGAACTTTGCATGGTCATATGCACACATGCCTGGGCTCGATCCTAATCTTGTCATTCATCATCTACCAGTGGATCTGAATGTCAAGCCAGTAAAGTAGAAGCTACGCAAAATGCATCCCAAAGTAGCTCTATTGGTAAAATCAGAACTAGAAAAGCTCCTGGATGCAAAGATTATCAGAGCTATAGATTACTCAGATTGGATCTCCAACATGGTACCTATCACAAAGCCTTTCGACAACATCCGAATTTGTACAGATTTTAGGGACCTAAACAAGGCATGTCCTAAAGATGATTTCCCGCTACCTAACATAGACATGATTATAGATCTTACAGCGGGCCATGAAATGTTGTCGCTAATGGATGGTTTCTTTGGATACAATTAGATTCATATAGCAACAGAAGACCAACACAAAATAGCATTCACCACTCCATGGGGTACCTTTTTGTTATAACAGGATGCCCTTTGGTCTAAAGAATGCAGGAGCTACATATCAGAGAGCAATGAAAGAAATCTTCCATGACATGATCCACAAGATCCTAGAGGACTATGTTGATGATATTCTTGCAAAAATCAAAGACATGCCATGAACACCTTGACATTCTTGAGAGTGTGTTTGATCGCCTGCAGCACTATGGGTTACGGCTCAATCCAAAAAAATGTGTCTTTGGTGTTACATCTGGAAAGCTCCTAGGTTTCATTATATCATGATGAGGCATAGAGATAGACCCCATGAAAGTCAAAGCAATAATAGAAATGCCTCCACCAAGAACACTCAAATAGCTCAGAAGCCTACAAGGAAAGCTTCAATTAGTGCATCGGTTCATTTCTCAGTTAGTAGACAAGTGCCAACCTTTTACGCATCTCTTATGCAAAGACACGAGCTTCAAATGGAATCCCATATGTCAACGAAGCTTTGATAAGCTCAAGGAGTATCTTGCCAAATCTCTAATCCTAGTACCACCAATTCCAGGATGCCCTCTCATACTCTACATCTTGGCAACCACTATAGCACTGGGGGCACTCTTAGCTCAGCATGATGATGACAAAAAAGAGAGATCCATCTATTATATCAGCCAAACTCTTGTTAGATATGAGCTTAATTATTCACCTATGGAAAAAGTATGCCTTGCAGTGGTCTTTGCCACTCAAAAGCTTAGACACTACATGCTCAGTCACACAATTAGGCTCATTTCAAAAGTGGATCCCCTCAAGTACCTCTTATCAAGGATGACCCTCACAGGCTGTATGGAAAAATGGGTCATGTTACTCAGCGAGTTCGACATCCAGTATATTGATTGCAAAGCAATCAAAGTGCAAGTCATTTTTGATCAGCTAGCAAAAGCACCACTGGTGGATGCCTATCCACTAATCATGGAATTCCCTGATGAACACTTATGTATGATCGAAGAACAACCCATGTGGAAACTATACTTTGATGGCTCCTACACATCACATGGATCAGGGGCAGGAATCCTATTCGTCACACCTCAAGGTGACTACATCCCAAAATCATTCAAATTAGCATTCCCATGTACCAACAACATTACAAAATATGAGGCACTCATCTCAGGTCTCAGAATAGCCATTCAGTGGAATATCATAGAACTGCAAGTGTTCGACGATTCAAAACTAATTATCAAGCAAGTACTAGATGAATATCAGACAAAGGATGACAAGTTGCTACCTTACAAAGAGCTAGTGGACAAACTAAAAGAGCATTTCCTGAATCTACAATTCACACAGATACCCAGACTTCAGAACAAAGCAGCAGATGCAATAGAAACCATCAGATCCTTGTTAGAAATCCCACGCGACACATCATAGTATGAATTCCTAGTCGAGCACTACATATGCCAGCTTATGAGAACGCTGATGCAGAAATGGTGTGTGTCTTGGTTGGTCCTCAGTCCCCATGGTACCATGAAATCCATGCATATCTAAAGAATGGTATCATATCTCCCCATCTCACCAATAACCAATGCCAAAACCTTATCTGTAGAGCTTCCCGCTACACTCTTGTAGCCAACACCCTTTATCGTCGTGGGTATCACAATATCCTCTCTAGGTGTTTAGATTCAAATGAGGCTATCCTGGCTTTACAAGAGGTTCACGCTGGAATTTGCGGTGCCCACATGAGTGGCATGGTTCTAGCTAAGCAGTTGCTTCGAGTTGGGTATTATTGGCCAACCATGGAACATGATGCTTGTGAATTTGTTAGAAGATGTTTACCATGTCAGCAGCATGCAAATCTAATTCATGCACTAGCACAAGACTTGCAGCCCATTGCGCCACCTTGGCCATTTTCATGTTGGGGCTTTGACCTTATCAGCTTAATCACTCCCCTTTCCTCAGATGGACACAAGTACATAATAACTGCCACAGAGTACTTCACCAAATGGGTTGAAGCGATTCCACTCACCCTAACTATTGGCATCCAAATATCCAAGTTCATCCTTTACCACATCATTTACCGCTTTGGCATACCATCTACCATTTTCACAAACCATGGCACACCTTTTGAAAACCAGCATGTGGATGATCTGTGTGCCAGACTCCACATCCATCACCATTTCTCCAGTCCATATTTCCCCCAAGGAAATGGCCAAGCTGAGGCAACTAACAAGACTATCTTGAAAATCCTCAAGAAGGTTGTCAATGATTCTGGTCGTGACTGGCACCTCCAAATTAATCCTGCCCTTTGGGCCTATCACACTTCCTATCGCACTCCCATAGGCACCACCCCATATTCCCTTGTATATGGTGTTGAAGCCATTCTATCGATCGAGGTTGAGCTCCCATCATTGCGAGTCTCCATGAAGAACTACACCACTGATGAAGACTATCGTGTCGCCCGTCTCACATAGCTAGACCTGTTAGATGAAAAGAGACAGCAAGCATATGATCACCTAGTTGCATACCAAAATTGACTCAAAAGGAGTTATAATAAGAAGGTCCATCCCAGATAGTTCTAGGTCGGTGACATGGTTCTCAAAGAAAATCAGAAGGTCCAAGCAAATCGAGAAAAGAAAGGCAAGTTTGAGCCTACTTGGCTGGGCCCCTATATTATCACAACATGTTTTGGCTCTGGAGCTTATCAGCTATCTACACCAGAAGGAGAGCCTTTGAATGATTCAATCAACATCATACATCTGAAGAGGTTCTATGCCTGAACCAGATCCTACATATTCAGAAAATCCCTAAAAAATTGAAAAAAATAGCAAAAAATAAAATAAAATAAAAAAAAGCAAAAAAAGCAAAAAAAGAAGAAAAGAAAATAATCGTCCAATGGTGAAAACTTGGCAATTCAGGTGCCTTGGACAAGTATGTTGGTGAAAACCTGACAAACAGACACCATACATAGTGGACCGAGTCATTATCTATCAAACTCCCATCCCCCATGCCCCCATCTCAGTCCTTTTTCTCCCATCCCCATCCCCATCCACCATCCCCCAGCATTCCTTTTTCCATAAATCTTCAGCAACACCCTAATCCCTCTTGCACATATCTTGTACCATATCTTGCACATATCTTGTACCATATCTTGTCTCCACTCTTGTATATCTTGTACACTCCCCTGTGTAGTGCAATCCTTCCTGTATATCCTGTATAGCGAGATCTTCCTATCTCCAATCCTGAGCTTTTGTACATATCCATTGTATATCTTTTCCCATCCATTGTACATTAGTCCTTGTCAGTCCTGCTGTAGCATTTTGATCAGAACACTTTGTCCTACCTAGCCTTGTACTTCAACAACATCAATTGTCGACTATTCTTGATCACCGTGATTATTCTTTGACTTCATCATTTTCCAGCGAACAACAAACACCCATTCCTTCATCAATCAACAAGTCCTTGAGGATGTATCCTTCCTCCTGTCTAACCTAATCTTCCCCCCATCAAATCAGTCATCTCAAATCTCTCTCCTTGGCAAAGGATGTCTTTTTGGAGTTATCATTTTGACCTTGGCTTTTGTCCTTTGGGTCTTGTTAATCTTTTACAGCTTCTCATTGTTCTCTACTCAACGTCACCACGATCCTTTATATCATGGTGTGCTATAAATGAGGCTAATCTGGGGCAAAGTCTTTTGATCTTTTGCTTCTGCCTGTGAGTCAGTCATGTGTTTGTGGTTTCTTTAGCATCGTTTCCACCATGCCTCCTTCGGGTTTCATGTGTGATGCTGGGGCAACCCTACGTGTCTTTTTAGCGTTAGTCCTCTACAACGCTGGTGACAAGGTCTTGTGGTCTTTCATAACCTTGGCCGGTCTCTATTGTTGCTATATTAAACTAGGTTGTGCTCATTTGCACTTGGAGCTTCCCCCAATCCCTTGCATCCTGCATCATATAGATTAATCTTGCATCTTACCTTTTGCATTCCATCTCATCTTGCATTCACTCATCTTTGCTCTTGGAAGTTTGGTTATTTATCTCCCCTTCTTCCTAGGTCCTTCCTTCCCTGTTTCCTTTCGAGAAAATTCTCCAACGTTTACTCCTTGCGTTATTTTCTCGAGGGGGCACAACCCCTTATTCCTCCAAATTCTAGCCTTCGGCATCTTATTTTCTTGTCTTTGATGCCATGCCACTTGCGGCATCGCATCAAAGAGGGGCAAAATGTAGACACCTAAAAATCCTTTAGAAAATAAAGTATTTTTATTTTTTAAAAATCTCTGATGACATCATCATTTATTAATTAATTAATTAATTAATTTTTATGTCATTAAATCCCTTTATCTTAATTAAAAATATTTAATTAAGGAATCCCTCCCAAAAATGTTTAAATCTTATTTAAACATTATCTCCTTATTTATTAATTATTTTAATTAATAAATTGACCAAAAATCTCAAAATAAATAATTTATTTATTTTTTGCCCAAAACTTGGCCAATTTCCTTTAGACCACTAACCTCTTCCAAAATCTTCTAATTCCTTCTTAATCTCGATTAAAAGGCTAATCCCATCCTTTCTAACCCTAATCCCAAGGCTAAATATTTAATTAAGATTAAATATTTAAATTTCATATTTATTGAAAATATTTCAATAAATATTCCCAAAACTTAAGCTTTTAGAATGAATAAACTTTTATTCCATGAAACCAAGGAGAACTCTAGACTCTTCTAGAATCTTCTCAAATCCAACCTCTTCACCCATCCTAATCCTAAGATTATCCTAATCGTAATCCTAATTCCTCCCTTAACCTTGTCACATTCTCTAAACAAGGTTAGCCAACTCTTAAGCTTATCCCAAAGTCAACAAAGAGGGCTTCCCTTTTTGAAATGCATTGAAGGCATTTAAGGCCTCCTTATCCCTCTTACATGCACTTATGGTGCATTTAAGAAGCCCCTCACCCCTTTCTTACACCCTTTGACCTTAGGCACATTTTTCAAATTGTGCACATTCCTCCCATATTTCAACCCAATGCCCTTGTGACACTTGTCACAAGGAGGTGATCCCTAAACTAGCACAATCCATGTGCTCCCCTTTGAATGAATCTTGGCCTCTCTTAAGGATTTCAATCCTGGCCACTCATTCTTCCTTCCCAAATTCTATAAATACCCCTCCTTTCAAGAGCAAATCAATTAGCTTACTTTCATTCTCATGCATTGTTATAATGCCATTTTCATGTTAGATCTTAGCAAATCATCCTAATTAGCTTACTTTCATTCTCATGCATTGTTATAATGCCATTTTCATGTTAGATCTTAGCAAATCATTCTAATTTAGTTTACTTTCAAGCATTTTTAGCTCATCATAGCTTAGCAATAATGGATTAACATAGTTTTTCTTATTATTTTGCATAGCATAGCATCATACCACATCTCTAATTTGGTCTAAATTTAATCTTAGCATAATCATATTTGCATTGAGTCTCCATTAGAGCATTCTTGAGCCTCTTGAAGCCTTAGGGGCAAATCAGGTGTTCTATACCTATTTTTGTGCCATTTTGAGGTTTTCATGAGCTTCAATTCATCCTAAATGCATTTAGAGTATGCTCTAAGTGCTTAGAGAGCATGCCCACATCCTCTTTATCAGAGCAAATCAAACAGTGCTTGGGTGCCCCTGTTTTTGGCTCAATCTGAGATAACAAGTACCCTCAAAAGCCTTGCTCACAGTTATTTCATGTTATGTTGTACCTATGCTATTGTTCATAAATGCTTCCTTGTATAGTCTTCTTGTATTTGCAACTTGGCAACACTAATATTTTTGGTCTCCATGTTGTCATCCGAAAAGACTCTTCTTTATATCTCTTATGTGTTCTTTCCTCCAATGTGATTGTAGTTCTACTTTCTTTGGGGAATGATGTTAATTCATTTGCAATAATATCATATATATATATTATCTTATGATCATACTAACCCCATGGTAGGTAGATCCCTTCTGTGTTCTTTGTATGTTTATGTGGTATTTCCCTTGATTTGTCTTCATTTGGGGACATCTCATAGTGGAAATGTAATAAATGGAGTTGTTTATGTTTTCATTCAAGGCATTGCTCCTGTTAAAGTGTTAGCAATGACCTTAACATGGGGGCATACACTTTACTCACTTGTTGCACACACACACTTTTGATATACATATATTATTTTTCAAGGTACTTCTCTCCCTTTAGGGATTAGTGACTAATCCTTAAAGCAAGGATTTTTATTTAGGATCTCTTGATTCCTCTAGTTTCAAAATTTTGATCCCTTAAGGTTGAAGATGTCCTTACGATTGGATCTCTTTTTCTTTTGGTTTTACTCCTTTGGAATAGAATATTCTTGAGGTTGAATACTTGATGGGGTGATTAGTGAGTAGCCACATTCACTAGGCAGTTCAATTCCATCTTTCTAGTTCCACTGTTTCTTTGTGTGGTTCACAATGGGACATAAGTTCTCATTGGGTGAGATAATCACATTCTCTCTCTCTCTCTCTCTCTCTCTCTCTTTCTAGAGATGTCTCTCTTATTGTAATCTTAGAGTTGAAGAAGACTTAAGTCCTTGGGGGCTTCAGGTTTCCTTTGTCCCTTTGATTTCAATGAGATTATTTTTTCATTATGATCTCCTTTACCAAGAGTTTGCATAGAGTCCATACTCTTGCTAAAGTGGGGGCTAAATGTATCATCAAAAAATGAAAGCACTTTCATTTAGGACTAGTTTAACCCTCTAAGTAAGTGGTTTGGGGTCATGTCAAGTACCTTGAATGGGTCTTTCACTTGATTTGGCATTTTCCCCCTATTCTACTTCTCTCTCCACCTGTTTCCAACCTATTTCTAGTACATGGTCCTAAGAAACTAAGATCTATGACCTCAGGGTCAAGGTCAACCTTTCTAATTCAAGGTCAACCTAGACTCTAACCTAGGTCAAAGTCAACCTCGACCCTGACCTTGGGTCCAATTTTCAAATTTCAAAGGTTTCAGGATGTTAGGCTTTGGAAAGTTTTATTTCCTACTTCCGGGTCAACATTTTTGGATTTTGGAATGGTAAAATCTTAAATTGTATTTAATCTAGGTCCATTTCTAGGGGTTAAGGATTAATTGGAATTTAATTCTCCTATGTCGGCCTCTCTAAAATTTTGTGCCCTAGACTAGTATAAAAGGAAGACTTCCTCTCTCATTTCAATCCATCTCATATATTTGAAGACTAAGAAACTTCATGGGAATCTACTTTCATGCTCAAGCACTCTCAAGAAAGAAGATCAAGCATTCAAGCATTCAAGCCTTCAAGATCCAACTCATCAAGAATATCCTTTGATAGCCATTAAATGATTCAATCTCTTTGGACCCCTCTTGTTGAAGATTTCTCCATCCACATCCATTCAAGATTGGTGTTGAAGATCTAATGTAATTGATTTGAGACATCCTACATATAATTCTACATTTATTAGGAGCATCCATACTTGTGGATTCAAGGATTCGAATCCTCCATAAGGGTTTTCAACATAAGCAAGGTGAATATTTCCATTTACTTTGTTTATACATTACAATCTCAATTACATTTTAAGGTTAATTCCAAACTGGGGTTTGAACAAGGCAAACCCCTCATCCAAACAATGAAAACCCTTTTTCTTGAAGGTATAGGTATGGGTTGGTGAATATCAGTGTAGATTTAGATACCCTTTTCAGCGAACTTCTGAGATCTATGAACAAAATTTCCATCGGAGTTATTTCAAGTCAAGGACGAATTTTAGTGGGGGTCAAGATTGTACCCCGGGTTAAGATCTTACCCTGATGCTAAGGTCAAGGATGACCTTTCTCTAAAAGATAGAAGGTTTCTGGGTTTTCTCTATTTTTATATTTCCAAGATAGATTCGATTGTAGAATCTCTTGAAATGTAACAAAGACATCAGAAAATAGTCTTTTCTAGATTTACCCTATTTTGAGGATAGTATTTGTCTTCAATTCAATTAAGTTTTCAAATGCACATTTTCTATAATGGACTATAAGGTTTTCTCCTTTCTTCATATTCTCCATAGATTGATTTGTTTGTGTATTGATCACTACCTTGTGATTATTCAATTTGGATCTCTCCTTTGAGAATTTCGATTAAGAAGTAGATCCTATATTCCCCTATACATTTCATATCTCACATTTTCTCCCTTACACTCCTAATAGGGTAAGATCATCAGAAGTGATCATAATTTTTTACCTTAACCGATGTAATTTGATAATCCAGTTGTGAATATATGTGGGTGTCATCCCCACCGTAGTTTTTACCTTCTTACAAGGGTTTCCACGATACCAAAATATCTGTGTTATGAGTATGAATTTTCATGAATGATTTATTGTTTAGATTAAAAGAAAATTATGTTATTAGTTATTTGAATGTATGTTTTTGACAATGGATTCATTCAGTTAAATTCTATTTACTACTAAAAAGTGTTAGTCTTGAAATTTTTTGAAGGTATTGATTCACCCCTCCCCTCTTATTAATTATCTTTCCATAATCCCAATGATTCCTTGTCCTTGTTATGCACTCTTATAAATTAATAACCCAAAAATGATTTTCCATAACCTTTTGCTTTTCTCAATAACTTCTTCAATCTTGTATTTCAAAATGGAATAGGCCCTAAGCTTATGTATAGACCTATTTCTGTACTGCTCCATATATGTCTTTATTTTTTGTGGTGATAAATCAAGCATGATCTAAGCTAATGTACTTTCCATTATCTTCTTTTCTATCATGATGGCATACTATCATTCCTGATCAATTCTTTGTTAGAAAGTAAAGATCCCCAAGATAACTGAGAGGGGGGGGGGTGAATCAGTTATCAGATAATTTAACCATTCAATAGCTTTAAACAATATAAGTAATGTATTGATCAACCATAGAAAGATAATCATACACAATTGCACAATAACACAAGATATGTTGACTAGGGAGCCTTTTGAAAAGAGTAAACCCTAGTGGGAATGATGCCCACAAAATGATGCACTAATATGAAAGTTCCTTGTTAGAGGATGGACCCTGTTAGGAGTCTTATGAAATACATTCAGTACATATAAATCTTTGTTAGGAGATTTTGAATCCTTGTTAAAAGATTCTAACCCGGTTAAGAGTTTATGGAAGATAGAAGGACCCACTGCCCAAATAGCTTCAAGGCAAGATCTCTGAACCCACTATCTAAAAGATCTTCACACTATACCAAAACTACACTCTCTGCTACACAAGATCACAATTCCAGATCTCTATACTCACAAGCCTTCCTTCATCACTGAATTAGCTTTTTTCTTCACTTCATGCATATATTCACATCAAAATCTTCATAGTACACATTACAACAAGGAAAAAATTCCTTCTTATATACCAAACTAATATAATTACAAATGAGTCGGTCCACAATTACAAAATAATAAATTCTACATGCTACACACAGAATTCACATAAAACTGTCAGCTTCCAGATACTGTAACTTTCTCCAAACATATCCTCAAAGTTTGTGCTATGAACCACATCATCATTAATGAGTCTCCAATATCCTTTTAATTGCACAAAATTAGATTCCATCCCAGCTAAGAGATATCCTCTGATTTCCGAACATCACTTCACAAAAACACTGTCTAAACACTGCTTTCACCAAAATGCTCATAACTCTCATAAATGAATGAATTTCTTTTTGCACTATTAACCATAGGTTAATAACACACCAAAGAACATACCATCAACTGTGCAAAAGCTAATTTTCAATACAACATGTGCACAAAACAAAACTGTACCTACTTTCCTGCTAATATCTAGAATATCACTGTGTTGACATCAATGACAATTCAAGTCATGAATGCAACAAAAAATGCTACAGAATGACTGCCAAAGTACTTTTCATTCATTCCAAACAATCTCCCCCATTGGCATTGATGGCAACATAGATGAAAAATATCCAATGTTCCAAAAATCCAATACTGCAACATCACTGCAAAATATCAAATCAAATCTTGCTTCATTTTCCTATTAAGCTCTCTCATACAATCCACAATGTTTTTCATGTATATCTCTCCCCCATTGACATAAATGATAGAAATTCCATCACTAATTCAACAACAACTTAAATTCAAAAAACACTTCTCAGAAAAATACAATAACAAGAGTCCTCATGACTCAGCTCATAAACTCCCCCATAGAGGAAGTTCCAACATCCAATCCAGAAGAAAGATAGGGCTCATATACCACTAGAAGGATGCAATCATCTGCATCAATTCTCAAAAATAGGTTGGGGCATAACCCCAAGCATACCTCTCAGATACATAAATGTATCCTTAGGTAAAGGCTTTGTAAATATATCTGCTATCTGCACCTTTGTACTTATGTACTCCAATCTTACTTCTTTTTTTGCAACTTTCTGTCTTACAACATGATACTTGATCTCAATATGTTTAGTCTTAGAATGTAAAAATGAATTTTTTGACATACTCACTGTACTGGTGTTATCACAATGTATAACAATAGGCTCATCAAACTTTATTTCAATATCCTTCAACATCTGCTTCATCCAAATAATCTGATTACAATTATTTGCTGCTGCAACATATTTTTCTTCTGCTGTGCTTTGTGAAGTACAATTCTTCTTCTTACTTAGCCAAGAGACCAATTTTCCTCCAAGAAAAATGGCTCCACCATTGGTGCTTTTCTTGTCATCAATGCTGCCTCCCCAATCTATATCAGTATAGGCACATAAAGTAAAATCATCAAAATTTTCATAAGATAATCCATAATCCATTGTTCCTTTCAAATATCTCAGTATCCTCTTTACTGCTAAATAATGTGATTCTCTAGGTTCTTCTTGAAATCTTCCTACAATCCCCACTGAATGTGCTATATCAGGTCTTGTATGTGTCAAGTACTGTAATCCTCCAATCATAGATCTATACGTTTTCTACTCAACTGTTGGTGTCTCATCTTTGCTAGATAACTTATGTCCGGTTACCATAGGTGTTCCAACAGGTTTAGAATCTTCCATTCCAAATCTTTTCAATAAGTCATTCAAATACTTAGTCTGATTTACAAATATACCTTCCTTGCTTTGTGTTATCTGTAATCCCAAAAAATATTTCATTTCTCCAATCATGCTCATCTCAAATTCAGTCTTCATTTCATCTGCAAATTTGTCACTAGCTTCATCTTCTCCTCCAAAGATAATATCATCAACAAATATAACTATAACCAACAAACCATTCTCAATTTCTTTTGTGTATAAGTTACTATCTTTTGTTCCTTTTATAAATGATGCAGGAGCATCCTGGGTGTAAGAGCAATCTTGCATCACCCAAAAATATTTCTATTTTTGTATTCAATAAGGGCTATCTTGTGCAGAGTTGCTATTTATGGAAACTTGCTATTTTTAGTAAGTTGGTCTTGCGATCTCAGAATGTCTAATTTTACATATGGAGGTTCATTTCAGCCATATCAACCTGCTAGAAAAGTTTCATGGCTAGATCAGGTGTAGTTTTAAAGATATTGAAAATTTTTGGTATTGGCAGCAGGGTACAGAAACTTCGAACTCATTTTTGAAGGCTTTAGAGGCCCTAGATGAGATTGAAAATTTGGGTGATAGGCACTTTGCACAATTTAAGCCTATAGAGCGCTTCATGGCATTTCCAGAATGGGGTTATAATAGCCAATCGGGTCAATGGGAAATGACTTATGGTCTTCGGAAGTTGGGTCACCTGAAATGGTGGAAAATAATTTTTTTTCAAAATTTCTGTTTGGGTTTCAAAACTCATTTTGAGCCGACTTTGATGTAATAAATTGTAAAATAAAATAATTCTAAGTTTGGTCGGCCCTAAGGGCTAAATTTCTAGAACCTTCTTGATCGGTGGAAATTGCCTATATAAAGAAGGCCCGTAGTGTTGTCCAGGGCAGTTCCGGGTAGTAGATCGGGGTATTGATTCGAGGCTTTGTCCTACAAAATATTGTAAGGGAATGCCCATGTGGCTTACATATTGTAATTCTGAAAGTTTGTAATTCCACATTTGTGGAGATAATAAGAGGCCAATTTTTTGTTCTTGCATATTATTGTTGTTGTTTCTCTATTTATGTTATGTGTTTGTGGTATTAAGGGGAGCACCCTTCATCAAATGGTATCAGAGCAGGAGTTCTTGAGTGTGTAAACAGATCACCGACTGTGAGGCAATTTGCACCAGGACCGTGGCTAGGGTTTCAGTGCACATCGTGAAAATGCCTCCATGAAGAGAACATGGCGGAAAAGCTGGTGCTGTGACACCTGAGGTTAGAGAGCTACAGAGACAAGTGCGAGAATTGCAAGAAGAGATTCATAAAGGAATGAATCTTAATGTCAGAGATGAAAGTGAGGATGAAGCCGAAGAAGGATATCAAGAAGGAGAAGCTGAAATTGTGAACCAGGAGGAAGAAAGACTTTTTCAGGTGATTTCCAAGATTGGGAAAAGACCTAAGATTAAGGTTCCTACATTTTCTAGAAATCTTAACCCAGAGGAATTGATTCACTGGATCAATGAATGTGAGGAATATTTTGAGTATGAAGATGTTGAGGATCTTGATAGGGTCAAATTTGTGAAGGCCAGATTGAAAGGTCATGCGAAGATCTGGTGGCAAGAAATTCAATTGGAGCAAAATAGAAGAGGGAAAGATAAAATCACAAGATGGGATCAGATGGTGGATAAGTTGAAGTGACAGTTCATTCCTGTTGATTATGAGCTTGACCTACTAAAGAAAATACAAAGTTTGAAGCAAGCAGGAAGATCTGTTCAGGAGTATATAGAGGAGTTCTATCGACTCTTCATCAAAACAGGCCATGCAGAAGCTGATAAGGAGAAAGTTGCCCGATACCTTAATGGGTTAAGGCCAAGCATTTAGGAGGAGTTGAATCTAGTTCGAATGAACAATATTGAGGAGGCATACCAGTTTGCCCTAAAAGTAGAGGAAAAGCTGAACAAGAAGTTTGAGAGTAGAAAAAATGGAAGAGGTCGTGGTGGAAGATCTGGTGGACAATCATATGGTGGCCAAAATGAAGATCCAAAAAAGAAGGATGAGGCCAGTAGCAGCCAGAATCAGAGAGGAAATAATTCCAATCATTTCCAAGATCAGAATAATAGAGATCAAAGGGCAAGAGGAAGAGGACAAGGTTCAGGAAGAGGAGGCTTCCGTAGAATATGTTTTCACTACGGAGAAGAAGGTCATAGGGCATTTGAATATCCTCAGCGCCAAGGCAGAACAGATAGGAGAAATGAAGGCTAGGCTAGAGTTGCACCTGTAGATGAAGATGCTAGATCATCAAATTTTAAAGATGCTGAAAGAGGAGAAACACTAATTAATAGAAGAGTCTTGCTGAGTGGTGAGAATGAACCTGAACAAAGGAGGAGCCTGTTTCACACTAGATGCAAGTGTGAGGGTAAATGTTGTGATGTGATTATCAATAGTGGAAGCACTGACAATTTAGTGTCAGAAGAGATGGTGACAAAGTTGAAGCTCAAGAGATAGAAACACCCACATCCATATCATATTGCCTGGGTGCAGGATGACCACAAGGTCATGGTCAGTGAACAGTGCCTGGTAAAGTTCAAGATCGGTGGGTACCAAGATGAGGTACTATGTGATATCATCTCTATGGATGCATGTCATATGTTGTTGGGTAGACCATGGCAGTTTGACAGATGTGCTGTACATGATGGTCATGCAAATACCTATTCCCTGACAAAGGATGGAGTGCGACATAAGCTAAAGCCATTGAAGGAGACCGAAGAAAAGGTATGTGATAATGCAAGAATAACATTTGTTTACGGAAGAAAATTCTTAGATGGCATGAGGCATGAGCATGTGTGTTTTACTTTAATTCCAAAAGTTGGTAAAGAAGAAGTAGAGGATGTACCTGTAGAGGTTGTAGATTTTTTGAATGAGTTTCAAGATATTGTATCTGATAATGTACCTGATGGATTACCACTGGTAAGGAAGATCAGTTATTAGATGGATTTGATTCCAAGGGCCAGTTTTCCAAACAAGGCAGCACACAGAATGACACCAGCAGAAAGTGAAGAGTTGAACAGACAAGTACACGAGTTATTGCAGAAGGGGTTGATTCGAGAGAGTCTGAGTCCCTGTGCTGTACCAGTGGTATTAGCACCAAAGAAGAATAGAGAATGGAGGATGTGTACAAATTTCAGAGAAATAAACAAGATCACAATCAAGTATAGGTTTCCATTGCCACGAATGGATGATATTATGGATTGTTTGAGTGGAGCTGTGTATTTTTCAAAGATAGATCTGAAGAGTGGATATCACCAGATTTGGATCAGAGAAGGAGATGAATGGAAGACTGCCTTCAAGAAAAAGGAAGGACTGTATGAGTGGTTAGTCATGCCTTTTGGGCTAACCAATGCACTGAGCACTTTCATGCGGCTCATGAACGAGGTTTTGAAAGAATTTCTGGGTAAGTTTGTCATTGTTTACCTAGATGATATTTTGAATTTTAACAAGACATTGGAGGAACATATGATCCATATTCGTATGGTGTTTGAGAAGTTGAGATATGAGAAATTGTTGATTAATTTAAAGAAGTGCAATTTTGTGAAGAAAGAGTTAGTGTATTTGGGATTTGTAGTTTCAGCAGAAGGTCTAAAAATGGACCTAAAGAAGGTATAGGCTATCCTTGAATGGCCTACTCCAAGGAGTGCTACTGAGGTAAGATCTTTTCATGGTTTGGTTAGCTTTTACCGAAAGTTTATCAAAAATTTTAGCAGTATTTGTGGTCCCTTGACTGAAACAATGAGAGGGGATAGAAAAGAGTTTAAGTGGACTAATGGGGAAGAAAAGAGTTTTCAATTGTTGAAACAAAAAGTTATAGAGAAACCTATTTTAGCACTTCCAGATTTTAATAAGGTGTTTCAAGTAGATTGTGATGCTTGTGGTACTGCAATTAGAGCTGTTATGAGCCAAGAAGGTAAACCTATTGCTTATTTCAGTGAGAAGTTAAATGATGCCAAGAGGAAGTATTCTGTTTATGATCAGAAATTTTATGCTATAGTTCAGGCATTAAAGAAGTGGAGACATTATCTGCTTCCTAAGGTGTTTGTTTTGTATACTAATCATCAAGCTTTGCAATATTTGAATAGTCAAGGAAAGTTGAATCAGAGACATTTGAAATGGGTTGAGTTTTTGTAGAGTTATACATTTGTTTTGAAACACAGAAGTGGAAAGTCTAACAGGGTTGTAGATGCTCTTAGCAGAAGGCAACTATTGCTGACAGAGATGTAGATTGAGGTGGTTGGGTTCAAGGAACTCAAGAATTTGTATCCAGAGGATCTTGATTTTGGTGAAGGTTGAAAAGCTTGTACAAAACCTGTTACTCTAGACAGGATGAAATGGCTAGATTTTATCATCCAAGATGATATGCTATTTAGAGGGAGTCAGTTGTGCATTCCATGAAGTTCTATGAGGGAGAATCAAGGAGAAGCATAGTGGAGGTTTGGCTGGATATTTTGGTCGTGATAAAACCCTTGCTTTGGTTGGTGAGACTTATTATTGGCCACAATTGCAGCAAGATGTGAAGAAGTTTGTACAGAGTTGCAGAGTATGTCAGATGGCGAAAGGAGTGAAGCAAAATACAGGGTTGTATCAACCATTACCTGTACCAGAGAAGCCTTGGGAGGATATCAGTATGGACTTTGTTCTTGGTTTACCGAGGACACAACGGGGACATGATTCAATTTTTGTAGTATTTGATAGATTTTCGAAGATGGCACATTTCATTCCCTACAAGAAGACTAATGATGTTGTTCATGTAGCAAGATTATTTTTCAGAGAAGTGGTGAGACTACATGGTTTGTCAAAGACCATAGTTTCAGATCGAGATACTAAGTTTGTTGGATATTTCTAGCGAACATTGTGGAAGAAGTTGAAGACAGATTTGAAGTTCAGTTCATCACATCATCCACAGACTGATGGACAGACAAAGGTAGTGAATAGAAGTTTGGGAAATATACTAAGATGTTTGGTTGGAGATAAGCCAACAGAATGGGATTTGATTTTACCACAGGCAGAATTTGCATACAATAATTCTGTCAATAGGAGCATGGGTAAATCACCATTCCAGATTGTATATAGAAGTAGTCCAAGAAATGCATTTGAGTTGAGAAAGATAGATAAAGGAGAAATAAGTAGTGCTGAAGCTGAGGATTTTGCAGAACATTTGAAGAACATCCATGAGGAGGTGAGGAAGCATATTACCAAGATAAATGTGCAGTATAAGACTAAGGCAAATGAGAAAAGGAGGCATAAGGAATTTCAAGTTGGGGATGAAGTCATGGTTCATTTGCAGAAGGAGAGGTTTCCAGTTGGTACATATAACAAGCTGAAAATGAAGAAGTTTGGACCATGTAAGATACTGAATAAGCATGATTCAGGAAATGCATATGAGGTAGGATTGCCTACTGAGCTGAATATTTCACCAGTGTTTAACATTTTAGATTTGACAGAGTATCATGAAGGAGGTGTTGAAGATGAGGTTGCAGCAGCACAGTGGAGTATTCCAGCACCCAGTTCAGATATCAAGGAGATTGAAGACATACTGGATAGTCGTGTTGGCAAAAGCACAAGGAACACGACATATGAAGAGTATTTGGTCAAATGGAAAGGATGACCTATTGAAGATTCATCATGGCTAACAAAAGAGGAGGTTAACCATCTTGGTTTTCCTCTGCACACCTGAGTCATGACAGGGTCACTTCTCAAATTACCTTAGGTGTCTGATGCAGGAGCATCCTAGGTGTAAGAGCAATCTTGCATCACCCAAAAATATTTCTATTTTTGTATTCAATAAGGGCTATGTTGTGCAGAGTTGCTATTTATGGAAACTTTCTATTTTTAGTAAGTTGGTCTTGCGATCTCGGAATGTCTGATTTTACATATGGAGGTTCATTTCAGTCATATCAGCCTGCCAGCAAAGTTTCATGGCTAGATCAGGTGTAGTTTTGAAGATATTGAAGATTTTCGGTATTGGCAGCAGGGTACAGAAACTTCAAACTCAGTTTTGAAGGCTTTAGAGGCCCTGGATGAGGTTGAAAATTTGGGTGATGGGTGCTTTGTGTAGGTCAAGCCTATAGAGTGCTTCGTGGCATTTCCAGAATGGGGTTATAATAGCCAATCGGGTCAATGGGCGATGACTTATGGTCTTCGGAAGTTGGGTCACCTGAAATGGTGGAAAATAATTTTTCTTCAAAATTTCTGTTTGGGTTTCAAAACTCATTTTGAGTCAACTTTGATGTAATAAATTGTAAAATAAAATAATTCTAAGTTTGGTCGGCCCTAAGGGCTAAATTTCTAGAACCTTCTCAGTCGGTGGAAATTGCCTATATAAAGAAGGCCCGTAGTGTTGTTCAGGGCAGTTCCGAGTAGTAGATCGGAGTATTGATTCGAGGCTTTGTCCTACAGAATATTGTAAGGGAATGCCCATGTGGCTTACATATTGTAATTCTGAAAGTTTTTAATTCCACATTTGTGGAGATAATAAGAGGCCAATTTTCTGTTCTTGCATATTATTGTTGTTGTTTCTCTATTTCTGTTATGTGTTTGTGGTATTAAGGGGAGCACCCTTCATTAATAAATCCCAATTTTAATAAATAATTATACAATCTTACATACCAGGTTCTAGGTGCTTGTTTTAATCCATATAAAGCTTTCTTTAACTTACATACCATATCTCCTTCTTGTGTTAAAGGAAAACTTTCAGGCTACTCAATGTAGACTTCTTCTTCCAATTCACCATTCAAAAATGCTGACTTCACATCCATCTGATACACTCTGAATTTCTTGTAAGTTGCATATGCTAGAAACATTCTCACTGCTTCAAGTCTGGCCATAGGTGCAAAAGTTTCTTTATAGTCAATTCCTTCTTGTTGTGAATATCCTTTACATACCAATCTTGCTTTGTTTCTTATCACTTCTCCTTGTTCATTCATCTTATTTTTGAATACCCACTTTGTTCCAATCACATTCTTGTCTTCAGATCTAGGGACCAATTCCCATGTCTTGTTTTTTTCAATCTGCACTAGTTCTTCTTTCATAGCATTAATCCAATGTTCATCTTCACAAGCTTCATTAGTAGTCTTAGGCTCAATTTGAGAAATCAAACATAAATGTACCTTATTTCAAGTCAAAACTCCTCTATCTAAACTTCCAATAACTTGCTCAATAGGGTGATGTCTTGAAGTATACCTGTTAAGTGTCATAGTTACTGATCATGTTCTGACTGTAGATTCTTCTCTGCTTTCTTCTTTGTTTTCTTCTCTATTTTCTTCAGTATGACTTTCATTCAGTAAATCACTATTAGTTTCAAAAAATAATTTTGCATTTTCAATGTTAGGTTGAGGTTGTGCTTCTCCATCAGATTCATAATCAAGCATTCTTTCTTGAATTTTAAACTTCTCATCAACTTTTACATTTTCACTTTCAACAATAGTCTTAGTTCTTTTGTTATAACATCTATATGCTTTTCTTTTTAAAGAATATCCAAGAAATATTCCTTCATCACTCTAGGATCAAACTTTCTTATATCATCATCTCTTTTTATATAACATTTACTTCCAAAAATTCTAAAATACTTAACTGAGGGTGTATGTCCAAACCATAATTCATAAGGTGTCTTGTTTGTATCTACTCTAATTTGTACTTTGTTCATAGTGTATACTGCTATGTTCACTGCTTCTCTCCAAAAAGTCTTAGCCAAATCATTTTCAAACAACATAGCTCTTGCTGCTTCAGTTATTGACATGTTCCTTCTTTCTACAATACCATTTTGTTCTGGTGTTCTAGGGGCTGAAAGTTGTCTCTTAATACCATTCATTTCACAAAAGGTGTTAAACTATCTAGATGTAAATTCACCACCTCTATCAGATCTTAGACACTTAATCTTCATTCTAGATTCATTCTCAATCTTTCTTTTCATGATCTTAAATTTATCAAATGCTTCAGATTTTTCTTTCAAAAATACAATCCACATCATTCTTGTAAAATCATCAACAAGAATCATAAAATACCTTTCTCCATAGAATCCTCTAGTCCTAGTAGGACCACTCAAGTCTGTATGAACAATCTTCAGCTTCTCTATTGATGTGTACTTCTTGTTGGGAAATGAACTCCTTTTCTACTTTGCCATCATACATTCTTTGCAAATCATGTTAGTAGGTTTCATAGTTCTAGGTAAATCTCTTACCACAAGTGTAGTGCTCACCTTGACAATATTATCAAAGTTTATATGACAAAACCTTTTATGCCATAACCAACTATCATCAATCCTAGTTATCAAACATGTCATCTCAGTAGGATTCAACTGAAATACATTACCTCTGGTTCTGGATCCTTTTCCAATCAGATTTCCATCTTTATCTTTTATCACACAAATTTTCTCAGAAAACCAGACTTGATAACCCTTATCAGCCAATTGTCCAATGCTTAGTAGATTATGTCTCAATCCATCAACAAAGTAAACATCATCAATGTTAGTCTTTCCATCAAGAGTAATAGATCCTATACCCTTAATCAAACAAGGTGCATTGTTACCAACCCTAACAATTCCTCCATCATAATTATCTAACTTAACAAACTTTCTTTTATCTCCAGTCATATGATGTGAAAAATCACTATCTATAATCCAATCAGATTTCTTTTCAACTAGTGAAACTAATGCTTTTTTTTTCTTTTATCAGATTCATAACTTTCTTCTTTAATTGCTACAAATCCTATTTCCTCAAAGTTATCATTATCATTGTCACTTAAATGTTTTTCAATTCCTGCTTCAAGATCTTCATCATTTGCATAATAACATTCTTTAGATCTTCTAGGTTTAAAGTTGCTTCTATACTTCTTACCTCTTTTAGGACATTTAGATGCAAAATGACCATATTCTTGACAAGTCCAACATTTAAAGATTTTCTTACCATCTGGTTCTCTTTTTACAAGTAATGCAATACCTTCTTCAATCTTCTTATCTTCCTCAGATCTGCTACTGCTGGCATAATCTCCATTCACAATAGTACTTCTTGTAGGTCTAATGTTAAGAGCACTAAATGCTATTTCCATTCTAGGTAGCTCTCCTGATAATCTCAAGTTCATCTCTGTTGTTTCTAATCTTCCAAGAAGAGTCTCTCTTGAAATGTTCGATGTACAAGGTATCACTTGTTCAATCATCTGCATTGTCTTCTTAAATAATGGTGTCAAAGTTCTCAGAATTTTTCATATCACTTCATTCTCTATCTTATCACCTCCACAAGACTTTATTCCTATTACAATCTCAGACATCCTACCAATATAGCTTCTAATAGATTCATCTTCCATCATTCTAATATCTTCAAATGCACAAATCCAATTATGTAATCTAGCCTTCTTTGCATGTTCATCACCTTCAAAAGTAGAATGTAAAGCTTTTCAAATTGTATGAGATGTTTTCAAACATCTTACCTAAATATATTCATTGTCTGATAGTGCTGACAAAAGTGCTTCTCTCGCAAGTATGTTACACATGAATAGATCTAGTTCATCTTTAGTTCCTGCCTCTAGATTGTCTTCCTCAATGATAGTCTTCTCATTCTTTGTAATCAACCAATAAATTGGTCCTAAACACAATAGATGTGTCTTCATCTTTTCTTTTCAGCTATCAAAATTTACTCTATCAAACTTAGGGCTTTCTTTTCTGAAATTCACCATGGATCTCCTTAAGTTGTTAAACTTTTTCTTCAAGAACCTGCTGCTCTGATACCAATTGTTAGAAAGTAAAGATCCCCAAGATAACTGAGAGGGGGGGGGGTGAATCAGTTATCAAATAATTTAACCATTCAATAGCTTTAAACAATATAAGTAATGTACTGATCAACCATAGAAAGATAATCATACACAATTGCATAATAACATAAGATATGTTGACTAGGGAACCTCTTGAAAAGAGTAAACCCCGGTGGGAATGATGCCCACAAAATGATGCACTAATATGAAAGTTCCTTGTTAGAGGATGGACCCTATTAGGAGTCTTATGAAATACATTTAGTACATATAAGTCCCTATTAGGAGATTTTGAATCCCTGTTAAAAGATTCTAACCCAGTTAAGAGTTTATGGAAGACAGAAGGACCCACTGCCCAAACAACTTCAAGGCAAGATCTTTGAACCCACTATCCAAAAGATCTTAGAATTATTCAATAAAATAATATGAAATGTATTACCTCCTTCACAATGTGCTAAAATTTCACTCTCTGCTATATAAGATCACAATTACAGATCTCTGTACTCACAAGTCTTCCTTCATCATTGAATTATCTCTTTTCTTCACTTCATGCATATATTCACATCACAATATTCATAGTACACATTACAACAAGGAAGAAATTCCTTCTTATATACCAAACTCAAATAATTACAAATGAGTCAGTCCACAATTACAAAATAATAAATTCTACACACTACACACAAAATTCACATAAAACTGTCAGCTTCCAGATACTGTAACTTTCTCCAAACATATCCTCAAAGTTTGCACTATGAACCACATCATCATTAATGAGTCTCCAACATCCCTTTAACTGCACAAAATCAGATTCCATCCCAGCTAAGAGATATCCTCCGATTTCTGAACATCACTTCACAGAAACACTGTCTAAACACTGCTTTCACCAAAATGCTCATAACTCTCACAAATGAATGAATTTATTTTTGCACTACTAACCATAGGTTAATAACACACCAAAGAACATACCATCAATTTCACAAAATCCAATCTATAATACAACATGTGTGCAAAACAAAACTGTACCTACTTTCCTGCTAATATCCAGAATATCACTATGTTGACATCAATGACAATCCAAGTCATGAATGCAACAACAAATGCTACAGAATGACTGCCAAAGTACTTTGCATTCATTCCTAACATTCTTTTATAAAGTTCTTCAAGGATGAGATTCCCAATTTGTAGAGGTGTCATCTTAAAAGTGCATAACATTTCTAGCATTTCCTCTTCAACTTTTTCTTGGTCATCATTACTTAGTTTTTCAAATTTAATAAGCTTGAAATCTGCCAATCCAACAATGCTTTTGATATTGTCATATATTTAATCTATAATCATTTGACATCTATGTGATGCCACTTTCATCTTTGTATTATCATCCATGTCTATCTTTTATTCATCATCATCATCATCTTTTTCCAAGACTAACTTTTTTCTTGCTTTCTTCCTGGCATGACTCGACATAATTTTGGTTTGAACTTGTTTTATTTTATTTGAACCTTCCCCTTATGTTTTCTTTACTGGTGTCTTTCTCTGGGGCTCAATAGTTGTGGCATTTGAAGCAGCCTTGGTCTTGGGTCTAAGTGTTGTAGGAGGAGTGGGCTTTTGTTTCTGTAATTTCCTTTTGGTAGGCTCGAAAAATGATACTTTCTTCCCCTTCCTTTGAATTTTAGTTTCCTCCTCCTCACTTCCTTTAGAATCCCTAGATTTATCCTCTTCTAGAGCTTGTGTTATTTCAAGAGGTGTAGTTTCCTCTTCACCTTCTCCTAGCATTTTCTCTATGTTTTTGACTATTTTCTTTCTCTTTCTCTCAAGGATTGTAGACTTTAACCCCATAGTTATTTTTTACTTAGCTTTTTCATAGTTTCCAAAAGGTTTATCTTTCCTATCTATCTCCTCTACTAGTAAAGTAGTTATTGATGCTAATGTCTCATCTACATTCACCTCATAAGGTAATGGCCTTAGCCATGCTACCCTAGGTATAACAACTTGCACATTTAAGTGTGGTCAGTATCCACTAGAAATAATATGTCATTGTAGTGCTTATCTAGTAGGGATAAAAGGATTCTACTCTTCCTCATCTTTTTCTTGAATTCAAAAAAGTATATTTCCATACCACTATCAAAATGATCTCCTAACTGATGAATAAACTTATTTATCTATTGGGTTATAGGTCAATCCTTACTCCATACAACATATCTTATGGTAGGAAAACTATTTTTCACATAGAATAATAAACAAATGATCAGGGAACCGAACTTACACATAGAATTCTTGGCCTTCCTAGTTGAAGTTAGGTTCTTGGTAAGCTGCGTCAATTGTAGCTTGGCAAGATCATAAGTATGATATTTCTTTACCATCTTCCATGCTTGATCGATTGCAATGTAGGGAACAATATCTAACCTTATTGACTGATAAAATTTCTGAGCAATCACTCTCACTACAAAATATATCTCTAGATCTATGATCATGGAGATTTTCATTCCTCTCTTATTCCATACCACTTGTGTGTTTTTTTGAATTATATCTTTACTTTGGCATCTCATTGTTTTCTTCCTAGCAAGATTGGGATAGACAGTGACTCGGTGAATCATATCCTTGGTAACCTTGACCTCCCCATTCTCCAACCATATTTTCATGTCATGAACTCTACTCAAGTCAATCTTAATCCATTCAACTTTGAAATTACTCAAGAAATATAGGGTGCACACAAAACCTTTCTCGGAAACTTGTTGATGTTATTCCTTCAACACTCCATTGATACATAACCTATTGTAATCCTCTCTTAGCTCATAGTCTCCAATCTCTCCAATTTTTCACATATAACATGAGTGCACATCATGTATCATCAAAATCTTGGCAGAATCAATGACAGGGATCCCATGAGATCTCCCTTCATTGCACTTTCTGGAACAACTTAAAATTTAGGAAGCTTAGATGCATCACTCCTAGCAAGTTGAACATTAAAAAATTCTTTCCCTTGTTTCCTAACTACTATAGATGAAGTAGATGCCATATCTCTAAATTTAGGGTTTAAATTACATGTTGAAGTTACTCGGTAATAACTTGTTTCAATAGTCCTTCATGATGTTTTCCAATGGCACATTGTAAAGATCTTCACAAACTTATCTTAGCACAGATAGCTCTTCTCGGTCCCTTAAAAATTCCTTTGCAAGTTCTCAAATCACTGATTGAAATGAGAATGAATAGTAATTTTTCACTTTATAGGATCAAACGGTAACTTAGGGCTTCATTAAATGATCCATACACTTTATAGGTGAATACAACAGTCTCAGCCTTCACATGACAACTCAGTTATCATGTACTCATACTCGGTTTAAACCATGACTCGGTCAATACTACTATTTAGTTCTTCTTGATATATATGAGATCTCAACTATTACAAGAGCTTGGCACACACTGAGTGAATCGATCACTATGGACTTAAATAATGATGGGGTGAACCCATAATAGTGGGTTACACTTTTTGGCTTGAATGGACACTGAACTCTACCTTTTGAAAAAAACTTTTAGATTTGGATGTATATTGTCATTAAAGAGTTTGAAATTGGAAGATGAAATAAATTAGAGTCTTTTAGTATTTACTGTCTAGAATGTAAATATATTTTTTATTTTTATTTTTGAATTGATTTGAATAGTTTTTTCTTTCTTCGACAAAAACTGGTATGTTGTTGAAAATGTCATTTTCAATGAGTTACATTATTTTCATAGAGAATAACTTATTTTCTAAAATAGATATTAATGTGATTCTTTCAAATTTAGTTTTTTAACATCCATATGGAGGGCATGCAATTGGTTTGACAAAATTATCATGATTATTTCATATTTTATTAATGTTTGAAGCTGAGTAAGCTATAATTTTGGCATATCTTGACTACATAGCTTATAACTTGTCGTGTATTTGTCCAATTTCATTTTTATTTTTTTTGATAGAAAGATAACTTCAATACCTAGGGCATATATATTTTTTAGAATTTTTTTTTCTCTCATTTACTATTTTTCCATAAGCGTCAAACATAGAGGTAGACATATAGTGAAATATCCATGTTTAGTAAAGGTAAAAATACAAAGTCACAATAAACTTAATATATATTAACATTATAATCATTGGAAATATTTTCCTTAGTAGTACCTTACTATGTAGATAGGTTTGTCAAATGGATTCATTTTATCTACCAAAAGATAAATTCAAAGTGATTTTTGGTCAGCATTTTAATAAGTGTGAAAGAGACTCCATTGTAGGTATGAATGATAAGTATAGATGTTATATCAATGTTTTTTTAATCTAATAGGCTTTGAGCTAACCATTTGTAATTAATTCATTCAAATGAAACCTTTCAAGGCTTAAATCATCATATTTTATTAAAAATGTGTTATTTTAGCAAAACTCAACATGTCTAAAAAAGTGTAACCCAATATTATGGGGTCACCCGATGCTCAACATCAAATATGCATTATAGATATTTTCTTAAATCTATTGGATTGGGTGACCTCAGGTTCACTAGCTCCACTACTGCTTGCTTCATCTTTCTTTCTCCATGTCTTTTTCATTTGATTCCTTATATGCTCAGTATTTTCTTTATTTATGAATTGTTCATTTCTCGGTGCATGTTCCCTGCAGTCTCTTTTTATGTGACCAAGCTTGTGGCATTTGTAATAGACCAAACTTCCACTCATTCAACTCTTTGATTTACCTCTAAAATGTGTCTTTACATAGTTTTCTCCAATATGAACATATTCTCCAAAATAATGATAATTATACCATGTATTGTAATCCCAATTGAATGTGTTACCTTTCCTAGGTGATTTATTCTACTTATTGGATGTCCACTTAGCATTAGATCTACATTCTTGTGCTCTATGATAATATTTCTGACAGTTAAAACAATGTCATTGAAATATAGGTGTAGTAGGTACCTTACTAACCTTTGACCTGTATTCATGTGCCTGATGTCCATGCTTCTTACATTTAAAATAATTTCCATTAAACTTTGGTTTAGTATTGGACTTACCATTCTTGCTTATGTAGATTTTTGATGTGTGTCCTATCTTTACAAAATGATGGCGTGTAGTTTTGTTACACTTTGAATTTGCGTTCCTCTTTTCTCCATTCTTTGATGATTTTCCTTTTTCAGTGGATGATAGGTGCTCATCATGTCCAAGTCCAGAAGTATCACTAGATCTTGTAGATGACCTCAATAGTTCTTCAAAGTATTTCATAGCTTCATTTGGCTTGTTCATCCTTTCATTGAGTTCCTTTTCAAATCTCAATTCATTCTTCAGTTGACTATTCTCTCATCTTAGATTTGTGATTTCCATATCTTTTATGCTCAACTCTTGATTGACAAGTAGCAGTTGATTTACCATGTCTAATTGATTGTTTGTCAACCTTTGCATGTCACATGTCATTTCATCAAGTCTTACAGATATTTTTCTTTTATCTTCTTCTGGGGTTTGGGGAACTAGGAATCAATGAAAGAGCCTATTAATGCTAAAATGGAACCCAATTGAGCATATTATTATTGGTTCTTACAATGTAAGAAGTAAAACTATTATCTATACTCCCTCTTCCAAATCTTCTTTTTTTCTCTTAATTATGCAACTACAAAACTAAAACTCCTATCTCTATTTTTACTTTTTATTCTTTCATATTCCCACACATTTCGTGTGTGTCTTAGCAAAGCCTTTCCAATTTATACCTTTACATTATCAACTCAAATTTCAAATTCTATTCGTATTATTTCTCACACAATCAATATTTTTTTCTTTTTCTTTACTCCTTTGCATTCAATCTTCCTATGCAGTGGTTTCATTATGATTTCTTTAATTTTTTTTATAAAGTTTCCAACTATAGTGTGCTTATTCACATAAGTTTGGGCAATACACTACTTTGAATTTAATAGAACATCACAATGGCTATTATTAATCCAAAATTGATATAGTTTGACAATGATTCACTTGAAAACAAAGTAATACATATCAACTAGGCACTTTAGAATAATTTTTTTATTTTTTATTATGGAAAAAATAGTTTTTACAGGGACCCGAAACCACATAGTTTACAAACAAAAGAAAGACAAATGATTAAAGTCAACTAAGACTAAAAGGAATAATCTCTTTGTTACTAGAGAATGATATTTTGGTTAAGATCTAATAAATAATGGTATATATTAATAAAATTTTATCTAATATTAATGAGCAATATCATATTAATTAAGTAGATTTATTAAAATATATAAAACTTAAATATATTAAATATTTATTTTTTAGTTGTAATATTTACAAAATATAAACAAAAAGTGTAAAAATATTTGTGGTAATTTTGTAGAGATTTTTTTAAAATAAAATTTAAATTAATAATTAATATTATCCAAAATACACTTTAGACATGCATTTTTTAATTTATTATTATATTAAATTGAGGGAAATATTTTATTACATTTATACAACTATATATATTGTATCCATATATAATTGGGCTAACACATGCTTTGTGTTTATAGGTTACTTTATTTCATGTGTGAACATAATTGTAATCCAATTTGAATATATGTCTAACATTCATAATGCGAGCATCATCCATAATGTAATCTTATTGATCATAAGCTCAAATTGGTGATCTTCTTAACCAAAATTTTAACCTATTTTATTCTCAAACTAAAATTGCATGCATTATAAAATATAAAATATAGAATAAGGATAATACCATGAAATCACTTAATTTCACATTCAACAATCACGTCAATATAGCATTGAAGAAATTCTCTAAATAATAAAAAAAATTACTTTTACAAAGCCTGCCATTCAATTTATTTATCTCAATAGTTTAATATGTGGATTTCTCTTAGCATAACTATTATTACATATTAGTGACAATATGAATTATTAATTTTTTTTAGATTTAATGCAATAGAAGATGATTAATTTATAGATTTAATATTCTATTGTTAAATGTTGAATAATGATAATAATTTTTTGATAATAATTATTGAGAGTCCAAAAGAGGAATCACATGAGGCATGTGTTTTTTTTGCAAGCTGTGCTCTCTTAGTCTCCTTATGATGTGTAGAGTGAGACTAGGGTAACTTGTGACATGGATTCACCACCTCTTGTATTCTATAAGTCTATCGAAAATATTAGGAGTTATTAGGTTTGTGTTTTGGTGCAATGCTAAGTGAAAATTGGTATCAGAGCCTAGGTCACAAGTTTGAGCTCTCTACTTGTGTTGGGGGGATTTTGAAAGGTGTGTGCACTTGGCCTCCTTGTGATGTGCAACATGATGAATGGGTTTGCAACATGGATTAGCCACCTCCCATGTTTTATAAGACCAGTGGTTGTATCATACATTAATAGGTCAATCTTTTGGTGTAGCGACAACCAACATTCTTATGAAGAGGTATATTGATGAGTTAATTGATCTTATGAATGAGTAAAGTATAATTGAATAGATTTAGAGTGAGTGCAATTAAATGTTGAAATTAATGTGTTAGTTCTTAAAATTATTACAGATGATGAATACAAATTAGAAATTCTGATACATAACTCTATGGACCCAAAATATACATCTAACAATATGAAACACTAAGGTGCTAAGGATTTAAATCCTTCTTCACTTTGAGATTCAAGATCAAGTGGGTGTACCTATTAGATTTAGTTCTTTAAAGAATCATAATAATTATCTATGTCCTTGACATAGACATAAACATCTATTCCTTTCAACATAAATTCAAGATAAGTTGTTGTTTAATTGTGTTGATGGTGAGAAATGTAAATTGAGAAAAGACCAGTGTTGAATCCAAGGGAAAAGATTCAAAGAACATACATTCATAGAAATCTCTCAAATCTAATATAACCAAAACCTAGATGAGATTCCTTACAAATCACCCTCTCATTCACACATACTGTCATCAAATTCTTACATAAACCATGAATTCTAAGAGATCTCCCTTAAGATTTACTCTTCCCTTGAAGGAAACTTAATCTTAACCCCACTATTTACCTTGTAAATGGTGTATCAAAGATGCCTTACAAATTTAATACACAAAGAGATCAAGATTCATACATGAAGACAAAAAAATGTGCAAGGGAGTCTCAATATATTTTCATTCATATTTTTTTGTATCAATACATTCAAAGACAAAAATTCTTAGAACCACAACACAGATGCAAAAAATCTCCTTACAAACGAATTTCACCACCCCTTTACAAAAGTAAAACTTGCTATATATATCAGTAGCCATCTTAGAATCCTTAGGAAAAGGATGCAACAAGCTTCAGATGGCTAGGAAAGTGCTAGGTACAAAAGACAAAAATAGATAACATCATTGACAGGAAAGGGAAGAAAAGCCAAAATATCTATTTCAAATCATTTTGAATCCTCATAGGTGGCACCTTTGTCTACAAATATTTCAAGGTAAATGTTGAAATCTATTACATGAATAATGACCACCTACCGAATAACTTACATTATTCTCTTTCTGATAATTACCCTCCTTGTACTCAAAGATTAGGTGCCATGTATGACTCAATCATCTTCCATTGCCTCTAAATTAATGGCTACTAGATTTTTCCTCTTGGGATTCATGATCTTTTAAGCTCTGTAACTATTTATCTACCTGTCCCACTTGGAATCTATTATGACCTTAGCATCATTAACAAACCCGGTGCAATCATTTTCAATTTGGAGCATGTCATCTAGTAAACAATTTAAATATTCTGGCTACAACACGTAATTGACAAATTTAAAACACAGTCATTGATCCTTCTCCTTCCTAACACATCATGTGGCTCTCATAAATTGGAAAAATAGTCAACTAATCATTTTGAAAATAACTGGCCACATCACCCAACATGGAAACCAATATGAAATGGGCACATCTATAACACCTCGCACATAGGACTACCACTTTAAAATCTTCATCGAGGTGGACACATGGTGGCAGGGTGTGATTTCATCATTAGTAAACCTCCTACAAGTTATTATCAAGGTGTTACACCCACCGCATGACCACTCTAAAACTATCGAACCTTTATCACTTTAACTGTGGCAAGTATTTAACCACTCCTCTTTTGGAGATCACGTGACAATAGGCTTCCTCAAGGTCACTGAAAGTTTATCTTAACCATGGTTTCATCATGAGATTCAGAGATAAAAGACTTCTCATAATCATTGGACATTTAACTTAACTTAGGGTTTATCTCAATATTGAGCGACCAAGGAAAATCTCTCAATCTCTAGGCATTTTCTTTAACTTATGTTCGATTAGGAGATCTGGAGATAATAAGCATCTCTTAGTCATTGGATACTTTACTTAACCCAAGCTCTATCTCAAGGCTCAATGACAACCATTGATTTTGATCTTTATCTATCAGGTTTTTCACTTCTTACCAGTTGGGCCCAAAATACTGGTCCCACTTGCATTAATCATTTCATTACTGAAGCATCCGACGATCATTGGGTTTTGCAATTATTACTAACTAGGTCTGAAAGACATAATACTTTTTTTAAATTTCACTTTTCTTTCATCTATCGAAATTCCTTCGCTGAATCACCAAATGCCTCACTTAACCTTGTCGCTGAAACTTAGAATCATTTGAGCTTTAACCATTATCTTAAGAGATTAGGAGATAACTGTCACATTGAATCACTGAATGCCAAGACATAACTGCCAAAAGTCATGAGACTAGGAGAAAGCTTCATCATAGAATCACCAGATGAAAACAATTGATTTCCTGCCATTTGGAGAATAAGAGAGAACCATTGGACAATTAAGCTCTTAACCATGTCACTCAATCTGTGAACAACTTAAGACTTAACAATTTCATTGTGATATTAAGAGACACAAAGGGAAAGATAAAATCCATGTGCATAAAGAGGACTTAAGTGCCCATAAAAGGTACCTTCAAAACATAAGATCTAGGGCACGACTAAGAACTTTTCATGAACAAAACCCTACCAAAGGCAAACAAGACCTAGGGTAAAGAAATGCAGAAATTTTCTTGGCACATGACTATTCTAAGACCTAGGCCACTTAGAAACTTTTTCCAGACACATGAAGTGAAGGAGACACAGGCACAACTCAAATGTCAAAATGACACTTCTAAGAAAACCTAGAAAATATCCCAACAAAAAGTGCATGGAATAGTATTAAAATAACTAAATAAATAATGTGCATAGTGAAAATAAATAAAAAATATTAATTATCTTTATTTTAGAAAAAATATATATAAATAAAAAAATTAAATAAAAAAATTAATTTATTTAATTTTAAAATAATTATTAATTAAATAAATAAAATTCTAGTAGATAGATTAATTAAAAAATAAATTTATTTAAATATTGTTTATAAAGGAAATGGTGAGAAACAAAAATTAGATGAAGATACTAGTCATGTTAGGCATGACATTATGGAGATGGAGGAATGTACACATCTTATACACATTGAGATTATTCACTTGTCTTCAATTAACTAATAAAAATAAGGGAAAGTGTTATTAATAAAGAAAAATGGCACTCGACATTGAGATTTTGTGACAAAAGGTTATCTAATCTCATACGTAACTTACTAAAATATTATTGATAGATAAGTGATGAGGTGACATCAACTTTCCACTTAAATAATAATGCCTAAAAACCTAAAACATTCACTCTGTCAATTATAACATGTTAGATAAAATATAGATTTCATTCTTTGTTTCATGATAGACATGATGAGCAATAATATTAGGGATCCATGTCATAATGTAAAAATCCTTATTGCATAAGTCTTATAAATTCCAACTTGTAGTGGGTTTCATATCATTACATTAATCACTACTATAGAGTCTCTAATTTTCATGTGAGATTGTCGCAATACTCGACTTAGTTTTATGACATGGAGAAGATATTAGAATTCAGCTTCATTATTATTTCTTTTCACTAGATGGACTAAATATTCATTAATAATTTTTTGTAATATACCACAAAATGAAACTCCATCAAAATTAATGATGTAGGAGCATCTAGGATGTAAGAGAAATCTTGCATCTAGTAAATAAATAAAAATAATAATTAATTAATTAATGTGTGTGTGTGTGTGTGTGTGAGAGAGAGAGAGAGAGAGAGAGAGAGAGAGAGAGAGAGAGAGAGAGAGTCCCAAAAATATGGAATCCTAAAAAGATTGGGTAAAAATTAAAACGGGTGGTTTTAAAAAATAAAAAATAAAAATAAAAATTATATTAGGTGTCATTTAAAACTATCTATCATGCAATTAATATTTGTGGTAGAGTAGTTATATCCACTCTCTCCAAACTTTATCCCACATTGGTTGTTATTATAATCTCTTCGGTGGTAAGTGCCTATATAAGAAAGACATGTGAGCATCTCAAAGGAGTTCTCTTCTTGAAGAAGTCGTAATGATTTCATCTTGTAAGAGGTTATAATGATCTCATAATGTAAGAACATGTAATGATCTCTTTTGTAAGAATTTGTAAGAATATTGTCCTCAAGCCTTTCAAAGCATTGTAATAATATTCAAGCATTATAAATCAATGCTTTTCTTGTTGCAAAAATGGTCAGCACTCCCCTCGGGATTTGTGACATGGTTTAACAACCTCCTATGTCTTATATAAGTCTAGTGGTTGTATCGGGCATTAACAAGTTGATCTTTTGGTGCAACATAAACCACTACTTGTAACAAGTGGTATCAGAGCCTTATCCTTCTTTTGGATTGGATGTTGGTACTTCCTCTATGGGGGAGTATGTGTATCTGAGCTGAGTCATGAGGACTCTAGTGAATGTATTTTCTAAACAGTGTCTTTCAACATTAGAGTTTTTTTTGACATAATGATGAAATTTCTATCATTAATGTCAATGGGGGAGAAGTGTACATGAAAAACCATTTGTACCATCTGTTGGAGAGAACTAAATAGGAAAACGAAGCAAGATTTGATTGATGAAGAAGACTTGAAAGCATTTTTAGAGAAACAATGTTGCAGTATTGGATTCATGGAACATTGGATGTTTTTCATCTATGTTGCCATCAATGCCAATGGGGGAGATTGTTAGGAATGAATGCTAAATATATCCTATGGGAGTATTGGCATCCATTCTATAGCAGTTGTTGTGCATTCATGACTATGATTGTCATTGATGTCAACACAGTGATCTACTGGAGATTAGTAGAGTAGACAGTGTTTTGATTAGCGCACATGGGATATTTTAGATCAAGCTATACAATTTTGAGGATTTACTCTTTGATATGTTATATGTTCATGGTTAAGAGTGTAGATAGTAAGTCATTTATTCATGAAATTTATGAGCATTTTGGTGGAAGCAATATTCAGGCAGTGTTCCTGAGTAGCAGTTTGTGGAAATCGGATGATATCTCCTAATCAGGATGGAATCTGGTTTTGCGCAGTTAAAGGGAAGTTGAAGACATATTTTTAGTGATGTGGATGATAGTGCAAACTTTGAGGTTGCATGAGTGAAGAATTATTCTAATTGGAAGCTGACAGTTTTGTGTAATTTTGATGTAACGTGTGGAAACTTTTATTTTGTAATTGCATGCTAACTCATTTGTAATTACTTGAGTGTGGTATAAAGGAAGGAATGTTTTTCCTTGTTGTGATATATGTATGGAATGAATATGATGAAATGAATGAAGTTGTGAAAGTGAATTTATGAAGGAAGACATGCAAGGTACATAGATATGAAATTGAGATTTGGTGTAGCAGCGAGTGTGGTTTGGCATAGTTAGAGAAGAGGTAACATATTGTTGAGATTGATAATGATTTGATATTATTTTGTTGAATAATCTAGAGATTAGTTGGACAGTGTGTTCAGTGATCTTGCCATTGAAGCTATTTGGGCAGTGGGTCCTTCTGTCTTCCATAACTCCTAATAGAGTTAGAATCTTTTAGCAGGGATTCAAAATCTCCTAACCGAAACTCATATGTATTGAATGTATTTCATAAAGCTCCTAACAAAGTCCATCCTTGCACAAGGAATATTCATATTAGTGCATCTTTTGTGGGCATCATTCCCACTGAGGTTTACTCTTTGATCAAGAGGTTCCCTAGTTAACATATCTTGTGTCATTGTGTTATTGTGTATGAATATCTTTCAATGGTTGGTAATTATATTGCTTACATGGTTAAAATATATTGAATTTGATAAAATTTTGAATTATTAGATAACTGATTCACCCCCCCCCCCTCTCAGTTATCTTGGTGGACTTTACTTTCTAACAATTGGTATCAGAGCTTGGTCACATGTTCGAATCCCCTTAGGTAACACTGAGGGGGAGATTGTCAAAAAAATGGTTAGTGCTCCCCTTGGGATTTGTGACATGGTTTAACACCCTCTTGTGTCTTCTATAAGTCTAGTGGTTGTATCGGGCATCAACAAGTTGATATTTTGGTGCAACAGTAACCACTACTTGTAACATTGCTAATAATATTTATTCGAGCTCTTTGTCTCTGTGTTGATTCATATTTGGTTATAAGTTAGCAAGGTTAGTGTGGCCCTTCATCAACTAGTATTAGACCATAAGTTACTCAGTGTATAAATAGATTTCCAAGCATGAGGAAATTTGCACTAGCACTATGGTTGTGGGTCTGAGATATAAGTGAGGAAAATGCCTCCAAGAAGGAACCATTGTGGAAGAATCTTTGGTATGGTAGAAGTTTTTAGAGCTATTTATAGACAAGTACAAGAACAAAAAGATAATTTTCATAGAGGATGCCTAATAGTAGGGAAATAGATGATAGTGAGGATGAATCTGAAGAAGGATAGTTTGAAGAAGAACAAGAAGGGGCCATAAATCCTAATGAGGCTAGGTTTTCAAAATTAGAAACTATAATGATGAGGTATTATATGATGTTATGCATATGGATGTTTGTCATATGTTGTTAGGGAGGCAATGATAATTTGATCATCATGAAATGTATGATGGGTATTAAAATACCTATTCCTTAACAAAGGATGGAGACCAACATAAGTTGAAACCATTAAAGGAGTCATATTAAAAAGGTATGTAGTAATGCAAGAATATGTTTGATTGAAGCCAGGATGTTTCTAGAACATATGAATCATGAGCATGTGTGGATCTATCTAATTCCAAAATTTGATAAAGCTGAAGTAGAAGATGTACCTATGGAATTTGTAGATCTATTAGATGAGTTTCAAGATATTGTATCCAATAATTTACCTAATGGATTGTCACTAGTAAGAAAAGATAAGTCATCAAATGGACCTAATTCACAGATCTAGTTTGAAAAACAAGGTATCTCATAGTATGAATCCAACAAAGAGTGAATATTTGAGAAAAAAAGTGCAAGATCTATTGTACGATGGGTTGACTTGAGATAGTTTCAATCTATTTTTTGTACTTGCAACATTAGCACTCAAAAAATGGAGAGTGGAGTATGTGTAGAGATTCTTGGTCTATCAATAAGATTAAGATAAATATAGGCTTCCCTTGTTAAGGATGGATGAAATTATGAATTTTTTGAGTGGATCCAACTACTACACAAAGATATATTTCAAGAGAGGCTATCAAAAAATCTAAACTAGCAAAGGAGGTGAATGTAAAATATCATTTGAGAAAAAGGAGGGATTGTATGAGTCTTTAGTTATGGTCTTTTGGGCTAGCCAATGTACTAAGAACATTCATGCAACTTGAGCTCATGAATTAGGTATTGAAAGAGTTTTGAGTAAGTTTTTTAAAATTTTTACTTGGATGATATTCTGATTTTCTATAACACATCGGAAGAAGATATGATATATAATCATAAGGTCCCTAGGAAATTAAGAGAAGAAAAGTTATTGATTATTTTGAAGAAGTGTAATTTTATGGAGTTACTGTACCTAAGATTTAATGTCTCAACAATTGGTCTTAAGATGGACCTAATGGCATTGTGATGAGATTGGGAGCTAACATGGTGATGTATATTGGCTTCTTTCATAGGTAGTAACTGGTTTGGTTTTCATTGATGGAATCTAAGTTAGACTAGTTATTGGTGAAGTGTAGGATGCAATCAGTGTGAAGGTTAAACTAATCAATAATGCTAGAAACTGGTTAAGTCTAGAAGATCGATAGACTGAGAGGTCAATGCTTTGGTAGGAGTCATGACAAATGAAGAACTATGAGG
The DNA here is from genome assembly GCA_027943335.1 of Chamaecyparis obtusa. Lineage (NCBI taxonomy): Eukaryota > Viridiplantae > Streptophyta > Pinopsida > Cupressales > Cupressaceae > Chamaecyparis > Chamaecyparis obtusa. The sequence continues at coordinate 3,812,533 of BSBK01000537.1, forward strand.
TGTGGTCATAGCTACAATATCAACATGGTAAGAGTATACTATGTTTTTTACCACAACTTATTTGGTTGATCGATGAGAGAAATTTTGTTGACACAATCATTCACACAAGTAAGAACAAGTTTATATTCTTGAGCATTAGTTGGAATATTATATATCGGTAAGAAATATATAGGTTAAAATGATACTTAATGTTATGATGATGTGTAATATGGGTTATATAATCGATGAGGTGTTATTTTTTAGATCGATACTATTCTAGAAGGAAGATTTAAGGTGGTGCATTAGAGAAGTCAAAATGTGTTTGACTATTTTGGAGAATTATAATGCACACCTTATTGGAAGTCAATGCGGTGATAGGATAATGTGTTCTGGATTGAGATTATCACTTTGATGGGAAAGAATTTATATTTCTTGAAGTCAGTGCTAGAAGTGTATATAAGTGGTACTACTCATATTGAAAAACTAGTTAGCAGATTAATATTGTTGTGGTTGATTGTGAAATCAATTAAGGTTGTGATTATAGACTTGATATAGTCATAGCTATAAGAAGTTACATAGAGTAGAAATAACATTTGATCTATCAAGTATTCAGTTCTACATCCAGATCACTCAACTTGTTGTTTCCTAGTAGTTACAATAAGAAAATCCCTTAATCGGGTGAACTTTAACAAGTTCTAATTGTAAATCCCTTAGCCCTTACAAGTTCCTATTACATGATATGGCTTAGTATATCTTATTGTACTTATAATGAGGTACTAATAGCTCCTAATAGGGTCAACCCTCAGAAAGCATATTTATAGCTCCTAGTAGGGAAAACTCATTTATTGCAGTATTGGGCTTGTGGGTCTCATCCCCATCATGGTTTTTCCCTCTAACCAAGGGTTTCCATGAAAAAATAATGGTGTCATGTGTGATGATTTTTTAGATGTTTGATATTACTATCTTTTATTTGTTTACTTCAGTTATATGCTTTTTGGTTTACAAGTTATTATTAAAATTATTTAGATCGGTGGTCGAATTAGTTTATAATTTGTTTTCACTCATTCACCCCCCTCTCAATGCTTAAGAATTCTAGTAGGACCCAAATAAAGTGAGAGTCATCCTTGAATGTCCTAATCAATATATTTTTATTAAGGTCACATTCTTTAATGGTTTGTATAGTTTTTATAGGAAGTTTATAAAAAAATTGAGTAGTATCTATGGCCACCTAGGAGAAAAACTTAAGGGATAGGAAAGAGTTTATGTGTATTGTTGAAGTAGAAATTTTTTTTGATTTGTTAAAAATAAAATTTCCATTTCAACCTATTTTGGCACTTATGAATTTTAATAAGGTTTTTAAAGTAGACTTAAATATTCTAGTGGAAATTTTATTGCAACTATTTTGAGTCAGGAAGGTAAACCCATTGCTTATTTTTAGTGAGAAGTTAAATGATGGAAAAATAAAACATTATGTTTATAATTATGATATTTACAATATAGTTAAAGAATTGAGGAAATGGAGACATTATCATTTTCCAAAGGATTATTCCTTATTTATTTATCATCAAGCTTTACCATATTTGAATAGTCAAGGAAAGTAGAATCAAAGGAACTTAAAATATGTTGAGATTTTGTATACTTGCACTTTTTTAAACCACAAGATGGAAAGTATAACATACTTGGAGATGACTTAAGTAGAAGGAATTTTTTTTTGATAGAGATATAGGTCAAATTTGTTGGGTTTTGTACACTCAAGAGTTTTCATCTAGATGATCCTAATTTTTGTGAGGCCTCAAGATCTTCCATGCATCTTATTACATTAGATGGGATCAAATGGTTTAATATTATAATCCAATATGGGATTTTATTCAAAGGAAGCCAACTAAGCATTCCTAAGAGATATGTGGGAGATACCTAATCAAAGAGAATCATAATGGAGGATTGGCTAGAAATTTTGGTTGAGATATGACCATTCCTTTGGCTAAAATTATTATTGGCCACAATTCCAACAAGATGTTAAAAAGTTTGTGTAGAGTTTCAGAATATGTTAGATGAAAAAAGGAACCAAGCATGATACATAGTTATATAAAACATTTCCTGTACCATAGAGGTCATGAGAGGATATCAGTATGGACTTTGTTCTTGATTTAGCAAGGACCTAAAGAAGACATGATTTTATTTTTGAAGTGGTAAATAAACTCTTAAATTTGACACATTTTATTCCTTGTAAGAAGACTAATAATGTTGTTCATGTGGAAAAAAAATTCAAAGTAGTTGTGAGACTCATGGTCTACAAAAAATCATCATTTTAGATTGAGACACCAAATTTATTGGATACTTTTGGAGGACATTGTGAAAATTTTGGCAGACAAATTTCAAGTTAAGCTCAATAGACCATTCACAAACTAATGGATAGACATAAGTGGTGAATAGGTGTTTGGGTAATCTATTTATTTTCTAAGTAGGGGATAAGCCCAATGGGTGGGATCTCATGATAGTATAGGAATAATTTGTAAACAATAATTTGGTTAATAGGAACATTGGTAAATCACCATTCCAAATTTTATGTGTGAGTAGTCGTAGAAATTCTTTAAAGTTAAGAGACTTGGAAAGAGGAGAAAAGAATAGTTTTGAAGCTAAAGACTGTAGAAAAATTATAGAATTCACATGAAGATGTGAAAACACATATTACTAAAATCAATATTTAGTACAATGCTAAGGAAAATTATAAGAGGAGATATAATTAATTTAAAAGTGGTGATTATTTCATGGTTCATTTTTCAAAAGAGAGGTTACTAATAGGAACGTGTAATATGTTCAAGGTGAGGAAACTTGGACCATGCAAAATCTTGAAGAAGTGTGATTCTAGAAATTCTTATGAGGTAAATTTTCAAGATGGATTCAACATTTTACCTATGTTTAATATTGTAGATATGGAATAATCTCATGAACAAAGAAACACAGATGAAATAACAAAAGAACAATAGAATATTATTGCACCTACTTTATATATAGAAATGATAGAGGATATATTTGATAGTCACATGGGAAGAATAATAAGAAACATGAAATATGAAGAGTTCCTGGTTAAATGGAAAGGATTGTAATGAAACTCAGGTGCGGAAACAACTTCCTACACTAATCTCTAAAGGAAAGTATTGTGAAAATTCTTTTGAATCCTTACAATTTCAGATTCATTAACTACTTTAACAATGATATTGTAGCCATATACCATGCATATAGAAAATAGAGAATGACACAATGATTTACCTTGGGGAAACCTTTTGATAAAAACCCTAGCACTCTAAAACCTGCACAATGTATTACTCAAAACTATTATAGTTTACAATACACTTGCAATGCAAGTTCTTTCAGAAGATTTCCAACTCTTGAAGACAAATTATGGCAACATAAAAAAAAAAGTTCCAACAATACACTAACTTCTCCTATCTTCGCAACCCTAAAAATGCTTGTATCATGGGCTTCCTTTTTAGGGAAACTTCCAAAGATAGTCGTATTAGGGTTTTACCATTCTCTGAGAAAATAGGAACCTGGAATTTTTTATCAGTTGCCACATGTCTTCACCTGTCATTGAATCTCCCAGACATAGCTCTTACGTGTCATAGGAATCTATCATAACCATTTCAGCCATGATCTCCTTACACACAATTCAAGATGCCGACAAATCAAGTGGAGTGACACATCAACATGTCAACTAGACATGTACACTCACACTTAATTACATTATTTTCAAGAAATATATTTTAAAAAACAAATAATAAGAATAGGAATTATCCAAGGTTGAGAAACCTTATTCCTAACAAGGATGACACATTAAAGATTCATCCTAGCTATCAAAATAATAGCTTAATCACCTTGGTTTTCCTCTAAACAATTAAGTTGTGACAAGGCCACTTCTCAAATTACCATAGGTGTCTAATGCAAGAGTACTTGAAGTGTAAGAATAATCTTGCACTCACCAAAAAAGTAAAATAAATAAATAAAGTCATTAAGTCATTTATTAATTGAGAGAGAGAGGGAGAACAAGATTTCAAAAAAATAGGGAATCCAAAAATATAGGAAATATTGAAAAAAAAATAGAGAACCTCGATAACATAGGGAATCCTAAAAAATTAGAGAAAAAGAAAAAGGGATGATTTTTTAAAAGAAAAAATAAAAATCACATATAGGTGTCATTTAATATTATGCATACTTAATTTAATATTTGTACCATATTAGTTAGATCTACTCTCTCCAAACTTTATCCCACATTAATTGTGATTGTAATCACTTGGGTCCTAATTTCCTTTATAAGAAAAGCATATGAGCATTTTAAAGGAGATCTCTTATTGAAGAAGTTGTAATGATATCATCTTGTAAGATATTATAATGATCTTATATTTTAAGAACTTGTAATGACCTCTTTCTTTGTAAGTTGTAAGTATCTCATCCTCAATAATTTTGAATAATTGTACTTGTCTTCAAGTATTTTCAATATATATTTTTTGAAAAATTTTAATTCTCTCTTAGTCTCTATTTTGTTTTTTATTTTGTTATGAGTTTGTAGGGGTAGAGTGGCCCTTAAAAAATTAAGATTATAACATCAATTATAAGGAGGATTCCAAGAAACCAAAGTCCTCTCATGTTAGGAATTACCTCCACCAACCTTATTTATAGGGGGAGATAGGAGGTCAAACCAAATTTGTTTGATTCTCGACTAGAAAAATGGATCAACCTATTTTTGTTATTATTACAATTTTTTCTTCCACTTTTATTAAAAAGGAAGGTAAATACATGATCACTTATTCTAAGAATTTTCACTTAAACTCTTTCCATATCTCCTAGAGAAGCATAGAGGGAATCAATATCTATATACTTAAATAAATAAAAAATGAAATAATGATAGGACAACTTTGGAATAAACTTAAAATATCATTTGCGATAACCATGTGCTAAACAATATTAGGATGGATCTATAACACATATTCATATACAAAAAATAACTAAGGAGAACATTATGAACTATTTCACTATCTTGTTGCAATACAACACATCTTTAGGTACAGTAATAACTCTTTTGTCTAGAAATTTTTGTTGTGATAATTTTTTGAAGATCCAGTCAGGTTAATATACAAGATTTTGTAAGACACTTATTATTCCAAAAAATATGAATTGAGATCTCTATACATTAAATTCTCCTTTTGAGAATCCTCCAGCAACCAAGAGTATTAAATTGTCCATCTTATCCCCACCCCACATAATTTTATCCTATCTATGCTAGATAGAGATGTGTTGGTCCTAAAAAACTTCCAAGAGAATCTCAACCTCACGAGAAGAGAAAGACATAGCATAAATGTCCTTCCAAATAAAATAGGAGGTTCCATTATTTTGTATTTTAATCTTGTAGTTTCTTACATAATTTTCCCATAATTACTACAAGCTTATTTGAGGAAGTGTATGGTGATTGTCTTTTCAAATGTGAGGAAACCATTCCAAGTGTCTTCACAAATTTGATCTAGATTTTGGATTCTTGGGGAAGGGATTTAGTGTTCAATATGATAAAAGGTTAGAGATCTCATAGATGTTTATATTTATTTGTATTAAAGTGAAATGTATTGAAATAAGATCTTAGGCTAGAGATATAAACTACAATACAAATCAATATAATTGATTGAAGTAGATATACAATAAGATCCTAGTTTACTCCTAAACAAGATCTAAATATTGTGTATCACTAATTCATCTTTTTTATTTTATTGCATTTGATTTGATTATGTATTTACTCGGTAACACAATGATAAATTGACAATATTCAACATAAAAAGACAAGGTAAAAGTAAAAGTCAACTCTAAAGTATATATATGAAGCAAATACACTATCACTTAAACATAGAGCTAAAACTATTAGACTATGGATAAATGTACCCTAGTGTTGTAGGAATTTTCATCTCCCAAGGCATTAGATTTTAGATCAAGATCCTCTATAGAGAGTTCCTTCCATAATTCAAAATAAAAATTTAGAATATGGAGCTAATAAATTTTTTCTAGGGGTTTATGCCTATTCAAAGTATAGAAATTTTTGTCACGATATACTCTATAAATATTTAAATAATTATTTATTTGTATAGTGAAAAATATGGACGAGGTCTAAAACAATGGTGGTTTGCACATAAAAGAGACCCTAAACCAATATTTAACACATACATGAAATTATAATCATATGGAAAGTAAATCTAGAAGACTAATATTGAAATGAAGAAATACAAATTATTTACTTATGAAAAATAATCTGCTGAAAAACCTTGTGAGACTATCTTAGAAACTGTTGACTTCCATGACATTCTACCGAAACTGTGAGATCTACAAAACCCAAAAATATTTTTCTTTTTTGAGAAAGGTCAACCTTGACCCCTTTATGTCGACATTGACCTATACTACTCTGATGGAAATTTTGTTTGTGGATCCCGAACATTTGCTAAAAAGGGTGTCCAGATCTGCACTATAATTCATTGTTCAGTACCTGTTCCTGAAAGAAAAAATGGTTTGGTTTGTTGGGGGAGATGGGTTTTCCTTGGTCAAACCCCAATTTAGAAATTAACCTTGAAATTGAATTGAAATTGTAGTAATAAAGAAAGTAAATGGAACAATTCACCTTGCTTATGTTGAAATCCTTGTAGAGGATTCAAATCCTTGAATCCACAAGTATGGATGCTCCAAATAAATATAGAATTGAATGTAGGATGTCTCAAATAAATTGTCTTTAGATCTTCAACACCAATCTTGAATGGACCTTGGAATAAGAAGAGGCTTGGATGGATATGGAGAATTTTCAACAAGAGGGCTCTATAGAGATTGAATCCTTCAATGGCTACCAATGGATCTCCTTGATGAATTGGATCTTGAATGCTTGAATGCTTGAAGATGGATGGATGAATGCTTAAATTATTTCTTTCTCCTTACTTGCTTCTTGATTTCTTGATTTGATGGATGCTTGATGTGCTTACTTGAGATGGAAAAGAGATGGGTTAAACTGAGAGAGGAAGGCTTCCTTTTATAGTGATCTAGGGCACAAACTTCTAGAGAGGCCGTCATAGGGGAAATAAATTTCCATTAAGCCTATACCCCTAGAAATGGACCTAAATTAAATATAATTTAAGATTTTACTATTTCAAAGCCTAAAATAACTGACCTAGAAGCGGGAAATAAATATTTCCAAAACCTGACATTTAGAAACTTTGCATTTTGAAATTTAGACCCTGGGTCAAGGTCAAGGTTGACCTTGACCTAGGTTAGGCTTGAGGTCAACCTTGACCTAGGTCAGGGTTGAGGTTGACCTTAACCTAGGTTAGGGTCGAGGTCGACCTCAACCTAAAAAGGTTGACCTTGACCCTGAGGTGAAGAATCTCATAATTTTGATTCGAGATGCCAGAATTATGTAGAAAAAAGTGGAAAATGGGGTAGGGGTATGTGCAGGATGACAATATGTCAAAAGGTGGCGATGTGAAAAAGAAGTCTTGATTGATAAACTCATTGAAAAATAACTATAACTTTCAAACAATATAACATTTTTGGAATCTAAAATATATGTCACATTCTATGCTTCACCTAATACAATAATAATAAAAAAATCTTTCAATTTGATGAAGTTAAGACTAAGTTAAGGTGGTTAGACACGAGAGTTTTTATATTCAAGAAATTTTGTAGCAGAAAAATCATAATTAATTATTTACTTGGAGAAAAAATACAAAAAAATATACATCACATTTGGGCATGAGTCTACTACTTTTATCTAGAATCTTATAAAAAAATATTATGCTTTGATTTTGTTTAATGTGGCCAGACATACACCTACTTATTATCTTTGTAGTCCTAATTGATAGGCTTATTGAAAAATAGCTATAACTTTCAAAGTGTATAACATTTTTGAAATCCAAAATATGTGTCACATTATATGCTTTTCCTACTACAAGGAAAATAAAAAAAGTTTTCAATTTGATAAATTTTAGACTAAGTTAACATGGTCAGACACAAGAGTTTTTGTATTTTTGAAAATTTGTACAAGAAAAATCATAATTAATTATTTACTTGGGAAAAATTACAAAAAAATATGTGTCACATCTGGACATGAGTCTACTACTTACATCTAGAATCTTGTAAAAAAAAATGATCATTTGATTGTGTTTAAGGTGGTCAGACATACACCTACTTCTTATTTTTTTCTGAAATTTTTGTATTACTACATTGAAATTAAAAATTTTTAACATATAGAATAATGTTTTTTTCAAAAAAGGCCTCGTACCTTAGAAACTAAAATTAATTTTTCTACAGATTCTATTCTTACATATTTTTCCTATAATATTTATAACTTGTTCAAATTTTTATGTCAACTTGCCTAAACCTAATTTTCTAAATTTTCATTGCCACTTAAGGGCTTGGTTTGGCATACCATGATCCTGCACATACCTGTAGAACATGGGAAAAATCTAGATGCAATTCAAAGACCCATTCAAGGTGTTTGACATGACCCCAAACCACTTACTCAGATGGATAAACCAGTCCTAAATGGAAGTGCTTCCATTTTACGATGCTACATTTAGCCCCCACTTTAGCAAGAGTATGAACTCGGTGCAAAATCTTGGTAAAGGAGATCACAAAGAAAAAGAAAATCTTATTTAAATAAAAGGGATAAAGGAATCTTCAAGCCCCCAGGGACTCAAGTCTTTGTCAACCCCAAGATTACAATAAGAGAGACATCACTAAAAAAAAGAGAAATGGGGAGAGAGGAGTGGCTAGCTCGCCCAGTAAGATGTGTGTATCTCATAGTGAACCACAAAAAGGATAGGATAGCCCACCAAGTAAGCACTTGATAGTCACCCCATATAGTTGTGCACCTTCTGGCAGTTTTGTGCATGTATGTAGTGCGTCTTTTGACATATTTTATGAAGTAACCATGGATCCATATCCTCATATCACCATAGAATACATTTTTAAAATGTGTATCTCTTCATGATTTAGAAAATTATGTGCATTATCTTCCAAGGATCTAGCATATTTGAAATTGGAAATGTGTGTTTCTTCATGATTTATCAACTTATGTGCATTACCTTCTAAGGATTTAGCATACTACAAAACAAAATGTTATAACAAAAAATACATAATATAGAATGAGGGAGGGCATATATATGCCCCCTCCTTTAGATGGAAAAATACCTACTATTTTGACATGCTAAGGAAAGCAAAGAACAAGGATAAATCCTTCTTCAACATCAAGATAATATCCATAGACAACACCCAGTCCAAGCCAAGAAGGTCACAACTCCTATGAGGCCATGGGAGGGATGAATGAAAAGAGATATCATGCAAGAAGGGTAAAAGTAACCCTTGTGAGGGATAGCACACTATTCAGCTTCCAAGGTGAGAGATTTATCAACCATGGAAACCCAATATCAAAAAACAAAATAGGTTATGATCAAGGATAGAGATCCTCAATGCAAACCAAAATTTCATGTATGATTGGATATCACATAATAGATAGATACTACTTAACCAAGGGAAAAGTGGATCTTGGAAAGACAAAAAATAAGGAGATGGCATCCTTGCCCCCCAAGCATAGGAACAAGGATAGAATGGGACCTATTATATCACTCACAATACTATACAAGATAATAAACCCCCAAGGATTAGGCTAACATTGTTTACATAATGTGGAGCTCCATAATAGGAACATAATTGTTATTTAGAGAAAATAGGATTGAAAGACAACTCATTGCCACATGATATATAAATAACCTTACTATCAATGAGCAGCCTAATCTTATAATCTAAAGCTTGACATTCATTAGTAGAGTGTGTTAGCACCTAGAAAATTTTTCATGGCTCTAGCATTTTTCTGCCAGTCTTTGCAGTTGTTTTTAGGTCTCTAGCTCAAACCCTAGTTCAAAATTCATATTTTCTAGCCGTTACATGAGAAAACCTAAAATGCCCTAGCCTTATTCTATTTTCATGTTACTTTTTTAGGTGACTTAAAATCCTAATCTGCATGTGCTAATTAAAGTCCTTTAAGTTGTTCAATGGTTAGGTTTTTGTGTCTGGTGGGGTCCCTTTTGATTTTTCCTAAGTTTCTACCCCGACAGCCTTTAAATATTCCCTAAGTCCATGCGCTAATATTTCCTAATGTTTTAGCTTATGTGTTTCCTGGACCTGGCTTTGACAACATCTACATCTAACAACTATCGTTAAAGTGCAAGCGATGTGTCAAAGGCTTGCGAAGTTGTGACAACCATCTGTTCTCTCTGTGAGGTAGCCTTTCATATCAGCAGGTGCACTACCATGTAAGCACAGATGGCAGTTCTTCATTGGTTAGGAACAGTGAGTTGGACATTCTATCAGTGGGACCCATTTTCATGTAGATTCTAGATCAACGGTTGGCGTATAAGTGCATAGAATCTCAAGAGCCCTTCAGATCATGTGCCATCCATCCAATTGTCCAGGTGTTATGATCAGTAAGTGGTGGGTCCAAAGTGACATGTAAGTACAAATGGCAAGCTATGATTGGCCCATGTAGCAGTGACTTGGTGGGTATCAGTGGGTCCTAGTATCTAGCATGTCAGAGGGTCCTGACACTATCAGTTGATCAACGAAGGGTGTATGTTCTTATCAAATTTGTCAAAGGCTTGAGATTATGTGACAGCCATTGATCTCATCCGGTGTCAGAGGGTTGTCAGGGTAGGGAGAGATTCTCCATCCAATGGTTGTCTTATAATCTGATGGAATCTTGAAGGTCTATGTGAAGATGAGACAACCGTCGATCTTCTTGATGTGGGCCCAGTAAGTTTCTCAGTCTTTTTGTTGGTTCTAACACATGTTTTCTTTGTTCACTGGTTCACATAATGTTTTAGTGAAGGGTCTAAAGACTTAGCGATTTGGTGAACAGTGTTCATGTAGTAGCCAAATGATTTAGCGATGCTCTCAAGTTCTCACGAATGGGCAAGGGTTTCTTTAGTCACATGTTCGCTAAATGGATAGAAGGTTAAGGGTTAGCTGAGGATAGTGGGACTACATGATGATTCATTAATAAGGTGTTAGTTTCTAATTGGCTAAGTTGCAGGATGATGAGGAATACTATAGGGTGGGGCCATTGTCAGAGGAGTCAGTGATGGGGACAAAATCTACAGTTGGCGTAAGTTCTCATGGGTTGTGTCAGAGCCATGAGATCTTACACCCGCCATCCATTTTCAAAGGCTTACGTGGGTGGGTCCTGTGTCAAAGATGACCGAGCATGAGCAATGAATGAAGTAGTGACAAGTGGCATAAAGCAGGCCTAGGTGAGGGTCTAGGGTCTAGCAGACCTAATAAAAGAGGTTGGCAGCCTAAAAAATTCTAAGTGGGTTCACTCGTTCATAAGGTAAGATGGTGGTATTCTAAATTGACTAGCGATTCAGTGAGTGTGTATTCACGTAATCACTAAAATATCTGGTGGTAGTATAAAGTATTCTATGAATGGCTGATTCCCTTCAGTCACCAGTTCACCAGATGTTGTTGAGATAGGTCAAGTTTCCTTTGTTTGCTAAGTCACAGAGTTAAAGGTAGGTTAGTGTTTTCACTTTGCGAATAAGAAATGCCTTGTCATATGTTCACTTGAGGTAACCCGAGGCTGGCAGTTGAGTTAAGGACATAAAGGCTATGAAACATGAAGATCTAATGGCCACAACTTAAAGTTGATCGAGATTTAAATTTTGACCATCGATTTGCTACTGGCGCTTGGAAATGACCGTTGTTATTCAAATTCAAATTTACAGAGGGTTTCTCAGCGATAGAAAGGACCAAAATTGAATGTTTTCATGATCGGATTTGATTAGTTTGGTGGCTCTTGCTATTGCAGTGTGGTCCAAGGTGTTCCATGATTTTTTGTAGGGGTCTGTACTATGCTTTTTGTGCTCAAGGCATGCTGCAGGTGGACAAACATGTTAACAAGTTCAAATTTTCATGATTTCCAGTACTTTCCCAGAGATTTATCATAAGTGCAACCTTTCTCAGGCATGGCCGACTGGTTTTTAGCCCCTGCAATAATTCCTAACTGTTCCTAATTGATTTGGTGGGTGAAACCCTAACCCTAGTCACCTGAAGCTTGATACATCCTCTTTGAGGATCCCAAGGTGACTAGGGGTATAAGTAGTTATTTTTTTGGTGGATTTGGGGTTCCGGTTCTAGTATTTTTCTATGAGCTAGTTCCATGAAGGGTCTTTTTCCTGTATATACTTCCTTTTTCTCTACATAAAGGGTGTTCCCTCTTTCCTTTTGGCTTTTGGGGAATATAATACAAGTTGTAACATTTTGTCTTATGCATGAGATTCAATATGTTTCTACTATTATTAGATTGTCTCCATTTGAGTTTTAGACTTATTGATTGAAGCATCAAGGGTGTTTCCATCTTTCTATTTGCATTTCCTATGTGTCTGCAATAGAGTTTTTTTCGCAGAAGCAACTAGGTTTGGGACTAGTTTTCAGGTGTGTATGAGCTGGGATATCAAGGGTATTTCATGCTTGTCTTCTAGTGGATGCTGGTTAATGTATTACTTGTTTATAGGTCTCTTCTAAGGGGAGAGTTAATATCCTTTGAATAGGTGATAGCACATTTGGGTACACATGTGGATTGTTGAAGTATGACTTGATTAATGGTGTATGTTTGGTGTAGGGCATCAGCATATTTGAATGTATTACTTTCTTGTTTCATAGCTCTTTGTTGCAGTGATGTATTTGACTCTACTGCCCATTGGATAAGGCACTGGTCTATGAGAGACTGAGGGTATCTTAGGAGACCTTCCAACCCAACATCAAATCAAATACCTTTCCCTTTCATGTTGGTAGTAGTAGTAGGAGAGTCGTTCTAGTCTTCAGACTCATTCTGTGCAAGTAGGGCTATTGCGTATGAATTGGCTTCATTGGGATACAAGTTTCCTGAAGGGGTTTGAAGACTATTCCACAATAATCTATTTGTAGGCCTATTGTTTATCATGAGGTGTCTTGAGTGTGCAGATAAGGCAATACCCACTTGAGTGATGTGGAGCTCAAAGAAGAAGGAGGATTCCTTTCAATCCTCATCAATTGGACTATTTTCTTGTCAAACTTGAGTGCCTACCCTGAGAATCAAGCCCATCTATTGATTCAAGTTTGGTCCTGCAAGGAAAAGCTCCAACAGAGTGATGATGAAATATTTGATAAAAACAAAAAGGAAGAGTCTTCATGTGTTGACTACGTTTCTTTTTGCATTTAGGTCTAGAAATCATCTTAGCATGAAGGAGTTTATGCAAAAGAACTTCTTGATCAAACCCCTTCATAGTTTCATGATGTTTTAAGTGTTATTTGAGATGTTGTTAACATTGATTTGTTGTTGAGGATTAAATCCCAATCCATGAGAATGCTCATGCCCCCCATTCTGTAAGGGCATTTGAATTCTCTATTTATGCTTACCACATCCTTGACCATTGAATCCTTGTTTAACTAGGAAATGATAACCAGGACCATATCGAGAAACTATATCAGCAAGAGTCAATGGAATTTCAATAGTCACTATATCATCATTAGTAGGTTTGACAAATTCATTATGGGTAGAAGTAGCGGAAAAGTTATTACGAAGGGCATTAGAAGTAGAAGCAAAATCTTGTTGTTCAAACTCTCTTTGTTTCTTCATAAAATCAAGATCAAAAACCTTATACTCTACCATAAAGGTAGGATTAAAATCTAAGGTTCTATATATGGGATTTCCTAGTTCACACCCAATGTTGGTGTTTCCACCTCTACTAAAAATATAATGTTGACAAAAATATCTTAGCCTTGGTAGGGAAAATGCTAAATCTAAATTAAAATTAGGGAATTTAAATATCATTACCTTAGGATTTTATGGTGTTTGTGATGTAATAATCTTCATATATGTCCTCCAAGTGTTGATCATAAGTATGATTAAATCATAGTATAATCACTCATGAAACCACACTCAAAGATAAATTATTGTATCTTGATATTCCTTTCAACAACTTGATGAAAAATTAGTCAACACATTGTAGTTTATGCTTAATTTTTTTAATAATATCTAAATGAATATTTATTTTTAACTAATTTTGAAAAAATTGAAACATCCAACAAAACTAAAAATTAAGGGTGTGAACATCTAATTATAATGGAAATAAATTAATAGCCAATTTTTTACTATCAAATAAATTAATGATATTTCTTCTAGGATTCAAGTCCATAGTGTTTAAGTCACACTCAAGATTCAAATGGGTTGGTAAGATATGTTGGATTAACCATGGAAGAAATTCTATGGTTAAAGATGTAATCATCTAAACATGGGCTAATAGAACCTAAGGCCTTATTTTCCCTAATTTGGGATAAAACTCCTAATTGTGTTAATTTGATTCTTGAATATTAACATAATTCATTAAATTTGATAAAATCAATAAAATATCATAATTCAAGCATTTATTGTCAATAATTGAGAAAAAGTTGCATTAATTATTGTATGAAAAATAGATGTCTAACTAGTAGAAATGAAATATTAACTAATCTAATGCTAATAAATCTATCTAATGCAACACAATGAAGAATACAATCAAATGAAGTTAAACCAAAGCTTTACCTTCACCTACCATGTAGCTTGTCTCCATTGTCCTTCTAGGTTTGATTTCTTGGATGTGTTGAGCTCTCAGATTTCCAATTTGAAGCTCCTTACCCAAGATGTTACCAAAGTGTGGAGATTGAGTGGTTTTGTATGCAAAATGGCCTAAATCTTGATTATGCAACTAATGGATAATGAAATGCTATGAAAATGTCTTCAAATTCTTTCATGAATGCTTGGATGATTGATCTCTAGAATGCTTGTATGCTTGAAAATCACTATTGCCTATTAGCTCACAAAGGGGAAATGAGGCTCCTTTTATAGATTTTTGGAGGACTTAAGCCTAGGTGGCACAATCCTAAGGTGGATATTGAAAGGTGGAAGATCCTAGGGTTGCTATTGACTTGGTTGAAGGGGTTGAGAGAAAGTGGGATGTAGTTGGAATGTGAGAGAAGGAATAGGGAGAATGTTCCTCCTACATTGACATGAAAGAGAAGAAGGTGGAAGGGAAAGACACATGTCAAGTGTCTCACAAAGAACATTGAGAAGAAGAGGGAAGAACTTTTTCCTCATGAGGACTCTTGGTACAAGTGTCCCATGTGTCACCTTTGACCCTTTGAGGTGGCTTGAGAAGCTCCTTAGGAATAGGATTTTCTTCTTGACTTAGTGTAGGGGAGGACATGTGGTCATGAGACCAAGTCTTATGAGGCCACATAGTTCTTTAAAATAGAACATGTGTGGGTGAGGATAATTGTAAGGAAACTCAGGTGCAGAAACAACTTCCTACACTAATATCTAAAAGGAAAGTATTGTGCAAATTCTTTTTAAATCCTTACAATTTCAAATTTGTTAACTACTTTAACAAAGATATTGCAGCCATATACCATGCATACAGAAAATAGATAGAGAAGATTGAAACACATAAACACAAAGATATGCCGGTGGGAAAAAACCTTTTGCTTAAACAACCCCACCCCTCCAAAACCTGCACAATGTATTATCTTCAACCCAGAGACTACAACACACTTGAAATGCAAGTTTTTTTAGGAGATGAGAGACTAGTAAAACTTATTTCTCTCCCATACAAGCAACATCATATATATATACTCCTCAGGACCTAAAAAATACCCAAAAAAGGAGTTTGGCATCCAACCACCAAGACCCATGCACAAAGCCACATGTACATAGCTGTTACATGCAATCCCAAGAATAGGCATCCATCCCTAGAATAGACTATGACAACTTGTCATAGAATCTGCCAAAAATAACGGTCACAAGAGAAGTGTAAGAGAATCTATCATACCAACCTATTTTTGGCATATTCTCTTACACACACCAACCACTTCTTCTTGGGTGCCCAAATAGGCCCAAGTCATAAGATGCTCTTACACCTATCATAGCACATTCCTTAAATAGTTCTTACACGTCATAGGAATCCGTCATGACCATTTCAGTCATGATCTCCTTACGCACAAGATGCCAACACATCAAGTGGAGTGACACATCAAAATGCCAACTAGACATGTACACTCACACTTAATTTCATTATTTGCAAAAAATAAATTTAAAAAAAAATATCAAGAATAGAAATTATCCAAGGTTGAGACACCTTATTCCTAACATTCTCCCACTTGTCAAACACCTTGTAAGAGCAACAAGAAGATAACAGGAACTTTAACTGCTATAGGCCAAGAGCCCCATAGACTCCAAAAACCATCTAAACTTCTTAGTGCCCACTGGTTTCATTAATGCATCTACAACATTCTTCACAGTATCTACCTTGTCCAAATTTACCTTTCCATCTTCCACCATATCTGTCACAAAGTGAAACTGCACATCAATGTGCTTCATTCTGGCATGGAAAGTTGGATTTTTTGCAAGGCAAATAGTGCTTTGACTATCACACCAAATAGTAATCTATTCTGCATCAACACCAACATCATAACACAATCTCCTAAGCCAAATGGCTTCCTTACAAGCATGAGTAGCAACCATGTACTCAACTTCTATAGTGGACAAAGCAACCACAAGTTGTCGCTTACTCATCCAACTGATGGTAACACCAAACAATAGTGAATACATAAGCACTGGTGGATCTCCTGCTGTCAATATCACCTACCCAATCTGAATCCACAAACCCATGAATACAAACTGAATGCGGAGATCTAAATGAGTTACCATGATAACATATGGAGTAATCTAATGCACCCCTCAAATATCTAAATACTCACTTAACTACATCCCAATGTACCCGTCCAGGGTTAGCCATAAAATGACTTAGGACTCCCACTACTTGGGCAATGTCTGATCTAGTACATACCATAGCATACATAAGACTTCCAACTGCACTAGCATAAGGTACTCTACTCATGTCCTCCACCTCACTAGGAGATTTTGGACAATCATCTACAGATAAATTTATTCCCATAGAAACAGGAACACAAAGTGGTCTACAATCTGCCATGTTGAACCTGTCCAACACAGACTTCACATACTTACTTTGACTCAACCAAAGTTTTATGTTAGACCTGTCTCTACTGATTTCCATACCCAAGATGTACCTAGCTACCCCAAGATCTTTCATCTCAAACTGTGCTGACAACTGAGATTTAAAATCAGAAATCATACTGTTACCCTTCCCAAATAGCAACATATCATCAACATATAATGCAACAATAAGAAGGCGATCATTTTCAACTTTGAAATAAACACAATGATCTAATTTTGATCTTACAGATCCAATTGACAACACAAAGGCATCAAACTTAAGGTACCACATCCTAGGAGATTGCTTCAAACCATATAGAGATTTCTTTAATCTGCAAACTAAGGATTCATTACCTTTAACAATGTAGTGCTCAGGCTATGACATATAAATCTCTTCCTCCAAATCACCATGAAGGAAAGTTGTCTTCACATCCATCTGTTCTATCTCTAAATCATATGATCCAGCAAGAGATAATAGAAATCTAATGGATGTCAACTTTGTAACAGGAGAGAATATTTCACCATAATCTATTCCCTCTACCTGTCAATACCCCTTTGCAACCAATCTAGCTTTGTACCTTTCAACACTGCCATCTGCACAAAATTTTTTCTTGAACAGCCATTTACAACCAACAAATTTTGTCCCTTTAGGCAAAGGTACAAGGTCCCAAGTTTTTTTTTTCTCCAATGAAGCCATCTCATCATCCATAGCCTCAATCTAGGAACTTGCATCTTCCATGCCCAAAGCCTCTTTCATAGATATAGGCTCATCAATGTCAGTAATCAAAGCAAAAGCACAATTGGAATCTAACATAGAATAACCAAACCTTTCTAGTTGCTTTCTTTCTCTAATGGATCTCCTCAAGGGCTGAGGTTGAGGTTGTTCTTCCTCTTCTTCCAAACTATCAGAGCTACTAGAGCTCTCCTCATCATTAGACCCAACATGGTCTCTCTGTTCAATCTTCTTAGGGGTAGGAGGCAACTGAACAACATCTTTTTCCTTTTCTTTTTCATCTGATTGTAGCACAATAGGAGAAGATGTTAGCTCTATGAAAATAACATTTCTACTATACAAAACCTTACTAGCCATACGATCCCAAAGCTTGTATCCTTTCACACCAACACTGTATCCGATGAAAATACATTTGACAGCTTTTTTTTCCAACTTAGATATTTTCTCCTTTGGAACATGTGCATAAGCTTCACAACCAAAAACATGAAGATGTCTAATTGAAGGCTTCTTACTAGAACACACCTCCATGGGTGTCTTACCAACAAGAGCTGATGTAGGAGATCTGTTAACCAGATAGCAAGTAGTGGCCACAGCTTTGGCCCAAAACCTTTGTTCTAAACCAGCTCCACTAAGCATACTCCTAGCCTTCTCCATCAGTGTCCTGTTCATTCTCTCTGCAACTCCATTTTTCTATGGGGTATAAGGAGTTTTCTTATGCCTCTTGATACCTTGTTCTTTATAGAACTGTTCAAACTTTGCTGAGTAAAACTCACCACCATTATCAGTTCTCACACACTTAATCTTCTTACTAGTCTGATTCTCTACAAGGGCTTTAAATTCCTTGAACCAACTAAAAACTTGGTCTTACTTTTAAGGAAATAAATCCAAGTCCTTCTACTGTAATCATCTATGAAAGATACAAAAAATACAGACTTGGAGATTGAAGGAACTTTTACAGGACCAAATGCACCAGAATGAATAAGATCCAAAACATCAAAAGATTTGTGAGAACTAGAGTAAAAATGAACACAATTTTGTTTACCATAGACACAGTGTTCACAAAAGTCAAACTTGAGATTGTAATCATTTAACCCCTCAATGAGGTTTTTATTCTTTAGGGTCCTAAGACCCTTCTCACTAATGTGGCCAAATCTCATATGCCACAACATCATCTTTTCTACAGGAAGCTTTCCTTCCAAAGTGTTTGCACCCTTAGGTACACTTACTACACTACCATCAGAACCCATTACCACAATCTTCTTTACTGCTTATTCAAATGGTGGGGATGAAGTGATAACTTCTCTCTTCTTTGAAATAGAATAACTATTGCACTAAGCAATGCATGCTTCAAGCTGAAACAAAGTACCTCTCCTAGTACCTCTAGTGAGCACCATAGAACCTCTCATCATCTTGCATCCATCTTTTGAAAAGACAACTTGTACACCTACATCATTCAGCATACTTACAGATAATAGGTTTCATGCCAAACCTAGAATGTGCATAACTCCATTGATTCCCTTTACTCATCCATTAGGAAATCTGATAGTGACCCTTCTGTGTCCAACTATCTTTAGGTGAGAATCATCACCCAAGTACACCTTTCCACCATCAAACTCTTCATATTTTGAGAACCAATTTTGATGAGAGGTCATGTGAAAAGAAGCACCCAAGTCTACCAACTACACATCATCAGATGCATGGGCTGCCAAAGCTGTAATAAAAGCATCTCCATCTTCTTGAGATTTTTTAGAAGCTAAATCTAAGCCTTTCTTCTTCTTCTTCGGTTCTTTGCCTAATTTTATCACAATTCCAACATTTTTCCTGGGACTTTCTAGGAGTCTTAGAACTCCCATAGGATTTGGATCTACTCTTCTTTGAATTGTTGTCATTCTGCTTTCCTTTGTCATTGGACCTCCAACGAACAACAAGGGCTTCCTTAGATGAATCTAAAGTCTTTCTTCACATCTCCTCAGAGAGTAGTGAAGACACCACATCATCCATACTGAATGTGACTATAGTACTTCTGAGAGCCATCATAAGATGGTCCCACAAATTCAGCAAGGAACAAAGTAGGGTCATACAATGATCCTCCTCCTCGATCTTGGCACCAGATGATTCCAACTATGCAATCAATAAATTGAATGCATTGAGATGATGAGTTATGGATCCACCTTCCTCCATTCTTAAGGAATACAACTTCTTTCTTAGGAATAACTTATTCACTAGAGATTTGGCCTGATACATAGACCCAAGTCATTGCCACAAAGAATTTGTAGTAGTCTCATCAAGAACATTCAGAAGAACAACATCTGCTAGACAGAGTCTGATGAGACCCTTAGCCTTCTGATCCTTGATCTCCCAATCTGCTTGCAATATTGTTGTAGGTTTCACATCAAGTGAAGTAGCCTCCCATAGATCACGGTCTTCAAGCATGTCTTCCATCTTGAGTTTCCACAACTCAAAATTAGTGCCATTAAATTTCTCCACCTCCATTCTACTTTATGAGGAACTTGCCATCTCAATCTACAAATAAGATTCAGAATGCTCTACACAAAACTCTGACTCAATTTGAGATTAGCTCAAAAAACCCTACCCAACAATGAGGATCAAAAGTTGATCAGGCTCTGATACCACTTGTAAGGAAACTTAGGTGTGAAAACAACTTCCTACACTAATCTCTAAAAGGAAAGTATTGTGCAAATTCTTTTTAAATCCTTACAATTTTAGATTTGTTAACTACTTTAACAAAGATATTGTAGCCATATACCATGCATACAGAAAATAGATAGAGAAGATTGAAACATAGAAACACAAAGATATGCTGGTGGGAAAAAATCTTTCAGTAAAACAACCCCACCCCTCCAAAACTTGCACAATGTATTATCTTCAACACAAAGACTACAACACACTTGAAATGCAAGTTCTTTTAGGAGATGAGAGACTGGTAAAACTTATTTCTCTCCCATAGAAGTAGCATCATATATATAGACTCCTCAGGACCCAACAAATACCCAAAAAAGGAGTTTGGCATCCAACCACCAAGACCCATGCACAAAGCCACATGTACATAGTTGTTACATGCAATCCCAAGAATAGGCATCCATCCCTAGAATAGACAATGACAGCTTGTCATAGAATCCACCAAAAATAATGTTCACAAGAGAAGTGTAAGAGAATTTGTCATACCAACCTATTTTGGGTATATTCTCTTACACACACCAACCACTTCTTCTTGGGTGCCCAAATAGGCCCAAGTCATAAGATGCTCTTACACCTGTCATAGCACATTCCTTAAATAGTTCTTACATGTCATAGGAATCTGTCATGACCATTTTAGTCATGATCTCCCTACACACAAGATGCTGACACATCAAGTGGAGTGACACATCAACATGCCAACTAGACATGTACACTCACACTTAATTTCATTATTTGCAAAAAATACATTTACAAAACAAATATCAAGAATAGGAATTATCCAAGGTTGAGACACCTTATTCCTAATAATAATGACTTATTAATAATTAATAATAATTAATTATTTTAGCCAAGGTAATGTGTCAGGTGATTAGGTGGATGAGGTGGACTAGGGGACTTAGTCATATTTAGTGATTGTGTAATTAATTAAATCACTTTAATAAGACTATTTAAAGGACTTAGGATAAGAAGAAAGACTATAGTGAATTTATCAAATAAATTGAATAATTTATTTAATAAATAGAGGAAATAAATATTAATTAAATAATAAATATTTAATTAATTCATCAAGTAAATATTAATTAAATAATAAATATTTAATTAATTAATGAGGTTACTTTTTAGTGTATACAATTACCTCTAAGCCTAATTAATTAAATCAAACCCATTAAATGCATGGCTAGAGTAATTAATTAAAAGAAATGAATAAAACACCCCAAAATGACATGCCACCTCTCAATGGGACAACAAAGACATCTTAAACCAATGAGAGCTAATCACATGGATCAAGCAAGGAAACATCTCAACCACTCCTCATCGATGCATCCTAACCGTTCAAAATATCAAGATTCTATAAAAGAAAGGTTTTCAAATCTCAACAAGGTTGAAAATAGTTAATTTGGATGTAGGGGATCAGATTAGGAAGGTTCTTCACCTTCAGCCACCACCTTTTGTGTAGGATCTACATATGGGATTGAGGTTGAGGCATGGATCTTTAGCCTTTAGCATTTCTTTGGGTTGTGTCCTTATGAGAGCAATGTAAAGGTACACTTTGCAGTGCACATGCTGAGACATATTTATTCTATATGGTGGAGGCAAGAGGAGTACAAGAATAAATTTTTGATATATATCCTCTCTTGGGAGACTTTTCTAGAGAGATTCAAAGACAGATATATGTTAGAACACTTAAGGAAGCATTAGATTGATGAGTTTCATGACGTTCAATAGAGGGGTCCTACAGTGGCATAGTATGAGAGAAAGTTTCTCAAGCTCCTTCCTTATGTTGATTATATGAATGATGAGAAACTATAGGTCAACCACTTTATTAAGGGGTTGAACCACACTATTTATGATAGAGTGTGCATGGTACCTCCAGGATATCTTCACTACACTATAGAGAGGGCCATGATAGCCGAGGAGATCCATAATAGATGTCATGATGCATGGGATATGTCTTAGAACTTTAACCCCAAACCTCAGTCTTCTTCTTAGAGATCCCATTGGAAGGGAAATCAGAGACATTCATCTGGATCATTTCAAGCCACTCAACCATAGCATCAACAACATTCATAGAAGAGTCAGATTCAAAGGTCTCCTTAGGGTCATCATGGCTCTAAGTCAAAGCAGTTCTAGTCACAAGGTCCTCGATGAGATCAAAGATCTCAAACAAAGTATGCACCTCTAGCTAGGACTCAAAAGTGTTCTAGATGTGGTTTTAGTGGATCTAGCATGATGGGGGATAGAAACAATCTAGGCTATAGGGGATTTAAATTCAGGTTCAATGCCCATGTGACACTTGTGGTTCTATGGGACACATTGCTAAAGATTTTCCATCAGGTCATCTAACTGGTAGTCAGAGGGCAAAAGTTTCAGAGTCTATAGTGGGGTACATGGGGATATCTCACTGAGTATTTGTAGAGGTTGATAATTGCTAGGATGAGCATCAAGCTATGGTTATTGATGTCACAGGTAGGATTGGAGGTAGTAGCATTTCCATTCTTTTTTATTCAGGAGTTACTAATTATTTTATTACTCCTTTTATAGTGGAGAGTTGCAGGCTAGTGGAAGCTAGGTATAATGTGAGTTGGGAGGTTGAGTTAGCCTTGGGTGCTAGGGTGATAGTTAGTTCCTTGGTGAGAAGATATCAGATGCAGATAGGGGACATGCCCACCACATTTGACCTTTGTATCACACCACTTAGATCCTATGATTTTGTTCTTCACATGGATTGGCTTTATGCCCATAGCACCAAGATGGATTGTAGATAGAAGAGAGTTGAGTGTGTGGATGATTTTTGTTTGTCCTTAGTGATTTCATGAGTTCAAAGGCTCATATATCTTCTTGTGATTTTTTCTATGCATCTTAAGCGGTGCATGTGAAAGGGGTGCCAATTGTTTTCCATCACTATTAGTGATAGAGAGGAGGAGGTGGAGAAGGATCCATCCCTCGATGACCATCCCATTTTGTAGGAGTTTTCAGATGTTTTTCCTTCATAGTTACCTAGTATGCCACCACCTAGAGCAGTGGATTTTCATATTGACCTTGTGCGAAGAGCATAACATGTATCTAGAGAACCTTACAGAATGACTACCCATGAGCCCAATGAGCTCAAGATTTAGTTGGAGAATCTCTTGGAGAAAGGGAATTCTCATCCTAGTATCTCAGCCCAGGGTGCAATTATCATCTTCATTAAGAAGGAAGGATCTCTTAGGTTTTGTATGGATTATCGATAGTTGAATAAAGTGACCATTAAGAATCACTATCCACTTCCTAGGATTTATAATTTGTTTGATCAACTTCAAGGTGCCCATGTATTCTCTAAGATTGATTTGAAGTTAGGGTACCATCAGTTGAGGATTGTGGAGAGTGATATCCACAAGACTAAATTTTGTACACATTATGGCCACTATGAGTTCACCGTGGTTCCTTTTGGACTCACAAATGCTATAGTTGTATTCATGAGTCTCATGAATGGAGTATTCCAATCATTTTTAGATAGATTTGTGGTGGTTTTATTGGATGATATTTGGATATACTCTCGAGATGAGTAGGAGCATGAAGAGCACTTGAAATGGGTTTTGTAGTGCTTGAGGGATAATCAGTTGATCATAAGCTTGTCAAAGTGTTCTTTCTTTAGGTCATACATTCACTACCTTTTCCATGTGATGTCAGGAGATGGAATCATAGTTGACCCATCTAATATTAGAGCTATCATGGATAGTCCAACACCTACCACTGTGACTGAGGTCAGGAGCTTCATGGGTCTTACCGGCTAATATAGATGGTTTGTTGATGGGTTTTCTAGAGTGGCTCATCCTATCACTTCACTTCAAAAAAAGGGGAATAATTTTGAGTGGATGGAGAGGTGCAAGAGATATTTTCAAGATCTCAAGAGAGAACTCCCCAGTGCACCTATCCTTGCAATGCTAGATCCTTAAGCCAAGTTTGTGGTATGCACAAATGCATCATTCGATGGGATTGGAGTAGTCATTATGCAGGGTGGTCAAGCTATTTCTTATGAGTATAGGAAACTCAAGACTCATGAGCTTAACTACCCTACCTATGAAGTTGAACTTGTAGTAGTGGTGCATGCTTTGGTGAGATGGTGACATTTCCTTTTGGGACATCAATTTTAGCTTCACTTAGACCATCAAAGGTTGAGTACATATTTACCCAAATGAATCTTAATGCTTGATAGAGGAGGTAGTTGGAGTTCTTATGTGAGTATGACTTTGATGTTCATTACATCAAGGGTAATGAGAACATGGTTGTAGATGCATTGACCAGGAGATGTCATGAGTTTTCAACTATGACTTCTAGCATAGATTTGAGAGGGCATATTTTTTAGCACTTTCATGAGGATGGATTCTATTCAGAGGTTTTCTAGATGGTTTAAGCTTAGAGACCACTTGAGGGGAACTTCATAGATTATACCCTAGAGTTTAATGGTATTCTTTGTCATAGGGGATGCATTTATGTACCTTCTTCTGGTGGGTTTGTGATTTAATTATACTTGAGGCTCATAGAGAATCCTATGCAGTGCACTCTGGAGTTAGGAAGTTACATGCAAATTTGAGACACCTTTCCCATTAGCCAGGTAAGAGGTTTCAAATTTATGAGATTATGGCTAGATGCTTGGAGTGTCAAAGAGTAAAGGTAGAGCACCACCATCCAAGTAGGCTTCTTCAGCCACATGAGGTACTCGAGTGGAAGTGGGAAATTATTTCCAGGGACTATATTGTTGGTCTTCCTATATCATCTCATTGCCATGATGTTATTATGGTGACAATGAATAGGTTGACCAAGGTAGCCCATGTTTCACCCATTTGTACTACTTTCACATCACCTGCAGTGGCACAAGTATTCTTTTGAGACATCATCAGACTCCATGACATTATTTGTAAGAGTATATCAGATAGATATTCTCTCTTTACTTCTTCATTTTGGAGAGAATTAAAGATAGATTTGGGCATCAGGCTCAATTTGAGTACAACTCATTATCCTGAGATAGATGGTCAAATTGAGAGGGTCAACCAGGTGCTAGAGAATATGATTCCTAGGTATGTGATGGATCATCAAACTAGATGGGAAGATTACTTGTATTTGGTGAAGTCTTCCTATAATAATGGGCATCATTCATCTTTGGGTATGCCACCTTATCAGGCCTTCTATGGTAGACCTTGTAGGAAACATTTGAGTTGGGATAGGATTGAGGATAGAGTAGTTATTGGGCCATAGTTTGTCAGAGAGATAGAGCAGTAGGTAGACCTAATTAGGTAGCATCTTAGAGAGACTCAATATCAATAGAAGAAGTATGTAGATGTCAAGATGACTAATCATGTCTACATGGTTGGTGACAAAGTCTTCTTGAGAGTGCAACCGCATAAGAGCCCAATCCATTTTGGAAAGGGTTTCATATTGTCTAGCTCTACAACCTAGCCTATCACACATCCATGATATTTTTCATGTTTCTATATCAAGGAAATATATTTATGAAGAGTCTCACATGGATTGCATCTGAGTACGGCTAATTGTAGAACCTATCAGTCTTGTGAAACATGGGACTACTCTCAAGCTACGGGTAACCTATCTAAGAGTAGACCTCTGAATTAGGGGCCAGCTTCCCCTTGAATCACCTAAAACTTGACTGAACTTTAAAGGAAAAGGAAGAGAGAGTGCATGAAACTAAAACTAAAACTAAGATGATTCACCAAATATGAAAGAAGATCCACAACTAAATTAAGTCTACTGCAACATCAAAACAAAACTGCATTTCACAACTTGATTATGCTTCCTTAAACTCCCTATGAAATAAGGTGCTTGAAACATAGAGAAGGGAAGATGATTCCATAATTATGATCTTTTTAATTTACACACAAATTAACACTATAGAGCTAAGATGAATTCTAGAACATCCACTTGGATCAACATGCAGATTAAGGATACAAGATCTTCACAATAATCATGCATGAGATTCAAAAAAGAAATAATTTCAAAATTGTAGGGAAACAAGAAGGATCAATTTTATTGTTGAAAAGAAACTAAGTACAAGATGTGTCTCTCAGAGCTACAACACTCATATCAGAGAGAAAGAATGAAGAGCTAACCTCAATCACCAAAAGTAAGAGGTATATAACTAAAAACATAAGAATCTGCATTCAAATCCCACCACCTCCTAATAATGGAAAAGATCCCAAAATAGACTCATGAGGCTGCATCATAACTCAGATGCCAAATTCCTGAGTTTTTAGGGGGTGATGGAAAAAGTGGGATGCCTAAAAAAGATAATCAAAATAAGACCATTGTACCCACCAAGTCATGCACCAAAATAGGATTCTGACAATGGTTTATAAAAACACCATTGTCAGAATTACAATAAAGAATGAGCCATGAATTTTACATTGAAAGAAAAGCCTAACACCTACTAACACACAAAATGGATTTAGAATATTTTAAAATGGTCTCAACCCCAAAAAATGGGGAGACAAATTTTAAAATAATAACATAGATAAGAAACCCACTTATGCCCTAAAATGAAATAAGGATTTAATACATATTTTAGAACATTCTCAAACCAAAAATGGGGAAAATATTTAAAATATAACATTAACATAAAATGCATCTAAGACAAAAGATGCCTACAAAAAACAAATCTCAATCCTAGAAAGAGGGGATAAATGAATAATCCTCCTTTTAATCAAAACCCTTCAAAAATGAGAGGAAGAGCTAGCAAAAGATACCTAAATCTCTGGCATTAGGAAAGTTTCCATCAACACTATCAGTTACTTTTGGATCTTGGGATGGATAAGGAAATGTCTATGTTATGGAATCAACTTCTTTGAGGTAGGCTTCATTATGTGAACCACTGATTTTATTTTTCCTCTGCATAACTCAGAACACTGGCATTTGTATCATTCATTTTTGTATTTTGGAGGGCATGTAATTGCACTTGATAGAATCAAAAATCACTGTGATTTTTGAGATTCACCACTGTTTATGTATTTACTGGTTCAAGCTTCTTTGAATTTTAGGGCAGTGTATACGTGTATTTACTTTTTCTTTAAAAACTATCGCATCATTTCTTGGTATTGTATTGATTGTTGTCTCTATTTTTGAGGGCATGACCGTATATTCCTTTTCTACTAGTATCATCATGCTATTGATGTTTTACCTTCATGGGCATTGTGTTCTACATTTGAATGATACAGTATGGTTTGATGTATCAATTTATTGCTTACGAAATATTGTTTGTCTTCGACATATTTTCTATTGTTTACACAGCACAATACCCTTAGCTCTTGCATTGTTTGTGAGATAAGGCATCATCATACTCCATATTTACAGCCTGTGAGCCATGGGTATTTGTAATTTCTATATATGTTTGTCTTGTATTGCACATTCATCACCATTTGGAGCATTGATGTCATGCCCTAAAATTTCATTCGTTGGTTATGAGAGCCACGAACTAGGGCATTACATGGATGTTTCATCCCTTTCTTATTGACTATACTGATTACCTATCTCCATGACCAACTCTCGGCTAAAGACTAGGTACTATGTAACCCAAAATCCATGGCTATTGGGATCTCAGTTTGGCTATGACTCATTTTCATGAATGGCACCGAGATCCTGTGTTGTTGCATTGATTCACTGGTATTCTTGTGCTTTATTATGATTTTTCCCTTGTGTATTTATCCCTACCGACCCACGAGCATGACTTGCTATCGCATGTTTGGCACTATCATTAAAGACTTAGTGTCCCTTTTCCACTGTGGCTGGATTAACCCACGCCCTATGGTAATGCAAGTTTGTGAACCTGCGCCTTGTGATTGTATTTCTCACTAATGTTTGAAGGCTTGATATTCCACATTTAGGGTTTACATAAACTGCTAGCTTCATGCTTATGCCCCATGAGCTTGGCTCATTGTGTTGGGTGCCTTACTGTGTTGGATTTTTCTTGAGCTTGATGATGTTCACCGCATCACATGTTGGTGAGTCGAACATGCTATCCACTAAAAATATTGATTTCTTTCCTTCCCTATGCACATGCCCATAAGGCTATGGTAGTGCTACTGCTACTATGTACTATATTCACCATGAGTGCTGCTCATTATCACCCGATGCCTTAAAAACCTGAGCCTACCATGTTCTCGGTGTGACTATTATGGCCCACTAGTTTTATATTTCCCACTGTACATGTTTTTTCCCTTGGTGGTTCTCTACATCATCAATTGATATGGGAACCTACTGACATCTCCAAGTTTCATTTCTAAAGTATGCTTGTAAATTATTTTATCTTTGTTCTTGGTGGCACACATAATGCTCATAATTGGTCACTTGACTGATTTGTTTTCATTCTATAGCCTGTGAGTATGTTATGGATAGTATGATGAACTCATTGC
This sequence comes from Chamaecyparis obtusa, assembly GCA_027943335.1. Taxonomy (NCBI): domain Eukaryota; kingdom Viridiplantae; phylum Streptophyta; class Pinopsida; order Cupressales; family Cupressaceae; genus Chamaecyparis; species Chamaecyparis obtusa. The sequence continues at coordinate 3,841,445 of BSBK01000537.1, forward strand.
TTTGTCATTATCATTGGAATCTGACCTTGCCCATGTTCATGCTTTCTTATATGGTCATTGCCTTGAAAGTTGATGAACCTCGAGCCATGATACCTTGAACTGGTATTACTATTCAATTTTGATGGCATTGCTCAAGTTACTATTCTCTCATACATTTGTTGGAGCCCACAATTGTAGTATGTAATGCTATTTATGACACTTTTCTTACCAGTCCTTAGGAAGTTATATGATGTTATCAAATTTTTTTTTCTCTTTTAAGATTTAAACTCTATATATTTCTTATGGGTTGAGGTATTAATGCCACGGATGTTGATCTCACTATCTGCTGAGGGCCCATGAGTTGGATATACACTATTATTCACTTGTTGTTGATGTTGTCATTTGGCACCCTTGAGATTGTGAGCTATAGAGATACATTATTCAATACCTTGATGCCACTGCATTGAAATGGTTGTCATTTCATATTCACTGGTGCCACTATTTGGTTGATTATGCCATATTGGATATGCTCATGCCAAAACATTAATGTGTAACTACATATTTGAAGTATGCTTTATTTCTCTATTTTGATAATGACTCATTGAATTTGTTAGTTCCCCCTAGGCCATGCTCCATTTGATTTATCTTCATGATTCTTGAGTGTCCCCATTGATGCTGCATCATCATCTAGATGTTTCTCTATTGACCATGGGTGTTCTTGGCCCATGATGTAGTCACTGATAGGAAACTTGAGGTTTTCTTGTCATGATCAACATCAAGGGTCAAGGTCATTCATCTGGGACCCAACAACTTTGAATTATTATTGGATCAGCTTCTCTTGTATCTGCACATGAAACAGACACATCAGTAAAAACATGGTGCCTCTTTTATTTCTGTAGCCTTTTATGCACATGCCCTAAGCATAGCCTTTCCCATAGGTGTATGGCTGCGTGTATGTATGCATTTTTCAAATACCATGATACCAATCATTGCTTAGATCCATTGGATCTAACCCATATCTTCTCTTCTCTTCTTGTAGGTTCTCGACCATGGGAGCTCTCTGGACAGGATTGGATCTGGACACCACTATCAGGCAATGTTTGGTACCCCTATATTTAATTGATAACTTTATGTATATCTGCACTTATTCATCCAATTATGGTAATGGCTATGCTCACAGCCTATGTGAGCTTAGATAGATATTTTCTTTCCATTTCTTTCCCTTTTGTACACCATACATATCACTGATACATGCGCGTGTAATCTCTAGATGCAAAAGTTTTATTTTCTTTCTCTTTCATGCAGTTTCACAATAAAATGAACACAAATTTAAGAAAAACCACTAATAATTTCAAACTAGGGTGCATTAGTCTAACTTAGTAATTATGCCTTTTCAAATGAGTAAAATACTGATAACATTCTGGTGACCTCTTTGGAGTCCTCGCTTGCTAAGCATCCTGACTAGCTGCCTTAAAGATCTATTGGGCATAGAGTCCTATAGGCTTCAAACTGAAATTAGTTCATCAAACAACCCATCTTGCTAACAAAACCACTAACTACTAGAGATAACTTCTTTGTCTTATTGCTACTCACACCAAGTTGAAAACTAAACTGGGAGCAAACTAAAAACAAAACTAGGGACAACTTGTGCCAGACACTTGGGAAACACCAAAACTAAAACCTCTAACTTAGTAATGTATAGGTTAGAACCAGACCTCAGAAACAATCCTTGAGATGAATCCCATTCATTGGAATGGGAAACTCCTCTCCATCTAGATTAGCCAATTGAAAAGCATTATGAGCCTTGCATTTAATCACCATGAAGGGTCCACTCCATATAGCATCGAATTTAGTATGCCTTCTTGGTTTGTGCTTTGATTCATCCCACTTGAGTACAAGGTCTCCTTACTTGAAAAATCTAGGTGTGGCCCTCTTATCAAAGCTTTTATTCATCTGAGTATGATGATCTTCCAAGTTCTCTAGTGCTAGTTTTCTTACTTCTTCAAGTTCATCTAGTTCAGCAAGCCTAACTTGCATAGTATCTTCTTTCATAAGATCAATCTCTTTGATTAAACTCAAAGTAGGCAGCTCAGTAGACAAAGGAATCCTAGCTTCCTTCCTATAAAAAATTTTATAGGGGGAGTTACCTATAGAACTCTTAGGTGTTATTATGTCTTCCCACAAGGCCAACTTCAACTTGTCATCCCAATCCCTCTAGTTTCCTTTTATAGTCCTTTTAATGATTCTCAACAAGTTCTTGTTTGTTGATTCTTCCTAACCATTATCCCGAGGGTAATAGTTAGATGAGGTACTTAGGAATATATTGTGATTTAGTGTCCATTCTAAGATGCTCATTCCCAGAAATGCCATAGCATTATCTAAAATGATAGATTCTGGAGTGCCAAATCTAGACGCAATGTCTTGGTAGACATTTAGGATAGAGGTCTCATTTGCTTCCTTCAATGCTACAACCTCTATCTATTTGGTAAAATAATCTATAGTAGTAAGTATCCATTTGTGTCCAACACTAGATGGGGGTTTGATATGTCCAATGAAATCTAACCCCCATTTAGAGAAGGGTTGCTCCACTTTGATGGTGTGTAGAGGGAGGGATTCCAACTTCTCTTTTCCAGCAAACAAAGTGTAGTTCTTGCACTTCCATACCCAATCAAATGCATCCTTGTACAAGCTATGCTAGTAGTATCCCACTCTCATCACTTTTAGAGCAGTGGTTCTAGCTGCAAAGTGTCCTCCAGAACTTCCATCATGAAACTCTTCCAGTATTCTATCTACTTGACTGGTTTCAACACATCTCAACAAGACACCACTATGATATCTTCTATATAGAACATCATCAATAATGATAAATGAGATATCTTGAAGTCTAAATTACCTCCTTTTACTCCTGTCAAGGCCTTGAGGGCACTAACTAGTTGAAAAATAATGTTTCATCTTTGTTGTCCAACTTGCACTCTGTTGTGCATTCTAGTTCATCAAGACAACTTCCTCTTCTTGCTGGTTTTTGTATGTTCTTCCCTTATTCAGCTGTTCATACATCCCTTTTCCCCTAATCAACTTGGTCACTTTAATCTGAATGTCATACTCCATGACTTTGGTGATCCAACTAGCCCTCTTGTGGCTTAGGTCTTTATTCAATAGGAAATATTTTATGCAAGGGTGAGAAACCATTAAGTGCACTATATTATTGGACAACAAGTGTCTAAATTTTTTTAAACTCCTTACTATTGCTAAAACATGCTTTTCTATAGGAGTGTAATTTAATTCATAACCATCTAGACCTTGGTTGTAAAAAGTCACTAGCTTCTCTTGCTTCTCAGCATTCTGCTAGACTAACATGGCAGAGATACTATCAATGTCCCCAAAAGCATACAGGATGAAATCTTTAGAAAAGTCAGGGTTTACCAGAGTAGGAGCAAAAGAAATTGCTTCCTTGATTTCTTCAAAACACCTCTTTCCTTCATTTGTCCAATGAAACATTGAGCTCTTCTTCAGCATCTGGGTCATAGGCTTTAGTAGTGCTGCAACATTTGGAATGAACCTTCTTAAGAAGTTGATTCTTCCAAGGAAACTCTATAGTCCCTTCTTGTGAGCTGGCAGGGGTAGTGCCATGATGTTCTTTATCCTCTCAGGATCAATTGTTGTCCCTTTCTTAGAGACAATGTGCCCTAGCAATCTACCTTCATGGACAACAAAGATTCATTTTTTAGGATTCAATGAAACTCCAAATTCTCTGCACCTCTCAAAAATCTACCTCAGATGAACCAAGTGATCATTAGTATCTTTTGAAAAGATAGTTATATCATCCAAATAAACTAGAATGAACTTGTTCATCAAACTAGCAAATGTCATCTCCATGGCTTTCTGAAATGTAGCACTAGCATTAGATGGCCAAAAAGGAATCTTCCTTTATGCCATGGTGCCCCATTTGGTGGTGAATTTTGTTTTGTATTGGTCTTCTTCTCTAACTAGGACCTGGTTATAGCTAGAAAAGCCATCCAACAAGGAAAATCTGTTAGCCCTTGAGACATACTGCAATATCTATTCTATGGAGGGTAATGGATGGTGGTCTTTGAGTGAGGCTCTATTAAGGTCTTTGAAATCCACACATAACTGAATTTCACCATTCTTCTTCTTGATAGGTACTAGATTGGAAACCCAAGAGGTGTGTATAATGGGAAAGATAATATTGGCTTTAATCATTTTCCTCAATTTTGTTTTCATCAAAACTTCTAATTTAGGATTGATAGGTCTCTGCTTTTGCCTCACTGGTTTGGCATGGGGTTCTAGCTCAATGGTGTGCTAGGCTAATTGGGGATCAAATCCTTTCAGATCATAGTATTCCCATGCAAAAACATCATTAAACTCTTGACATAATGAGATGAAGGCTTTCTTTTCTAGCTAAGTGCATACCTTTCCTAACTTAAGGGATTTGTCTTTAAGAATCTCCACGGGATGGTAGTGCTCTTCCTTGACTATCATGCTAGCCTTATCCCCTCTGAGCTGATCAAAAGAATTAAAAATGGACTCAAGGGTGACCAATCCCTTGGGTAGCTTGTTAGTTTTCAATTGTAACATCTGGTCACTATACTAATGAGCATGCTTATTCTGATTAACTTTAGAGAACTCAGCTTCCCCTATCAAAAAATTGAAAATATTTTCATCATTTTCAAAGAATTTCCATCTCACATGATTGTCTAGTATTGATAGTCTTACCAAGACTTTCATGTGCTATATTTCAGTGCTTGTGATCTCTTTTGGAATATCATATTCTACTCCCATGGTAGCTAGCTTGTATGCATGTTTGTTCTAATTTCTTGGGACAACAACTAGATTAAAAGTATAGAAATCTTCCATTAAATCCCAAACCCTATTCTTATACATCTTAAGTGTATCATTTTTTATGAAATTAGTGCCACACATCTGATTAACCACTAGTTCACTATCACCTATAACTTTTAGGGACTTGATTCCCCTTTGTGTAGCCCATTCTAAACCATGAATCAAGGCCTCATACTTTTTTGTATTGTTAGTACAGCTAAAAGAAAAATGAACAACAAAGTAATACCTTTGTCCTTCTAGAGAAATTAGGAAAAATCCTCCTCCTAAACCAACTTTTCTTCTAGCACCATCAAAGAATAGCTACCATAGCTCACCATTCTGATTTTTAGAACACTTATCTTCTTTGTTCATCAAATCTAGAATCATAGCACCCTCCTCATGGATAATATACATTCCAATACCATAAATCTCCATGTTTCTAAAAGGATTCTCTTCCAAATCTCCTTCATTTCATTCATCTAGGACAATATCAGGAATTTTTTCAATAGTGGTTTTAGGTTAAGAATCAATGGAATCTTGCTCATGAAACATCAAATTGGCATTTATAGGGCTTGGGATATAAGGTTCAGCATGGTTTTTTGAAAAAGCTTCAGACTTGATACTAACTCTAGTCCCATACCTAGTTTTGAAGTATAGATGAGATCAATCAACTGAAAGATATGTTAGGAATGAATGCTAAAGTGTTTGGCAGCCATTCTATAGCAGTTGTTGTTGCATTCGTGACTATGATTGTCATTGATGTCAACAAAGTGATTTACCAAAGACTTGTAGAGAAGTAGATAGAGTTTGGATTAGCACACATGGGTTATTGTAGTTGGAGCTATGTGATGTTGAGGTTATACTCTTTGATATGTCATATGTCTATGGTTAAGAGCATAGATAGTAATTTATTGATTCATGGAAGTTATGATCATTTTGGTGGAAGCAGTGTTCAGGCAATGTTCCTAAGTAGCGGTTTGTGGAAATCGGATGATATCTCCTAATCAGGATGGAATCTAGTTTTGCACAATTAAAGGGAAGTTGGAGACACACTGATAGTGATTTGGATGATAGTGTAGACTTCAAGGTCACATGACTGAAGATTTATTGCATTTGAAAGCTGACAGTTTTGTGTAATTTTGGTGTAGCGTGTAGAAACTTTTATTTTGTAATTATATGCCGACTCATTTGTAATTATTTGAGTGTGGTATAAAGGAAGGAATGTATTTAATTGTTTTAATTTAGAAGCATGATATTATAATGTGAAAGTGTGTAATTATGATATAGTAGCAACAGTTGTGATGTTGTATGCATGAAGTGAAGAAAAGAGCTAAGTATGAAAGCGAATGTGTGAAGGAAGACATGAAAAGTATAGAGATCTAAAATTGAGCTATGATGTAATAGTGAGTTTAGTTTGGCATAGTCAGAGAAGAGGTAACATATTATTCTATTGAGTAATGCAAAGATTATTTCGACAATGTGTTCAGTGATCTTACCCTGAAGCTGTTTGTGCAGTGGGTCCTTCTGTCTTCCATAACTCTTAACAGGGTTAGAATCTTTTAATAGGGATTCAAAATCTCCTAATAGGGATTCATATGTACTAAATGTATTTCATAAGACTCCTAACAAAGTCCATCCTCTCATAAGTAATATTCATGTTAGTGCATCTTTTGTGGGCATCATTCCCACCACGTTTACTCTTTGATCAAGAGGTTCCCTAGTCAACATATCTTGTGTCATTGTGTTATTGTGTATGAATATCTTTCTATGGTTGGTAGTTATATTGCTTATATGGTTTAATATTGTTGAAGATGATAAAATTTATAATTATTTGATAAATGATTCACCCCCCCCCCTCTCTCAATTATCTTGGTGGACTTTACTTTCTAACAAGATATCTCCCTAACCTGGTATGAAATCTATGCTTAGACAGATAGCAAAGTGAGGAGGTAGATCTATGACATAGACATCTTGGGTAATAGAGAAGTTGGGACATTCATGTAGGGTGAGACTTAGGTCTTTAATGACTCTAATGGTGCTAACTAATGACCCATCCAACTAAACAACATGCTTGTCTATTGGCTCATAAGACAATCCTAGGAGGTTTGCTAACTATTTAGAAATCACAGAACTACTTGCCCCTGAGTCTATCATGCAATTATGAACCAAGAAATTTCCAATAATAAGAGTAACATATAAAGGAGGGGGTTTAACCTCTAGAGAAATGATGGGCTGCAAGCTAGCTTCTTCAGTTTGCTACTCTTTCTAAGGTGTTTTAGCCACTAGGATTGTAGGTTGTTCTAAAACGGCTTCTTGATTTGATGAAATCTTAGCCAATTCACTAAGTATTAGGTCCTTTTGTCTAGGAATTTCCAGGGTGTCCATCAAAGGAACATTTATCGAGGTCTTCTTCATTTGTTCCACAATGTTAAAAGATCCCAAGCTTACTTTAGACTACCCTTTTATTGCAACAGTCTCTGGTTGTGTGGATACCAATTGTGTCACTGCCTTGGCTGGTTCCTTAACTTCTTTTCATTGCTTTTGGACTAGAGATTGAACCACCTTGGGTTTTAGAGTCATAACAGGAGCTTGATGACTAGTAAAGGCTACTTGTTCAACATCCAAAGCCTTCTTCTTAGAACTTGTGTTGGCTGCAATCAGAACATAGTTTGGGTTATCATTTGGGAAAAAATTTACCCCGCAAAAATCCTTCTTTTGAAAGTTAACTAGTGCCACCTTAGGTGTCTGTAACTCATTAGGGGTAGCAATCTAACCTTGCTGAATCTCTGGTTCTTGAACCATCTCCTATGGCACCATCACATTATTCTGCACCATGAGGGCCTAAGCATAGCCATTAGGACACATACCTTGGATATGTTGTTGATTACATGGGCAGCCCCATTGATATTCTTGCGCTATGTTATTATGAGCTATAGGAACCAACTCTCTAGAAGCACTAGGAGTGTTAGGATTATAAGGTTGACTAGCTTTCTAGTTGTAATTTCCTGCTTGGCCTTGCTAGTATTGGGGTCTATTTTGTTGGTACTAAGCTTGATAAGGCTGTTGATAGGGTTTCTGATAAGGCTGGGACTATTGTTTCTTTAGACTAAATATCTCATTAGTAATAGTTTGCAAGGCCTTTTTGATCTCATTTAGCTCTTGAGATTGGTTCACAATTGGACTAACAACTTGGTGAGAAGGAGACGGGAGAGGTGGAATAGATGCCAAAGCTATAATTGCTTCAAGAATAGGATGAAGCTTAGAAAAAATAGGCATGGGAGGCCTTGGGGCTATTTTTCCCACTTGAATTAGGCTATTTTTAGCTCTTATGGAAAGATCATATGTTGTTGGTATATTAGTCCCTCCCATGGACTGAATCATAATAGAGATATCACTGTTGAGGGCTCTTAGATAATATAGGAAAGCATGTTGGCTTGAAGGTCTAACTATGGCTGGTATTCTATTCCATGTCCTCTGAAATCTGAAATTAAAATCCATCATGTACTCCTGGGGGGCCCTTTTAATGGTAGTCAAATGTTCAACTAAGGAGAGGTGGTTTGATTTATCTTCAAATTAATTAGTCAAGGCTTGACCCAATCATCCCAATCAACTATAGAACCAACTGCTAAGCCTCGAAACCACTATAAAGCTTTACATTTAAGGGAAGCTTCCAATAACCTCACAATCACATTATCTTGGGTTATATTATGAAGGGCACAAAGGGATGCTACATCTCTTATATGATCAATAGTGGAAGTCTGATCCTCTCATGTGAAAATGGGCAAGCTTTTAAGGGCTGATATAGGTATGCCATTATGCTGCTACAAATTCAAGGGGCTACCTCTATTGAAGGCTATAAAAGGATGTTGTCTAGCCATTGGAGGATTAATGGGAGCTTGAACTGCTGGTGCTACTTGCACAGGCTGAATTGGGGGAGTGGTTGCAGGAATACAAGTGGGATTAGGAGTGGGATTTGTAGATTGTGATGCACTAGTTTGGGCTACTTTAGACCTCTCCTTGATAGACGCCAGCTCTATATAAACAAAAGGATACTTACTCTGCCTAGTTGGAATCCCACTCATAAGCTTAAGTGCTGATCTGCATGAAACAAGATTAGAGTCACCAAGTATGATATCAAAACATAGTCACTTCTCATACCACATAATAACTTGCATGTAAAACTTCTTATAAATCTAACTCACTGAGTCCTCGGTCCCACCGGGCGTGCCAAAACTATTGTCACTAAGGATTTCACCCGAGTATGGCTAAGTGTAGAACCTATAAATCCCATGAAATATGGGACTACTCTCAGGTTTTGGGTAATCTATTTGAGAGTAGACCTCTGGATCAGGGGCCGACTTCCCCTTGAATCACCTAAAACTTGACTGAACTTTGAAGGAAAAGGGGGAGAGAGTGCATGAAACTAAAACTAAAACTAAGGTGATTCACCAAACATGAAAGAAGATCTACAACTAAATTAAGTCTACTGCAACAGAAAAACAAAACTTCATTTCACAACTTGATTATGCTTCCTTAAACTCCCTATGAAATAAGGTGCTTGAAACACAAAGAACAAAAGATGATTCTACAATTTTGATCTTTTCAGTTTGCACACAAATTAGCACTGCAAAGCTAAGATGAATTCTTGAACATCCCCTTGGATCAACATGTAGATTAAGGATACAAGATCTTCACAATAATCATGCATGAGATCCAAAAAAGAAAGAATTTTGAAATTGTAGGGAAACAAAAAGGATCAATTTTATTACTAAAAAGAAACTAAGCACAAGATGTGTCTCTCAAAGCTACAACACTCATATCAAAAATAAAGAATGAAGAGCTAACCTCAATCACCAAAAGTAAGAGGTATATAACTAGAAACCTAGGAATTTGCATTCAAATCCCACCACCTCCTAAGAATGGAAAAGATCCCAAAATAAACCCATGAGACTACATCATAACTTGGATGCCAAATTCCTGAGTTTTTAGGGGGTGATAGAAAAAGTGGGATGCCTAAAAAAGATAGTCAAAAGAAGACCATTCTACCCACTAAGTCATGCACCAAAATAGGATTCTGACAATGGTTTATAAAAACACCATTGTGATGCAGGAGCATCCTGGGTGTAAGAGCAATCTTGCATCACCCAAAAATATTTCTATTTTTGAATTCAATAAGGGCTATCTTGTGCAGAGCTGCTATTTGTGGAAAGTTACTATTTTTGGTAATTTTCGTATGTGCTCAGAATGATCTGATTTCTTTCTTGGAGGTTCATTTTGGTCATATAAGTTTGCCGGTAAAGTTTCATTGCCAGATCAAGTGTATATTGGAAGATATTGAAGATTTTCGGTATTGGCAGCAGGGTACAGAAACTTTGAACTCAGTTTTGAAGGCTTTAGAGGCCCCGGATGAGGTCAAAAATTTGGGTGATGAGCGCTTGCACGAGCCAAGCCTGTAGAGCACTTTGTGGTATTTCCGAAATGGGGTTATAATAGCCGAGCGGGTCAACGGGTGATGACTTATGGTCTTCGAAAGTTGGGCCACCTGAAATGGCGAAAAATAATTTTCTTCAAAATTTATGTTCGGGTTTCAAAGGTTATCTTGAGCTGACTATGATGTAATAAAATGTAAAATAAAATAATTCTAAGTTTGGTCGGCCTTATTGGCTAAAAATTCTGGAACCTTACCAGGCGGTGGAAAATTGCCTATATAAGGAAGGCTGTATTATTGTCTTAGGCAGTTCAGAACAGTTCTGGGTAGTAGATCTGGGTAATAGTTCGAGGCTGTGTCCTACAAAATATTGTAAGGGAATGCCCATGTGGCTTTGCATATTGTAATTCTGAAAGTTTTTAATTCCACATTTGTGGAGATAATAAGAAGCCAATTTTCTGTTCTTGCATATTGTTGTTGTTTCTCTATATGTTTGTGGTATTAAGGGGATCACCCTTCATCAAGTGGTATCAGAGCAGGATTTCTTGAGTGTGTAAATAGATCACCAACTGTGAGGCAGTTTGCACCAGGACCATGGCTAGGGTTTCAGTGCACATCGCAAAAATGCCTCCACGAAGGGAACGTGGCGGAAGAGCTGGTGTTGTAACACCTGAGGTTAGAGAGCTGCAGAGACAAGTGCAAGCATTGCAAGAAGAGATTCGCAGAGGAATGAATCTTAATGTCAGAGATGAAAGCGAGGATGAAGCCGAAGAAGAATATCAAGAAGGAGAAGCTGAAATTGTGAACCAGGAGGAAGAAAGACTTTTTCGGGCGATTTCCAAGATTGGGGAAAGACCTAAGATTGAGGTTCCTACATTTTCTAGAAATCTTAACCCAGAGGAATTGATCGACTGGATCAATGAATGCGAGGAATATTTTGAGTATGAAGATGTTGAGGATCCTGATAGGGTCAAATTTGCAAAAGCCAGATTGAAAGGTCATGCAAAGATCTGGTGGCAAGAAATTCAATTAGAGAAAAATAGAAGAGGGAAAGATAAAATCACAAGATGGGATCGGATGGTGGATAAATTGAAGTGACAGTTCATTCCTGTTGATTATGAGCTTGACCTACTAAAGAAAATGCAGAGTTTGAAGCAAGCAGGAAGATCTGTTCAGGAGTATACAGAGGAGTTCTACCGACTTCTCATCAGAACAGGCCATGCAGAAGCTGATAAGGAGAAAGTTGCCTGATACCTTAATGGGTTAAGGCCAAGCATTCAGGAGGAGCTGAATCTGGTTCGAATGAATAGTATTGAAGAGGCATACCAGTTTGCCCTAAAAGTAGAGGAAAAGCTGAACAAGAAGTTTGAGAGTAGACAAAATGGAAGAGGTCATGGTGGATGATCTAGTGGATGGTCATATGGTGGCCGAAATGAAGATCCGAAAAAGAAGGATGAGGCCAGTAGCAGTCAGAATCAGCGAGGAAATAATTCTAATCGTTTCCAGGATCAGAATAATAGAGATCAGAGAGGAAGAGGAAGAGGACAAGGATTTGGAAGAGGTGGCTTCCGTGGAACATGTTTTCACTGTGGAGAAGAAGGTCATAGGGCATTTGAATGTCCTCAGCACCAAGGAAGAATAGACAGGAGAAATGAAGGCCAGGCCAGAGTTGCACATGTAGATGAAGATGCCAGATCATCAAATTCTGAAGATGTTGAAAGAGGAGAAACATTGATTAACAGAAGAGTCCTGTTGAGTGGTGAGAATGAACCTGAGCAAAGAAGGAGCCTGTTTCGCACCAGGTGCAAGTGTGAAGGTAAATGTTGTGATATGATTATTGATAGTGGAAGCACTGACAATTTGGTGTCAGAAGAGATGGTGACAAAGTTGAAGCTCAAGAGATAGAAACACCCACATCCATATCGGATTGCCTGGGTACAGGATGACCACAAGGTCATGGTCAATGAACAATGCCTGGTGAAGTTCAAGATTGGTGGATACCAAGATGAGGTATTGTGTGATATCATATCTATAGATGCATGTCACATGTTGTTGGGTAGACCATGGCAGTTTGACAGATGTGCTATACATGATGGTCGTGCGAATACCTATTCCCTGACAAAGGATGGAGTGCGACATAAGCTAAAACCGTTGAAGGAGACTGAAGAAAAGGTATGTGGTAATGCAAGGATAAATTTTGTTGATGGAAGAAATTTCCTAGATGGTATGAGGCATGAGCATGTATGTTTTGCTTTAATTCCAAATGCTGGTAAAGAGGAAGTAGAAGATGTTCCTATAGAAGTTGCAAATTTGTTGAATGAGTTTCAGGATATTGTATCCGATAACGTGCCTGATGGATTACCACCAATCAGGAAGATCAGTCATCAGATGGACTTAATCCCAGGAGCAAGTTTTCCGAATAAGGCAGCACACAGAATGACACCTGTAGAAAGTGAGGAGTTGAACAGACAAGTACATGAGTTGTTACAAAAAGGATTGATTCGAGAGAGTCTGAGTCCCTGTGCTGTACCAGTGGTATTAGCACCAAAGAAGAATGGAGAATGGAGGATGTGTACAGATTCTAGGGCAATAAACAAGATTACAATCAAGTACAGGTTTCCATTGCCACGAATGGATGATATTATGGATTTTTTGAGTGGAGCTGTGTATTTCTCAAAGATAGATCTGAAGAGTGGATATCACCAGATTCAGATCAGAGAAGGAGATGAATGGAAGACTACCTTCAAGACAAAGGAAAGACTATATGAGTGGTTAGTCATGCCTTTTGGGCTAACCAATGCACCGAGCACTTTCATGCGGCTCATGAACGAGGTTCTGAAAGAATTTCTGGGTAAGTTTGTCATTGTTTACCTAGATTATATTTTGATCTTTAGTAAGACATTGGAGGAGCATATGATGCATATTCGTATGGTATTTGAGAAGTTGAGAGAAGAGAAATTACTGATTAATTTGAAGAAGTGCAGTTTTGTGAAGAAAGAGTTAGTGTATTTGGGGTTTGTAGTTTCAGGAGAAGGTCTAAAAATGGACCCAGAGAAGGTACAGGCTATCCTTGAATGGCCTACTCCAAGGAGTGCTACTGAGGTAAGATCTTTTCATGGTCTAGCTAGCTTTTACAGAAAGTTTATCAGAAATTTTAGCAGTATTTGTGGACCCTTGACTGAAACAATGAGAGGGGATAGAAAAGAGTTTAAGTGGACTAAAGGAGCAGAAAAGAGTTTTCAATTATTGAAACAAAAAGTTACTGAATAGCCTGTTTTAGCACTTCCAGATTTTAATAAGGTGTTTCAAGTAGATTGTGATGCTAGTGGTACTGCAATAGGAGCTGTTATGAGCCAAGAAGGTAAACCTGTTGCTTATTTCAGTGAGAAGTTAAATGATGCCAAGAGGAAATATTTTTTTTATGATTAGGAATTTTATGCTATAGTTCAGGCATTAAAGAAGTGGAGACATTATCTGCTTCCTAAGGAGTTTTTTTTGTATACTGATCATCAAGCTTTGCAATATTTGAATAGTCAAGGAAAATTGAATCAAAGGCATTTGAAATGGGTTGAGTTTTTGCAGAGTTATACATTTGTTTTGAAACATAGAAGTGGAAAGTCTAATAGGGTTGCAGATGCTCTTAGCAGAAGGCAACTATTGCTGACAGAGATGTAGATTGAGGTGGTTGGGTTCAAGGAACTCAAGAATTTGTATCCAGAGGATCCTGATTTTGGTGAAGCTTGGAAGGCTTGTACAGAACCTGTTACTCTAGACAGGACGAAGTGGTTGGATTTTATCATCCAAGATGATATGCTATTCAGAGGGAGTCAGTTGTGCATTCCACAAAGTTCTATGAGGGAGAATCTCATCAAGGAGAAGCATAGTGGAGGATTGGCTGGACATTTTGGTCGTGATAAAACCCTTGCTTTGGTTGGTGAGAATTATTATTGGCCACAATTGCAGCAAGATGTGAAGAAGTTTGTACAGAGTTGCAGAGTATGTCAGATGGCAAAAGGAGTGAAGCAGAATACAGGGTTGTATCTGCCATTACCTATACCAGAGAAGCCTTGGGAGGATATCAGTATGGACTTTTTTCTTGGTTTACCGAGGACACAGCGGGGACATGATTCAATTTTTGTAGTAGTTGACCGATTTTTGAAGATGGCACATTTCATTCCCTGCAAGAAGACTAATGATGCTGTTCATGTAGCAGAATTGTTTTTCAGAGAAGTAGTGAGACTTCATGGTTTGCCAAGGACCATAGTTTCAGATCGGGACACTAAGTTTGTTAGGTATTTCTGGCATACATTGTGGAAGAAGTTGAAGACAGATTTGAAGTTCAGTTCATCACATCATCCGCAGACTGATGGACATACAGAGGTGGTGAATAGAAGTTTGAGAAATTTGCTGAGATGTTTGGTTGGAGATAAGCCAACAGGATGGGATTTGATTTTACCACAGGCAGAATTTGTATACAATAATTCTGTCAATAGGAGCACTGGTAAATCACCATTCCAGATTGTATATGGAAGTAGTCCAAGAAATGCATCTAAATTGAGGAAGATAGATAAAGGAGAAATAAGTAGTGCTGAAGCTGAGGATTTTGCAGAACACTTGAAGAACATCCATGGGGAGGTGAGGAAGCATATTACCAAGATGAATACATAGTATAAGGCTAAGGTAGATGAGAAAAGGAGGTATAAGGAATTTCAGGTTGGTGATGAAGTCATGGTTCATTTGCGGAAGGAGCGATTTCCGATTGGTACATATAACAAGCTGCAAATGAAGAAGTTTGGGCCATGTAAGATACTGAAGAAACATGATTCAGGAAATGCATATGAGGTAGAATTGCCTACTAAGCTGAATATTTCACCAGTGTTTAACATTTCAGATCTAACAGAGTATCATGAAGGAGGTGTTGAAGATGAGATCACAGCAGCACAGTGGAGTATTCCAGCAACTAGTTCAGACACTAAGGAGATCAAGGATATATTGGACAGTCGTGTTGGCAGAAGCACAAGGAACAAGACGTATGAAGAATATCTGGTCAAGTGGAAAGGATGACCTATTGAAGATTCATCATGGCTAACAAGGGTGGAGGTTAACCGTCTTGGTTTTCCTCTGCACACCTGAGTCATGACAGGGTCACTTCTCAAATTACCCCGGGTGTCTGATGCAGGAGCATCCTGGGTGTAAGAGCAATCTTGCATCACCCAAAAATATTTCTATTTTTGAATTCAATAAGGGCTATCTTGTGCAGAGCTGCTATTTGTGGAAAGTTACTATTTTTGGTAATTTTTCGTATGTGCTCAGAATGATCTGATTTCTTTCTTGGAGGTTCATTTTGGTCATATAAGTCTACCGGTAAAGTTTCATTGCCAGATCAAGTGTATATTGGAAGATATTGAAGATTTTTGGTATTGGCAGCAGGGTACAGAAACTTTGAACTCAGTTTTGAAGGCTTTAGAGGCCCCGAATGAGGTCAAAAATTTGGGTGACGGGTGCTTGCACTTCGTGGCATTTCCAAAATGGGGTTATAATAGCCGAGCGGGTCAACGGGTGATGACTTATGGTCTTCGGAAGTTGGGCCACTTGAAATGGCAAAAAATAATTTTCTTCAAAATTTCTGTTCGGGTTTCAAAGGTTATCTTGAGCCGACTATGATGTAATAAAATGTAAAATAAAATAATTCTAAGTTTGGTCGCCTTATTGGCTAAAAATTCTGGAACCTTACCAGGCGGTGGAAAATTGCCTATATAAGGAAGGCTGTATTATTGTCTTAGGAAGTTCAGAATAGTTCTGGGTAATAGTTCGAGGCTGTGTCCTACAGAATATTGTAAGGGAATGCCCATGTGGCTTTGCATATTGTAATTCTAAAAGTTTGTAATTCCACATTTGTGGAGATAATAAGAAGCCAATTTTCTATTCTTGCATATTGTTGTTGTTTCTCTATGTGTTTGTGGTATTAAGGGGATCACCCTTCATCACATTGTCAGAATTACAATAAAGAATGAGCCATGACTTTTACATTGAAAGAAAACCCTAACCCCTACTAAGAGACAAAATAGAATTAGAATATTTTAAAATGGTCTCAACCCAAAAAATGGTGAGACACATTTTAAAATAATAACATAGATAAGAAACCCACTTATACCCTAAAATGAAATAAGGATTTAATACATATTTTAAAACATGCTCAACCCAAAAATGGGGAAAATATTTAAAATATAACATTAACATAAAATCCATCTAAGACAAAAGATGCCCGCAAAAAAATAATCTCAATCCTAGAAAGAGGGGATAAATGAATAATCCTCCTTTTAATCAAAACCCTTGCTTTGAAAATGAGAGGAAGAGCTGGAAACGGATACCTAAATCTCTGCCATTTGGCAAGTTTCCATCAACACTATCAGTTACTTCTAGATCTCGGGCTGGATAAGGAAACATCTATGTTATGGCATCGACTTCTTTGAGGTAGGCTTCATTATGTGAACCACTGATTTGATTTTTCCTTTGCATCACTCAGAACAATGGCATTTGTATCATTCATTTTTGTATTTTGGAGGGCATTTAATCACACTTGATATAATCAAAAAGCACTGTGATTTTTGACATTCACCATTGTTTATGTATTTACTGGTTTAAGCTCCTCTAAATTTTGGGGTAGTGAATACATGTATTTACTATTTATTTAAAAACTAGGGCATCATTTCTTGGTATTATATTGATTGTTGTCTCTATTTTTGAGGGAATGACTGTGTATTCCTTCTCTACTGGTATCATCATGCTATTGATGTTTTATCTTCATGGGCACTCTGTTCTACATTTGAATGATACAGTATGGTTTGATGTATCAATTTATTGCTTACATAATATTGTTTGTCTTTGACATATTTTCTATTGTTTACATGGCACAATACCCTCGGCTTGTGCATTTTTTGTGAGCTAGGGCATCATCATACTCCATATTTGTAGCCCGTGAGCCATGGGTATTTGTAATTTCTATATATGTCTATCTTTTATTGTACATTCATCACCATTTGGAGCATTGATGTTGCACCCTATAATTTCCTTCATTGTTTATGAGAACCATGAACTAGGGCATTACATGGATGTTTCATCCCTTGCTTATTGACTGTGTTGATTACCTATCTCCATGACCAGCTCCCATCTAAAGACTAGGTAGCATGTAACCCAAAATCCATGGCTATTGGGATCTTAGTTTGGCTGTGATTCATTGTCATGAATGGCACTAAGATCCTATGTTGTTGCATTGATTCACTTGTATTCTCATGCTTTATTATGATTGTGCCCCTATGTATTCATCCCTACTAGCCCGCGAGCATGACTTGCTATTGCATTTTTGGCACTGTCATTAAATACTTAGTGTCCCTTTTCCATTATGGCTGGATTAACCCACACCCTGTGGTAATGCTAGTTTGTGAACCCGCACCTTATGATTGTATTGCTCACTAATGTTTGAAGGCTTGATATTCCACAACTAGAGTTTACATAAACTGCTAGCTTCATGCTTATGCCCCATGAACCTAGCTCACTGTGTTTGGTGCCTTATTGTGTTGTATTTTTCTTGATCTCGATAATGTTCACTGCATCACATGTTGGTGAGTCAAACATTTTATCCACCAAATATATTGAATTCTTTCCTTCCCTACGCATAGGCCTGTAAGGCTATGGTAGTGTTGTTGCTGCTACATACTATATTCACCATGAGTGCTGCTCATTATCACCCGACACCTTAAAAACCTGAGCCTTCTATTTTCTTAGTGTGATTAATATGGCCCGCGGGTTTTGTATTTCCCATTGTACATGTATTTATGCTTGGTGGTTCTCTACATCATCAGTTGATATCAGAACCTGCAGACGTCTCCAAGTTGGGTTTCTAAATCATGATTGTAAATTCTTTTATCTTTTTTCTTGGTGGCACACATAAAGCTTATAGTTGGTCACTTGACTGATTTGTTTTCATTCTATAGCCTGTGAGTATGTTATGGATAGTATGATGAACTCATTGCTTCGTCATTATAATTGGAATATGAACTTGCCTGTGTTCATGCTTTCTTATATGGTCACTGCCTTGAAACTTGATGACCCATGAGCCATGATACTTTGAACTGGTATTGCTATTCAATTTGATGACATTGTTCAAGTTACTATTTTCTCATACATTTTTTGGAGCCTACAACTGCAGTATGTAATGCTAGCTGTGACACTTTTCTTTCCAATCCTTGGAAAGTTGTATGATGTTATCGGATGTTTTTTTTTCTCTTTTAAGATTTAAACTTTGTATATTGCTTATGGGCTGAGGTATCAATGCCATGCATGTTGATCTCACTGCCCGTTCAGGGCCCGTGAGCTAGATATGCACCACTATTTACTTGGTGTTGATGTTGTTATCTGGCATCCTTGAGACTGTGAGCTATAGAGCTACATTATTCAATGCCTTGATGCCACTACATTGAAATGGTTGTCATTTGATATTCACTGGTGCCACTATTTGGTTGATTATGCCATATTGGATATGCTCATGCCAAATCATTAATGTGTTACTATAGATTTGAAGTATGCTTTATTTCTCTATTTTGATAATGATTCATTAAATTTGTCAGTGCCCCCTAGGCCATGCTCCATTTGATTTATCTTCATGATTCTTGAGTGTACCTATTGAAGTTGCATCATCATCTGGATGTTTCTCTGTTGACCATGGGTGTTCTTGTCCTGTGATGCAGTCACTGATAGGAAACTTGAGGTTTTCCTCTCATGATCTACATTAAGGGTCAAGGTCATTCATCTAGGACCCAACACCCTTGAATTATTGTTGGATTAGCTTCTCCTATATCTGCACATGAAACAAACATGTTTGTAAAAACATGGTGCCTCTTTTATTTTTGGAGCCTTTGATGCACATGCCCTAAGCACATCCTTTGCTAGAGGTGTATGGTGGAGTGTATGTATACATTTTGCAAATACCATAATATGAGTCATTTCTTAGATCCATTGGATCTAACCCATATCTTCTCTTCTCTTCTTGTAGGTTCTGGACCATGGGAGCTCTTCGGATAGGATTAGATCTCGACACCACTACCAAAAAATGTTTGGTACCCCTATAGTTAATTGATTACTTTATGTATATCTACACTCATTCATCCAATTCTGGTAATAGATATGCTTATGGCCTATGTGAGCTTAGTGTTAGAGATCAAATCTGGAGATGATTAATAATTCATGAACTCATATAATCCCAATAGATGCATTTGACAAAATTGCAAGCACTAAGGTATTAAGGTTATAAAAACCTTCTTCACTTTGAGTATAAGAACTCAAGTGGGTTTACCTATAACAATTCACTATTTGAAATGAGCTTTGAATTGAGAATTAGCTCCTTCACTGTTATATTGTCCTTCTCAGAATTAACTCAATAAGACATTGCAACTCTTAGTATGGCCCAAACAATCCTGATACACAACACTACGATAGAAATTATGAAAACAACAATATTGAACAATGGCTTAAGGATATTCATCCTTCTTTTCTTTAGAGTTGAACTCAAGGAAGGTTAACCTCATTCAGTGCTTCTACAAAGCATTAAAATATACATCTGTGAACTTGTCATAGAATAATTCAGATTAAGATTGTACAGATAAAGTAAAATGAATCAGTTATTTATATCTTCAGGTGGTAACATGTGCAAATGTATCTCAAATCGGTGCCTTATTATACTTGGACATCAGAGCCAAACCCTATCTCCATAAAAATCTACCAAGACAAATATACTAGAACTCAAATGACATGCCTAACATCTCATTCTTTTAATTCCTATCATTGTCATCAAATTCATATATGGACAATTAATTCCCAGAGACCTCCCTTAAGATTTTACTCTTCCCTTGAAAGAAACTTAAGTTTAACCCCTATATTCACCTTGTGAACAATGCATTGAAAAAGCCTTACAATTTGAATGCATAAGAAAACTAAAGTATCCATACACAAAGACAATAAGTAGTAGTAACAGAGTTCTGATATGCTTTGTATTAATATCAAAATGTGTTAATACAGTATTCTCTTGACTTCAAAGAAAACAATGTTCTATATTTCAGAACTTCTTTACAGAATGTATTCACCACCCTTAAATGAGCAAAAAACTTGCTATATATAATCTCAGCCACCTTGGAATCCTTGAAAGGATGCAACAAGCTTGGGATGGCTAGAAAATATCTTACACTAGAGACAAGATTACAAAATGACAAAATTTGATTGTAACAATAGATTACTAACATCTATTTCTCAACACTTTTGTAGTTGGCACCTTTGTCTAAGGATATTTCAGAGTAGTTGCTAAATTTGTTGCATGAATGATGACCACCATTTGGCTAACTTACATCACCCTCTATTTGAACCCACTCTCCCTCAAATTTTGGATTAGGTGCCAAGTGCATTCTATTCTTCTTCCTCTTCTATAAGCTGGGCAACTGGCCTCTTCTTCTTCTTTATTGTCAACTTCTCCCAAGCTTCCACATCATCATTAGATAGCCAATTGTAAGTCTGCAATTCCTACAGTAATTTGATTTTCTTGTCCCACATGGAGTCAATTATATTTTTGGCCTTTGCCACAAAGCATAAGAAATCATTCTCAATTTTAAAAAGACTATCAATTATGTTGTTACATCTCTCAAAATCCAAAGTATTGTCACCACTAAGGAAAGCATCTTGTGAAATTACCAACCGATCCATTGATAGTTTCCATTCTTCCAACTTAATCACATTTCCATTGTCATCACATATTGGAGGTAAATACCTGCTATAATGTTTATTGAACATAGACAACTTAGTCTTTACCTGGTTAGACTTACCCTTAAAAAAACATTGAAACAACACTAACTAAGCCAATCTTCTCAAAAACTTCAGTCACCACCACAGGGATCTCAAGCTTATGCTCTTGTAGGCTATCAAGTTTATCAAATAATAATCTCCTCCCAGACCAAATGCTATGAAGTGGCTCTAGAGAATCCAATGATTCATTCACCTTTCCATTGGCCTGGTGCAATTGACTAACTGACTGGTAAACTGTTTCCATCCTTTCTATTATTTTATCCCACCTGTATTGTACAATCTTTGACATAGTTTTTAAAGATGCCATGATCCTTATCTTTTCCAAGTCCTTAGTAGGTTTCTCAGGTACTTCCACATCTATCTGAACAGGGGCCTCAATTTGCATAGAAGGAGGAGGAACTATCTTTGAGGCTTCTTCAAGCTTAACTTTTACTTCTGCCAACTCATCCTCTAATTGTTTGATCTTCATCATTTTCAAGTCTCTATCCTTGGCCACCAGGTTTGTGCTTTCAAAAAAATTTGAATACCTCTTAGACAATTGAGCTATCTTTGCTTCATTCAGGTTAGCCCAATGAGTTATTGCCTTGGAGACTTCAAAGTCAGTTGTATTTTGCATAGTCCATATGATCTTATTCACTTCCATCTTATCCTCTATACTTAATAGAGATGGCTTTTGGGTCCTAGGGGCCATAGACCACATTGCAACAGCTTGAGATTTAGGGTCATAGCCACTTCCTCTTATCATGTCACCAATGTGATCCTCATATGATAGGCTACCCTGTGGTTGTTTCCTTATTTGATCTATGATGAATGCAGAAGTCAGATCCCATCTTGGAGTTAATAGCATTCCACTTGCCTTAACCAATTGTCTAGCTTTATCTACAGTTATAGGATCCCGACTAGGATCATAAGAAGCTAAAGCTCTCAGTGTTTCTTTACTTGGCTCCACACCTTCAGGCATAGCTTTCTTCAACTCTTGTTGCTTGTTCCAAATAAGAAAACTCTTGAATTCACCAGTTTTAATAAATTGGTCATCACTCAAAAATTCCTCCTGATAAACTTCTCTGATATCCTTTTCTAACCATAGGGACTGTTCCTTATTTGTTTCATCAGTGGCCACCTTCTTTCCTTCTCTTATTGTTTTTCTCAATTGGTGATGGTAAGCCCTATGACCTGGCACTAGAGCAGATGCTCTATCAATTATTCTCTTTTTTTTTCCTTTCCCTAAAGGCTCTCCTTCCTCAAGCCTCTACTTCTTCAAAGGTGGCTCTCGGACATTCTCTATCTTTGGCTGGTCTTCAACAGGCTCAACAATATATACATCCCCAACTTGTGGTGGGCTATTCCCTTCTAGGGACTCATTAGAAGATTCCTCTTGATTAGAAGATGAATAATCGTTCCTTTTCTTTGGCTGCTGCTAGTCAATCAATTTCTCCAACTGATTTGATAGAGTGTCATGCATCTCTATCATCTTGTCAATTCTTTTCAAATAAGGAAGGTCAGGGAAGAAACCCTCAAAAGGAAGTTGGGTTTCCATCACTTGTTTTGATAAATCTATCAAATCAAAGTACCCATTCCATCTTCTTTTAACCTCATCACTCTCTATAATGTTTCTGATTACATCTTCCTCTTCTAAACCTTCATGTTCCTTAATCACACCAATGTTTGGAATATAGACCATCCTGAAATTTTTGATAAAGTCCTCAGGATCTACATGTCTACAAGCACTAGTAACCATCTTGAATTGATTTAACCATGTAGTGATTTGAGGAAATGCCCTCTTTCCCACTAGGAAGTCACCTATCTTGAATTGCCTAGGTGTGAATGTACCCTTCTTGTGAGGGGCTAGAAGTTCTCTATCTATGCACATCAACCGACAAACAAATTCCAAATAGGTGAATCTTGGAGGCACAAATTTTGGTAATATATGTGGGGGTTGCGGGTAACCGTAGACTCTCAAAATTATAGAATTCTCCCCTAAGTAAAAATCACCCCAATTATGGTCTCCCTCCCACTTGTCCACAAATTGCAATGGTCTTAGGAGCCTAAGGACCCTTGGGGATAGCCTTGTGACATTGATGCCTAGCATCTTTATAATTGGAAAGACAATGAAATTCTAAAAAACACAAAAATCCCCTTCATTGGAAGTAGAATTCCATAACCCCACCCATAATTGTATTGGATTATACTGGCCTTCGAAGTTAAACCTTGGTTTCAACATGTTCCAATCAAATCTATTGATGTTGAAGAACAAAATTAAGAGCATTAACAATGAATAATGCATGAACTTAATTGGACTCTTACTTTCTTTGATAGAAATCAAACCCTCATGCATTCTATCAATTATATACTAAATGTAATCATAGTCAGTATTTACCAAGGAATTCTGGATGTCCAAGATTATCATCAATAAATCAGCTGGTAAGAACTCTACATCTCCATCAATTCCCAAAACCCTACACAACCCATAACAAGTCTACCTCATATAATGTTGTAGGGATTTAAATTGGTAAGGGGCATTCATGTGAGCAGGGAGGGGTGCTATATATTTATCCTATTTTGGGATGTGCTTCATCATTTTGTCCTTTATTGTCCCTATGTTATTCTTGTACCTCTCTCTTTCTTTGCTCAAGTCAATTTCGATGGAGGAAGACGTATAGAAATTAAAGGCTTTCATGAATGAACCCCTATCTAGAGTAACCAAAGGTGACTGGTCCTCTCTTCTAATTGTTTTGGAAATAGGGTCATAATGCCTAGCTAGTGCAAAAATTAGATCCACATCTAAGAATACATCAGGAACAACTAATTTCCCCAAATCCAAAGCCCAACCATTATACACAGGAACATGGCTATCTCTATTTCCATAAAAGAAGTTGAAAATAGTATAACCTATACTATTTGGTATGATAGGATCCCTATAAAGCCCTAGCACATCTTCAAAAACATGATCGGGAGCTCTTTTGTTCTGACTGGATCCCGGTAGCAATTTCATTAATTCATCTGAATAGTTAGGCTTGCCTTTGTCTTCACCACTTTTAGACTTGGCTTTGCTGCTAGAAGATGTTGTGCTCTTCTTATGTTGACTCATCTTTTCTATAGAATCACCTTCAATCTTTGCAAACTGGATTTACTTGGCATACAAAAATTGCTTCAGAAAGACACAATTCTCTTTGACTGATTTTGGACATAGGAAACAATGATCTTAGCTTATTTATCGATGCAGATCAAGTGTGTAAAACTACCATAATCATTGCAAATCAATCCTTAATTTCTCCCGCATTCAATTCCACATATCACCAATTTTCAAATTATAGCTAATCGATGCAAAGATGTTGACAAATAGGTTTAAAAACTGGAAAACAAGGCAAAAAGGCAATAATTACTACTCTGTACTTTAACATCCTATTTACGTCATGAAATCCTTCTTTGAAACTGATTGGATGGCTCATTATTTTACTCTCCAGCTTGACACTATACTTTATCCACATAGGCAACAGTCTTTTTCTTTTCTTTTATTACCTTTTCCAACTGAGCCCATTCAACAAATTAGTGACTGAAAGCCTCTCATGATCACTTAATACAATGTTAACCCTAGCTTATATTTAGAGAACTAGTGACCAAAGCCTTCACAGGTTCTCACAATGCAATTCTTAACTCTTCATCCACTTAGCGAATCAGTGACTGAAGTGATCACCTTCGAGCACTTGACTACAGTTATCATTTGGAGAACTAGCAAATAAGGCCATCTCCCATTCTCTTAATGTCCCGGCTAACTATCAATTTTCTTGGAGATTTAGCAAACAAAGGGTTCACAGATTCTCTTAATGAAACACTTAACCACCTGATTATTTAGAGAACTGGCAAATCCTTTACTCTCTGAATCGCTGAATCTTTCCTTAACTGTCACCTTCATCCTGAGACTTAGCGACTGTATGCTTCGCTCATTCACTAGATGTTAGTGCTAACTGCTTGGATATCTGGCGACTTGGTGAATGGCTTATGTTTGAATCACAGAATTATGTAGCTTTTATCGCTAGCATCACATGACTTGGCAAATGTGGTTAGTTGACCATTTCACTAAAACATATGATCTTTAGTCATTTGATTATGAGACTCAGTGAACAAAGGGTTCGCTGAATCTCACAATACTTCAAACATTGAATATTTCATTACGTGATTAAGTGACTAAAGACTTAAAACTTTGCTAATCCTTTGATTTGCCCATTTGCCAAATACTTCTAGCCTTTACCTTTCTTTTAAGAGAACTCGTGACCATATGGTTTGCTAAATCGCCAGATCATTTAGCATTTCACTAACTCATTCTGAGAATAAGCGAACACAAAAAGCATTCCCTCTGCAAAACTCATTTCATCAAATTGTAAGAACCGCCAGACTTGGAGGATAATAGTACAAGTACTCAGTCACTCATTCACCAAATCAAACATGTAGGACCTAGAAAGTACTTGAGATTAAAACATAACCGTTGATCTTGACAATGATCCATGGTATTTGCCAGGTCACCAGATCATTTAAGCCTTAACTTCTTGATTCAGAGAATGAGCGATAGCCATTGTCGCTAGGTCACTGAGTGTTAACACAAAACCACCAAGGAATAAGTGAATAAGAGATAATGTATTTGCCAAGTTGCACAAAGTTTTTTGATAACCGTCAGATACTTGGAGACTCCGCGACTGAGGATAACACTTGACAAGGTTCCAACCTATTTACTGATTCATTGAAAACTATATGAGACATGCAATGACACTTTCTAATTTAGTGAACATTTGAGACAAATAAGCACGTGCATGGCTAACCACTTAAGTGGCTAAAAAGGTAACAATGAATTAAAAGAATTCAGGGCTAACTTGAGGATTTTGACATGAATTCAAAATTCTTTAAGGACAAAACCTAGGGTAAACAGTTTTTCAAGCTTGGTCATGACAATTTTTTATGAATTTTACAATCCCTAGACCAGGCAAAGCACTTACAAGGAGACTAAAACAAAAATTGGACAAAAACCTCAGAAAATTAAGAATATACCCAATAGTGGCTCTATCTGAGGATGCTTGATTGTAAGATCATAGAAAGAATTTATGAATCTCTGGGAGGCAGATCACTAAACCCTAACCTAAAATAGGAAACAAACACACATAGAAACAAACACACCTATACGTATATACAAGCCTACTGTGCATGGAAAAAGAATTAATTGAAAGAAGAATTTTAGGAACTGTCCATGCACTGGCAATTCTTGCTCTTCACCACCCAAATTTTGTAGAAAATATGAGTCCTTACCATGGGTTTGATGGACAATATAAGGTCCCATCCACAAAGACTCAAATTTTTTGTGTTTCCCTTTATCTTCAGCCCTGGCATTCCATTGAAGAACCATATCACCAGGCTAGAATTTCCTCATAGTTTCTCTCTTATCAAAAAGATACTTCATTTTTTTCTATAGCTTCACATTTTCTCTTTGTCCTTCCCTCCTAATCTCATCCAATTCAATTAGCTGAACCATTCTGTCCTCTAGTGGATCACTGATTTCCACATCCTCTTCTTGCATAAATTTATAGATTGGAAGGAAATGATTAACTGGCAATCTTGATTTCGCACCATATACCATCTCAAAAGGGGACTTACCTATAGCTCTCTTCTCAGAAATCCTATTAGCCCATAGTGCTAGCTTTAATTTCACATGCCAACTTCTCTTATTCTTTTCCAGGGTTTTCTTCAAGATTTGCAAAATACTCTTATTGTTGAATTCGGCCTATCCATTGGCCTGTGGATGATAAGGAGATGAGTAAGACAACACTATGCCCCTTTCTAAGCAGAAATCAGTGATCTCCTATGACCTAAAACTCATGGCATTATCTACAGCCAATTTAATAGGGACACCAAATCTAGTGATTATATTATTCATCAAGAATTCAATTACAACAGCACTGGTTGCCCTTTTTGTTGGAATGGCTTCAATCCATTTGGGGAAATAATTAGTAGCCACCAAAATGTGACTATGTCCCCTGCTAGACTTTTCAAAAAATTCTCCAATAAAATCCATACCCCACATTGTAAAAGGAGCTTCTACAACAATAGGGTTGAATAATAATGCACCTGAGAATTTCAATTTCTTGGAAAATCTTTGGCAAGGCTCACACCTTCTTACATAAGAATGAGTGTCTTTGAACAATATAGGCCAATAATATCCTACCCTTAAGATTTTATGAGCTTTTGACCAAGTAGAATGATGTCCTCCACACATTCCAGAGTGCATTTCCTTCAACACCTTCTCTGATTGGTGCTTATCTAGACAAAAAAGTAGAATACCATCATTATCTTTCTAGTACAAATCACCCTGGATTAACACATACTTTTGAGCCTCAACCTCAGACTCCTCCTTTGATTATCAATCAGCTCTTGTGGACACTTAGCATGTTTGATAAAATAAACAATATCCTTGTACGAGGGTTGTGTTTCAATACTAGTGATCATATCACTATTAGCAGTAACATTGCTTACCAGGACAAGGTCCATATTTTATTCAGTCATTAACTTAGCAAGTCCCAATCCTCTTACCAATTTGGTAATGTGAATTTCAAGGTCAAACTCTTGAATCCTATTTATCCATTTACATCTCTTTCATGTGACTTCACTTTGTACTATAATATCCTTTACTGTAGCATGAGGTACATAAGCACTAACTTTTACACAGACTAGATATGGTTTGAAAGCTTTGACTGCCTTTACAAGTGCATAGGCTTGCTTTTCCATTAGTTCATAATTTAATTCAGCAAATTGTAATGACTTGCTGAAAAAGGCTATAGGATGTTCATATCCTTCTTGATCCTTTTGCAAAAGGATAGCTGCAATAGTATGAAAAGATGCAAAAGAAAATAGAGAAAATGGTTTTAAGTAATCAAGGGACACCAGAACCGGGGCCTCTTGAATTGCTTGTTTGATTCTTTCAAAAGCTTGTTGAGCTTCAAGGTTCCAATCAAATTTCACTTCCTTCTTTAGGAACTTTACTATGGGTTTGACCAATTTTGCAAAGTTAGCAATAAATCTCCTTACAAAAGTTATCTGTCCCAAGAATGACTACACACCCTTTATGGTCTTTGGTGGAGGGACCTTTTTAATTGCTTCTACTCTTTCAGGATCAATCCTGACTCCTTCTTTTGACACTATGTGTCCAAGTAATTTCCTTTCTATCACAACAAATTGACACTTTATGGGATTTAGGGACACACCATATTCTAAGGCCTTATGAATGACCTTTTCCAAATGGGAATAATGATCATCATCTTTCTTGGAATAAGCAGTGAGATCATCCTGATATACAACCATGAGAACATTGATTAATTCTTTGAATGCAATATCCATTTCTCTCTAAAAAGTTGCTCCAACATTTTTTAAACCAAAGGGCATGCATATATATACATAGGTTCCCCATGGGGTAGTAAATGTTGTCTTAAACTACTCTGATTCTTTGACCAGCACTTGATTGTACCCTGAGAAACCATCCATCATTGACAAAAGCTCACAACCAGTTACCCTATGTAGCATGGCCTCCATATTGGGCAATCCATAATTATCTTTAAGTGAAGCCACATTCAGGTTCTTGAAATCAACATAGAGCCTAATATCACCATTCTTTTTCCTTACTGGCACAAGATTGGAAACTCATATAGAATGCCTGATTGGCTTATTGATACCAGCATCCCTCAATTTTGTCAACTCAGCTTGCATCTTAGTGGCTAGTAAAGGGTTAATGGGTCTCTACTTCTATCTAAAAGGCTTAGTTTCTTCTTTTAAAGGAATTTCATGCTAAAATAGATCAGCCCTATATGCCTTAAGATCATCATAGGACCAAGCAAATACATACTTGTATCTTTTCAAAAGCCTTATCAAATTACCTCTGACCTCTCTGCTCAATTTCTTCCCAATGTATAC
The DNA here is from genome assembly GCA_027943335.1 of Chamaecyparis obtusa. Taxonomy (NCBI): domain Eukaryota; kingdom Viridiplantae; phylum Streptophyta; class Pinopsida; order Cupressales; family Cupressaceae; genus Chamaecyparis; species Chamaecyparis obtusa. Next base: position 3,870,486 of record BSBK01000537.1, read on the forward strand.
CATTTGTGGGGAGGTTTCTGAACCCAAGTTTATTTCCTCTAAGTCTTCCATTTTGGTGTTAGACTTTTGGGACAAAAAACCATCATTTATTTTAAACATCCCCTCCAATTCCACTAACCATTTAGGTATGTGATTTGAGGGTAACTACACTATTTCATTTCCCATGATACATTCTTTTCCCTCAACAAACTACTGTGCTTCATTGAAATCTATTTGCTGGCCATCATATTGATCAAGGCCTTGAATAAACCTAAGGATATCTAGGTCATCCTCAAAAACTTGCCAATTATATACATTATCAGGCACTGTAGGCCTAGTTTTGACCTCTAACATAGACACACTAGTGAGGGTTATGTCTTCACTCTTAAGGGCAACATTTGAAAGAAAATCTACCATGATATTATTGGATCTTTCTACCCAAAGTAGATTGAAAGCATAAAAAAACTCTAGTCTATCCCAAACAACATGTTTATACAGTTTCAATTTTTCATCCTTGGAAGCATACTAAGATCTCACTTGGGCTATAATGAGTTGGGAATCACCATGGAATTTTAAAAATTTAATACCATTCTTTATGGCTACATCTAGTCCCAATATTAAAGCCTCATACTCAGCAGTATTATCGGTACATTGAAAAGTCAAATGAGTATTTAAATGTAATACCTAATGGGGAAATGAATACAACACCAGCTCTTGATCCTTCCTTGGAGCATCCACCATCAAATAACATTTTCTTGAGCCCATCTTGCTACAAAATCAGCTCATCCACAATTGGATCTATGTTTTTCATTTGAGGTACTACCTCTTCAATCACAAAATTGCTCATGTCAATATCTACAAAATAGTTTAGATCCTTCGGAGCAACCACTTCAATCATTATTGAAGAATGGGGCTCCTTGTACAACTTTACCTCAATTCCATTTATTGGGATGGTAGCATATGACAAATCTAGTTGCAACTTTCCACCCACTGCTGCAGCCCATTGTCTTGACAGTAACATGCCATAATTAGGTTTTGTATCAACAACAACCACATCCATTTTATATGTGGCTTCTGGGAATGTAGCAATCTTCACTTCAATTCCAATCAGGGTCCCTACAATAGGTACTACCCTATTATCCATGGCATAACACCTTCCACTAGATGTATCAACTTGCAACCCTAACTCCTTCATCACTTGATAAGGCATTATAGTTGTAGCAACACCAGAATCAATCATACAATTTTTTAGCAAACAATTATTTACAAGCAAAGTAACATAGAAAGGATTGATAGAAGAGGGCTCTTGTGTCACAATAGTCCCAACACATACATCAGAGATGTCATTAATTGCAATTGGCTTATCCATGGACTTCCCTTCCTCTTGTAGAACAAGAGTGGTTCTCTGCTCACTTATAAGAGCCAAAGTTGTTGCTTTGTGCTCCTCTATTTTCAACATTTCAAGAAAAGGGATGGAGACCTTCATTTGGGACAAGGCATGTCTCATATCAAAGGTAGGGGAGTTAGTATAAAAATTAGGGTGATCCTTTGACCTACCAATTTTCTTTTTCACCTTGTCAGTAATAACTTCTGGTTTCCTTTTCTTCTCAGCTTCAAACCCTTCATCTTTACTATTTACAATATGTGGCTTTGGGGAATCCTTATCTTGGAGCTTATTCTTAACAAATACTGATCTAGGGACTCCTTGATCATTATCCACCTTTCTATTCCTCAAATTGTATGAGGAGTTTTCTTGAGTAATAGCAGCCATAGTTAGACTTTTGATCTCTTCTTCACTGGGCTTTCTCCATTGTTTTTCATCTGATCTAGATTCTACCATATGAGTCTTACAATCATCATTACCAAACTCTTCCTGATTAGATTGAGTAAATATTTGTTGTTCATAATCAGAGAAGATCTTCCTCTTATGATCAACATCAAGACAAATAAATTCATCATCTGAGGACACTAGGTCCCCCATTAGTTTAGTGGTGAACATGTTAATAGCAAGCTTTTCAGATCCTTCATAATCTCCTGCATATGAATCATTGGCCTCTTCTCCCAAGGCTTGAGCAACAACACATTGGAATGGTGAGTGGGGCATATTACAAGCCATACACCAAGGGGTACTTTCCACATTATGTGCTATATTTTTCTTCAAAGGATTTGGTCTATCTCTTCCCTTTTGGGGTTCATTATTATCAGGAATAGGCCTCCCATCTTTCTAGTTCATTTTTTAAGGTATATCTCTTAAGTTAGGGGCTTTGTCCTACCTTTGATAAGGCAGTCTTGTATCTTGAAAATTTATACCACCTTTATCAAACCTTGCTAGGAAATATTTTTTAGTACTAGGTCCTTTGTCCATTCTATCCTCTTCTTTGGATGGCCTTGCAGGTTGTGGCCTGGTCTCCTTCCATAGTCTACCCTCATCCCTCTTGTACATTTGGCCAGATGCCTTTTGGTTACTCTCAATATTTATGGCCAACTTAAATGCATCCCTAAGAGTACGGGCATTCTTATCTCTCAAAAGGTAAGACATCTTACCATCCATTGAGTTGAAATAAGTTGTCATGCAAACTACATCATCTAACCTCAATACTTGGAATAGTTTATACATAGCCTTTTGGAATTGGCTATTGAACTCTGACATGCTCTCATTATAGTGCTTCTTGATATTATTTAACTCATTGAGCATGTAGCTAGAGTTCACATGTTCTACATATTGCTCTTTAAAACACCTGACAAATTCATCCCAAGATGCAATACTATTCTCAGGCAGACCCCTATACCAATCCCTAGTATCTTCAATCAATGACTAAACAAAAAGATTCATTATGACATCTTCATGTTCAATCTCATAATCATTTACCTTATCTATGAAAAATTTCAGATGCTCTTCACAGGTAATGACATTGTTCCCAGTAAATAAGGGGATTTTCTTTCTGATTTCATTGGGGCCAGCATTAGGTTTGCTAGGAATACCATCAAAGAACAAAGGCCTATATCTATCCAAATGAACTAGTCTTCTTTGGATATTTGGTTGATTTAGAGGGGTAGCTGCAACATTTTGATAGGGTATAGTTCCCACTGTACCACTAGCTATAAGGGGAACTTGATTAGGAACATGTCTAGGTAAAATTTGTCCAGGGTGAAAAGCTTGAGAACTTGGAAGTGAGTTACTAGGTTGTTGGGGTGGGATTGTTCTTGAAGTGACAGGGGCAGAGCTACTAGTAGATGTGTTCATATTAGCATGTAAGAAGGCAATTTTTCTCTTCATTTCATCTACAATAGCCTCCAACTCAAGTTTGTCAAGTTGAATAGCCAAATCTTCCTTGGCCTTTCTAGCCTTCTCCAAATCTATATTTGTTTGAGAAGGTACATTAGGAGTAGCCATAATTTTCTTGGGCTCATTAATGTTCACACCCACTACCTTTTGTTTTCCCTTATCAGGGATTTCTTTTGGGGTGTTTTTAATATCCTCATTCCTTTGGATTTCAGAGGGATACAATTGTCTGAGGACATGGCCTATCCCCTCAAATTTATTTTTCTTAGACTTGATATCCTGAGCCTTCTCCCTCAAATCCTCCATATCACCAAACAATTCCTTGTCTAAACCATGAATATTTTGGCTTAGATCCCTAGCCTAAGCTTCATTTTTCCTAGTTTTGACAATAATTTCTTGCCTCTCCATGAGCAATTCATAGATTTTCTATTCCCTCACTTTCACCCTATTAGCAATCTCAGCAAGTTGTTCATGCTTTTTCTTCCTTAGAGAAATCACTTCTTCTCTCAATTTGTCAGAATCATAGGAAGCAGTTTCAGCAGCAGAAGTTTCTTCTGGTTGCTCTAGGGTTTCTCTAGTAGGGAAATGACCTACTTCTATGACTTCTATGATTACTTCATTCTGAGTATGAACATTTGGCGTGACCTTCTTGACATTTTTGGGATCATCATAAAAAGAGGAGGTTTCATGAGGAAGTGGGGCATGGGATCTTTCTCTAGAAGGGCCTTGGGAGCTAGCATTATTGTGACCTCTCCTAAACCATTTCTTTCTACTTGGTATATGAAGCTCATCACCCATATTATCTTCTGGGTGATCCCTGTAGTAAGACCTAGTATTCCTTGGTCGACTCATGGTATATCACAATAATTTTAGCAAGATTTTACAACTATCAGCAACTGGTAACACAGATTATTAGAGTCACCACCCACTATTAAGAGGGAATCAAATTATTTTATTCCGGTCTACAAACACACAATAGACAGGATTGCACTAACCTATAGCAAGCTATTCAAAAATCCCCAGCAGAGTCACCAATTTTGTTAGAGCTCAAATCTGCAAATGATTAATAATTCATGAACTCATATAATCCCAATAGATGCATCTGACAAAATTGCAAGCACTAAGGTATTAAGTTTATAAAAACCTTCTTCACTTTGAGTATAAGAACTCAGGTAGGTTTACCTATAACAATTCACTGTTTGAAATAAGCTTTGAATTGAGAATTAGCTCCTTCACTATTATATTGTCCTTCTCAGAATTAACTCAATAAGACATTGCAACTCTTAGTATGGCCCAAACAATCCTGATACACAAAACTATGATAGAAATTATGAAAACAACAATATCGAACAGTGGCTTAAGGATATCCATCCTTCTTCTTTTTAGAGTTGAACTCAAGGAAGGTTAACCTCATTTAGTGCTTCTACAAAGAATTACAATATACATCTATGAACTTTTCATAGAATAATTCAGATTAAGATTGTACAAATAAAGTAAAATGAATCAGTTATTCATATCTTTAGGTGGTAACATGTGCAAATGTATCTCAAACCAATGCCTTATTCTACTTGGGCATCAGAGTCAAACCCTATCTCCACAAAAATATACCAAGACAAATATACTAGAACTCAAATGACATTCCTAACATCCCATTCTTTTAATTCCTATCATTGTCATCAAATTCATATATGGACAATTAATTCCCAGAGACCTCCCTTAAGATTTTACTCTCCCTTGAAAGAAACTTAAGTTTAACCCCTATATTCACCTTGTGAACAATGCATTGAAAAAGCCTTACAATTTGAATGCATAAGAAAACTAAAATATCCATACACAAAGACAATAAGTAGTAGTAACAAAGTTCTGATATGCTTTGTATTAATATCAAAATGTGTTAATACAATATTCTCTTGACTTCAAAGAAAATAAGGTTCTATATTTTAGAACTTCTTTACAAAATGTATTCACCACCCTTAAATGAGCAAAAAACTTTCTATATATAATCTCAGCCACCTTGGAATCTTGGAAAGGATGCAACAAGCTTGGGATGGCTACAAAAGATCTTACACTAGAGACAAGATTACAAACTGACAAAATTTGATTGTAACAACAAATTACAAATATCTATTTCTCAACACTTTTGTAGGTGGCACCTTTGTCTAAGGATATTTCAGAGTAGTTGCTAAATTTGTTGCATGAATGATGACCACCATCTGGCTAACTTACATCACCCTCTTTTTGAACCCACTCTCCCTCAAATTTTGGATCAGGTGCCATTTGCATTCTATTCTTCTTCCTCTTCTCTAAGCTGGGCAACTGGCCTCTTCTTCTTCTTTATTGTCAACTTCTCCCAAGCTGCCACATCATCATCAGATGGCCAATTGTAAGTCTGCAATTCCTACAATAATCTGATTTTCTTGTCCCACATGGAGTCATTTATATTTTTAGCCTCTTCCACAAAGCGTATGCAATCATTCCCAATTTTAAAAAGACTGTCAATTATGTTGTTACATCTCTCAAAATCCAAAGTATTGTCACCACTAAGGAAAGCATCTTGTGAAATTACCAACTGATCCATTGATAATTTCCATTCTTCCAACTTAATCAGATTTCCATTGTCATCACATATTGCAGGTAAATACCTTCTATAATGTTTATTGAACATAGACAACTTAGTCTTTACCTGGTTAGACTTACCCTTAAAAAACTTTGAAACAACACTAACTAAGCCAATCTTCTCAAAAAATTCAGTCACCACCCCATGGATCTCAGGCTTATGCTCTTCTAGGCTATCAAGTTTATCAAATACTAAGCTCCTCCCAGACCAAATGCTATGAAGTGTCTCTAGAGAAGCCAATGATTCATTCACCTTTCCATTGGCCTAGTGCAATTGACTAACTAATTGGTAAACTATTTCCATCCTTTCTATTATTTTATCCCACCTATATTGCACAATCTTTGACATAGTGTCCAAAGATGCCTATATCCTTATCTTTTCCAAGTCCTCAGTAGGTTTCTCAAGTACTTCCACATCTATCTGAATAGGGGCCTCAATTTTCATAGAAGGAGGAGGAACTACCTTTGAGGCTTCTTCATGCTTAACTTTTACTTCTTCCAACTCATCCTCTAATTGTTTGATCTTCATCATTTTCAAGTCTCTATCCTTGGCCACCAAGTTTGTGCTTTCCAACAATTTTGAATACCTCTTAGACAATTGAACTATCTTTGCTTCATTCAGGTTAGCCCAATGAGTTACTACCTTGGAGACTTCAAGGTCAGTTGTATTTTGCACAGTCCATATGATTTTATTCCCGTCCATCTTATCCTCTATACTAAATAGAGATGGCTTTTGCATCCTAGGGGCCATAGACCACATTGCAACAACTTGAGATTTAGGGTCATAACCACTTCCTCTTATCATGTCACCAATGTGAACCTCATATGATAGGCTACCCTATGGTTGTTTCCTTATTTGATGTATGATGAATGTAGAAGTCAGATCCCATCCTAGAGTTAATAGCATTCCACTTGCCTTAACCAATTGTCTAGCTTTATCTGTAGTTATAGGATCCAGGCTAGGATCATAAGAAGCTAAAGCTCTCAATGTTTCTTCACTTGGCTCCACACCTTCAGGCATAACTTTCTTCACCTCTTGTTGCATGTTCCAAATAAGAAAACTCTTGAATTCATCAATTTTAATAAATTGGTCATCACTCAAAAATTCCTCCTGATAAACTTCTCTGATATCCTTTTCTAACCATAGGGATTTTTCCTTATCTATTTCATCAGTGGCCACCTTCTTGCCTGCTCTTATTGTTTTTCTCAATTGGTGATGGTAAGCCCTATGACCTGGCACTAGAGCAGATGCTCTGTCAATTATTCTCTTTTTTTTTCCTTGCCCTGAAGGCTCTCCTTCCTCAAGCCTCTACTTCTTCAAAGGTGGCTCTTAGACATTCTTTGTCTCTGGTTCGTCTTCAACAGGCTCAACAATCTATACATCCCCAACTTTTGGTGGGCTATTCCCTTCTGGGTACTCATCAAAAGACTCCTCTTGATCAGAAGATGAATAATCCTTCCTTTTCTTTGGCTTCTTCTGGTCAATCAATTTCTCCAACTGATTTGATAGAGTGTCATGCATCTCTATCATCTTGTCAATTCTTTTCAAATAAGGAAGGTCAGGGAAGAAACCCTCAAAAGGAAGTTGGGCTGCCGTCACTTATTTTGATAAATCTATCAAATCAAAGTACCTGTTCCATCTTCTTTTAACCTCATCACTCTCTATAATGTTTCTAATTACATCTTCCTCATCTAAACCTTCATGTTCCTTAATGAAACCAATGTTTGGAATATAGACCATCCTGGTAGTTTTGATAAAGTCCTTAGGATCTACATGTCTACAAGCACCAGTAATCTTCTTGAATTGATTTAACCATCCAGTGATTTGAGGAAATTCCCTCTTTCACACCAGGAAGTCACCTATCTTGAATTTCCTAGGTGTGAATGTACCCTTCTTGTGAGGGGCTAGAAGTTCTCTATCTGTGCACATGAACTACCAAACAAATTCCAAATAGGCAACTCTTGGAGGCAAAAATTTTGTTAATAGATGTGGGGGTTGGGGGCAACTGTAGACTCTCAAAATTGTAGAATTCTCCCCTAAGTAAAAATCACCCCAATTATGGTCTCCCTCCCACTTGTCCACAAACTACAATGGTCTTAGGAGCCTAAGGATCCTTTGGGATAGCCTTGTGACATTGATGCCTAACATCTTTATAATTGGAAAGACAATGAAATTATAAAAAACACAAAAATCCCCTTCATTGGAAGTATAATTCCATAACCTCACCCATAATTGTACTGGATTATACTGGCCTTCGAAGTTAAACCTTGGTTTCAACATGTTCCAATCAAAGCTATTGATGTTGAAGAACAAAATTAAGTGCATTAACAATGAATAATGTATGAACTTAATTGGACTCTTACTTTCTTTGATAGAAATAAAACCCTCATGCATTCTATCAATTATATAATAAATGTAATCATAGTCAGTATTTACCAAGGAATTTTGGATGTCCAAGATTATCATCAATAAATCAGCTGGCAAGAACTCTGCATCTCCATCAATTCTCAAAACCCTACACAACCCATAACAAGTCTGACTCATATAATGTTGGATGGATTTAAATTGGTAAGGGGCATTCATTTTATTAGGGAGGGGAGCTATATATTTATCCTATTTTGGGATGTGCTTCGTCATTTGGTCCTTTATTGTCCCTATGTTATTCTTGTACCTCTCTCTTTCTTTGCTCAAGTCAATTTCGATGGAGGAAGACGTATAGAAATTAAAGGCTTTCATGAATGAACCCCTATCAAGAGTAACCAAAGGTGACTGGTCCTCTTTTCTAATTGTTTTGGAAATAGGATCATAATGCCTAGCTAGTGCAACAATTAGATCCACATCTAAGAATACATCCGGAACAACTAATTTCACCAAACCCAAAGCCCAACCATTACACACAGGAACATGCCTATCTCTATTTCCATAAAAGAAGTTTAAAATAGTATAACCTATACTATTTGGTATGATAGGATCCCTGCAAAGCCCCAACACATCTTCAAAAATATCATCGGGAGCTCTTTTGTTCTAACTAGATCCTAATAGCAATTTCATGAATTCATTTGAATAGTTAGGCTTGGCTTTGTCTTCATCACTTTTAGACTTGGTTTCACTGCTGGAAGATGTCGCACTCTTCTCATGTTGACTCATCTTTTCTATAGAATTACCTTCAATCTCTACAAGCTAGATTTAATTGGCATTCAAAAATTGCTTTAGAATGACACAATTCTCTTCGAATGATTTTGGACACAGGAAACAATGAGCTTAGCTTATTTATTGATGCAGATCAAGTGTGTATAGCTATGACAATTGTTGCAAATCAATCCTTAATTTCTCCCTCATTCAATTCCACATATCACCAATTTTCAAATTATAGCTAACTGATGCAAAGATGTTGACAGATAGATTTAAAAACTTGAAAACAAGGCAAAAAGGAAATGATTACTACTTTGTACTTTAACATCCTATTTACGTCATGAAATCCTTCTTTGAAACTGATTGGATGGCTCATTAGTTTACTCTCCAGCTTGACACTGTACTTTATCCACATAGGCAATGGTCTTTTTCTTTTCTTTTATTACCTTTACCAACTGAGCCCATTCAGCGAATCAGTGACTGAAAGCCTCTCATGATCTCTTAATACAATGTTAACCCTAGCTCATATTCAGAGAACTGGCGACTAAAGCTTTCACAGGTTCTCATAATTTAATTCTTAACTCCTCATCCACTTAGCAAATCAGTGACTGAAGTGATCACCTTCGAGCACTTGACTGGAGTTATCATTTGGAGAACTAGCGAATAAGGCCATCTCCCATTCTCTTAATGTCCCGGCTAACTGTCAATTTTCTTGGAGATTTAGGGAACAAAGGGTTTGTGCATTAACTTAATGAAACACTTAACTGCTTGATTATTTAGAGAACTGGTGAAGCCTTTACACTCTAAATCTCTGAATCTTTCCTTAACCGTCACCTTCATTTTGAGAGTTAGTGACTGTATGCTACGCTCATTCGCTAGATGTTAGTGATAACTACCCAAATATTTGGCAACTTGGCAAATGGCTTATCTCTGAATCATGGAATCATGTAGCTTTGATCGCCAGCATCATGTGACTTGGTGAATGTAGTTAGTTGACCATTTCACTGAGACATATGATATTTAGTCATTTGATTACGAGACTCAGTGAACAAAGGGTTCGTTGAATCTCGCAATACTTCAAACATTGAATATTTCATTACACAATTAAGCAACTGAAGACTTAAAACTTTGCTAATCCTTTGATTCACCCATTCACCAAATACTTCTAGCCTTTACCTTTCTTTTAAGAGAACTCACAACCATATGATTCACTGAATCACCGGATCATTTATCATTTCACTAACTCATTCCAAGAATAAGCGAACACAAAAAGCATTACCTCTACCAAACTCATTTCATCAAATTATCAAAACCACCAGATTTGGAGGATAATAATACAAGTAGTTAGTCACTCATTCACCAAATCAAACATGTAGGACCCAGAAAATACTTGAGATTAAAACATAACCGTTGATCTTGACAATGATCCACGGTATTCACTAGGTTGCCAGATCATTTAACCCTTAACCGCTCGATTCAGAGAATGAGTGATAACCATTGTCACTAGGTTGCTGAGTGTTAACACAAAACTGCCAAGGAATAAGCAAATAAGAGATAATGTATTCACCAAGTTGCACAAAGTTTTCTGATAACCACTGGATACTTGGAGACTCCGCGACTGAGGATAACACTTGACAAGGTTCCAACCTATTTGCTGATTTGCCGAAAAATATATGAGACATGCAATGACACTTTTTGATTCAGTGAACACTTGAGACAAATAAGCACATGCACAGCTAACCACTTAAGTGGCTAAAAAGGTAACAATGAATTAAAAGAATTCAGGGCTAACTTGAGGATTTTGACATGAATTCAAAATTCTTTAAGGACAAAACCTAGGGTAAAGGGTTTTTCAAGCTTGGTCATGACAATTTTTTATGAATTTTACAAACCCTAGTCTAGGTGAAGCACTTACAAGGAGACTAAAACAAAAATTGGACAAAAACCTTAGAAAATTAAGAATATACCCAACACTCAGATAGATGTTTTTTTTTAGTTCTTTCCCTTTTGTACAACATAAATATCACTGATACATGAATGTGTAATCTCTAGATGCAAAAGTTTTATTTTCTTTCTCTTTTATGTAGTTTCACAATAAACTAAACACAAATTTAATAAAAACCACTAATAATTTCAAACTAGGGTGTAGTAGTCTAACTTAGTAATTAGGCCTCTTCAAATGAGTAAAATAATGATAATAGTACATCTGAAGTTGAGTTTGAAAGATGGAAATAGCAAGAATGAAGAAAATCTAAAATATGAGAATGGAAATCTAAAATCTGAGAAAGAAGATCTGAAATCTAAACTTTGTGAAGTGATATTTGAACTTGAGAAAACCAAATTGTAGTATGCTGAACTTCAGAAGTACAATACAATTTTGAAAGGTGAACTGACTCAATCTAAGCAGCAACTTGAGAGACTATATTCAACAAGTGAGAAGATTGATGAACAATTATCTTATCAAAATCCATTCTATGATAAAACTGGTCTTGGATTTAACTTATCTAAAGTGAGTAAAGAGAGCAAGGAACTAGATCTGAAAGTTTCTAAAAGCATAGAAGAAAAGAATTCTGATGAAGTTGAAAAATCTAAAGATACACCTAAAGAAGAATAACCACCTAAACAAGAAGAGTCACCTAAAGGTATGTAAAGAAAATTTAAAGGTAGATGATTTTCTTGTAATACTTTTGGTCATATGAAGAAAGATTGTATTGGTAAGCAATTTAAACCTCTTAATGGTTATTGTTATAATTGTCATGCTTTTGGACATAGAGCTATTGAATGTAGAAAACCTAAATTTTTTGATAGTAATAATAGTAGTAGAATGTTTAGAAATACTAACCATGCAGATAAGAGACCTACTAAAGATATGAATAGGAGAAATGGAGTAGTATGTTATAGATGCAACAAAGTTGGACACATTGCCAGAAATTGCAGATCACAAATCAACCAGTTAGGACCAAGATATGGAAACAATGGAATAGTTTTTCAGATATGTAACATGATTGGACATGCAAAAAGGTTTTGCAGAATGAATAATAGGGTTTCTCATCCTAACCCTAACCCTAGAAGTCATGCAAGGAGAAATGAAAATGCAAGTAGCTGTCAAAGAGGATGTTGTAGTAATTCAGAAGAAGTGAATTTTGATAAAGCCATGGATCAAGGAGATATATTTAGCACCAAAGGTAATTAGGAAGGTGAAGTATCTAATGGTAAGAGTGAATCTCTACCTAACCCATCTCAAAGTACTTAATTCAAGAAAAATGCAGTAGAATAGGAACTTAGGATAGTATAGAAGTTGGTGTAGGATGAATTGAGTCTTGCGTAGTTAATGAAAGGTAGTATATGATGTATTGATGCTATGGTTAAGAGCACATAGGATAATATTGTATTATGCAAGATCACAAGAAGTTTTAAGTTTTGCAGGTAAGCAGAAACAACTTTTTGGAAAGAAGCGGCAAAGGAATTGAGTGATATTAGATTTTTGTGAGATTGAAAGATTAAAAGGTTATGATCAATATTATTCGATCATTAAGATGAATAAAAATGCTAAGGAGATCAAAGAGTAGTGATTGAAAGAAGTTTGCAAGGATTTGGTGAAGGATTTTCGTGCCGAATCTATGCAAGCCTTAAATCGCAGAATCAAGGTATTTTACTAAGAAGATCTATAAATCGGTTAAAGAATTTGCAGTAGTCATGGATGTTTCATTGATTCATAATGTAAGAGATAAGAATAGACCTAAGATCAAAAGGGAACCAGTAGAACCCTTGGAGGAAGACCCCAAATTATCTTTATCATCTATACTGGATGGAGTTCTACACTCAGAGAATGTTAGAAGTTATTTGGGATGCAAGCTTGAAACCCTCAGTGATAGTGATTTTAGCAAAGAATATGAAAAGCTTTACAAACAAGATATGTCATTGAAAGTAGGGTTTGAACACTTGAAAGATAATGAAATCATAAATTATTCCTTAGAGTATGAGTTTGATGATGAAGAATGAACTAAGATAATCCTGAGCAGAATTCACAATGGAAAGTTTTGGTTAGATGACAGAGTGATAGATATCACATCTGACCTAATTCATGAAGTAACCATTTTATCTAAAACTAGATTCATTCCATTGAATGAGAAGAACATGAGAAAAATAGTATTAGACAACACAAAATCATCTTACAATGGTAGAGGTATAGTGATTAGCAAGATACAACAGGATGATGTTAGGTATTTGTGCAAGATCATTACAGTTAAGTTTTGTGCTAACTATAGAGAAGATGACATGGTAGCAAGAATGATACTGTTGGCATTAAACAGAATTGCCACTAGTGACAATACTTATTTGCATTCTCAGTGCAAACCGAGCAGAGAGTGCAAACCGAGCAGATAATGCAAACCGAGCAGACAGTGCAAACCGAGCAGACAGTGCAAACCGAGCAGACAATGCAAACCAAGCAGACAGTGCAAACCGAGCAGACAGTGCAAACTGAGTAGATAGTGCAAACCGAGCAGACAGTGCAAACTGAGAAGACAGTGCAAACCGAGCAGACAGTGCAAACCGAGCAGATAGTGCAAACCGAGCAGACAGTACAAACTGAGCAAGTTAGTACAAACCGAACAGGACAGTGTAAACCGAGTAACATCATGTCTACCGAGTCACCAGTATTTACCGAGTTCAAAACCTACCGAGTGATCAGTATGAACCGTGCCTTCACTTCTACCGAGTGCATGATGATGCCGAGTAATGCAGTGGACGCCGAGTATCAGAAAGTCACCGAGTTAGTTTGCAGGAACCGTGTAACCATACTTGGGCCGACTTAGTAGCACTTATGTTTATTTGTCAAGCTGACTTTGTAATTGTAATTATAATTAATTGTTTAAGACTTGTATATAAACAATGTTGTAAAAATGTTAGAAATAAAAGAAAGAAGCATATATGTGAAAAAGAAAGAAAGGCAGAGATAAGCGAATTACAAAGGGCTTCAGCAGTTTAAGGAACAACAAAGACAAATTCATCACAGAAGGTGATCAGTACATCAACGAATCTCAATCAGCAATCCAGTTGCAAAGCCAGAGATCTACTATTTCATCCTAACAGGTGAATCAGTACTAAATCCTTTAACCGGGTAGACTTAATAGTCTTTTGTAAAATCTCTTTACCGAGTGCATACTTCATTGTATGTTTTGTAAATCCTTTAACAGGGTGGATTTAGCAATCCTTATTGCTCCTAACAGGGTAGATCATCAGAAGTGATCAAATTGTAAGCCTTAACCGGCCAACTTTATTCTGCAATATTAAAGCTTTGTGGGTTTCATCCCCACCCCAGTTTTACTTTCTTTTGGAAGGTTTCTGGGTAACCAAATCTATGTGTCATTATTGTGAATGCATTTAAGTTTCATGCTTTCTGTATGCAAAGGTTAAAAGTAAATTACATGTTAAATTGAAAGAAAATTTGGAGTTACTGATTCACCCCTCCCCTCTCAGTAACTCGGTTAATTCCTGAATATTTCCAACAATTGGTATCAGAGCAGCATTGGTTCTCAAGACAAAGCTTAACTAGCTTGAGCAAAGATCCAGGACAATGGAGGTATTCAAACTGAACAAGGTGATTGAAAATGAAAAGCTAGATCTGGAAATGGCCATAGCTAAACTCAAGGAAGCAAAAGAACATCTTTCCCAATCCCTAAGAAGAAGGAAGGAACTTGCAAATCAGATGAATGATCAGAATTACATTGAAGAAAAGATTGAAGATCTTTTTCCCTCAAATAACTCAGATGAAGCAAACAACGCTGTCAAAGAACTCCTAGAAAAGAATGGGTCTCTACAGGAAGAAGTGAGAAAATTAAAAAGAGAACAAGAGCTACACTCTACAAGATTCTGTGAGATCTTGGAACAAAGAAACAAGTTAAAAGATGAATTAGATGGAAGGAACATTGAAGTCCAAAATAAAACCCTTCAGCTAGAAAACCTAATTGATCAGATCTCTCATACAAATGAGGAAATTTTGAATCTAAGATCAGAAATAGAAAGCACAAGAGAAGAACTAAGATCTGAAAAGGAAATCAATCTAAGATTGGTGGATGACCTAAACGCTGAAAAACAAATCAATGAAGGAATGCTGAAAAGTCAAGAAGACTTGAATCAGCTGTATGAGCGAAATCTTCATAGGCAAAAAGGAAAAGCAGGACTTGGATACAAAGCAGAAGGCGAATCTTCTAAGCAAGGTACTCAAAGGAATCAAAAACCTACTTGTAATCACTGTGGTAAAATAGGACATACTTCAAATAAATGTTGGAACAATGAAAAAGTAGAATTCAATGGAAAATGTTACAGCTGCAATCAACCTGGTCACAAAGCAAATGAATGCAGGAAAAAACCAAGATTCAGAGGTAATTGTCACAAGTGCAACAAACAAGGTCACAAGGCATCCGAGTGTAGATCCAAGACATTTAATCCAGCAGAACAAATTATGAAAGCAATGTTTGGATGGGACTACAACACCTAGTGTAGATGTCATTACTGTGGAGAATATGGACACATTGGCATGAAATGCATAAAACATCATCTAAGGAAAAGAGATACTACTGTAAGATGCTTCAAATGCACTAAACTCGGTCACATAGCTAGAAACTGCATGAATGCTAGTGAAGTTGAAGATGGAAAGAAGAATGAAGCAACTAAGGTCAGGAAACAGGTGAGACAAAAATGGATTCCTAAATCTACCGAGCAATCCAGTCCAAGTAATGGAATGGATGGCTCTACCGACTCAAAATAAATTTCCAAGAAAGCACTGGAACTGTATTCTCATAGACCAATCTCAAGTAGTTCCAGAACCAAATTAAAAGAAAGATCTAAATCAGCATACAAGATGCAGTAAGATCACAATGAGGTCGGTATCAGTCTTCACCGAGCAAGGTCGGTACCCGTCTTTACCGAGCGAGGTCGGAGCAATATGAATTCTTGAGTTCACCGAGTCGCGAAGTCTTTACTGAGCAATTAATTCTTAGTGGGTGACAGTCTGTCGAAATTCATACCCTAATTTGTACTGAGCATTAATGACAGAGTTATAAACAACAAGCAAGTAATCGAACTCATTCTTCACTGCGAACCTTTAGCACTTTGAGAGCAGAAAATTTCAAGAGCAACCCAGCGATTCAACACTTTTGCGAAAGGAATTTTCTGTGAGCTACCATGGCATCATCCAGCACTTCAGCGAAGAAAGGATCTGATATGTTAGTCCAAGGGGAATGGAAAGCACCAGATTTCAAGATCGTGCCCGCAATTGCAGCAGCCCTAGATCTGAACGGAGCTCAATCTTAGATTCCTCCTAAGGTACTACTTATTAACGATATCCGCAATCATTTCAACTGTTCAATTCATGAAATGGGGAACCTAGAATTAGATACTGTGCATGAAGAACTGTGTGTGGATGGTATTCTGAAACCCGAGCACAAACATCTGGAAGATAAAGGTTTAGTTCACATTGCACATCTACCTCGAAACTTTTGAGATAAATGGGTTAGATACATTCTCAGCCATGTACATGATGGCAAGATTTGGCTTGAGCAACCCATAGAGATCAGAAAGAAGATGATTCATCAAATCACCGGTCTTCCCATGTTGAACAAAGCAAAAACTACCAAAACCCTAGGTCAGACGGAACTAGAGAAGAAAACCCTAGCTGAGTGGGACGGTAGAGGCATGAAAGTTAGCAGCATTACCAATGCTGAACTGAAGTTTGGTACACACATCATTGCCCATAAGATTTACAGTTCTAGTCGACAGAATAGTGTCTCCTGTGAAGCTATTGACCTAGCATACAAAGTGGTCAAGAATAACTTAACATTTGACCTAGCAGACTTATTGTTAAAGCAGTTTAACAAAAACATGGAAAGCATTCAAACTTCCAAAAACAATCCATGTAAGTTTGGATCCTTATTGGTCTGTTTATTCTTCTATGTTCAGAAATTCTTCCCTTCTAAAGGAAAAGTTGTATGGAGAAAAGATGTGCCAGCCCTTTATGAAATAAATGAATACATCTCAGAAATGGGTGAAAATTTTGAAAGCATCATGGATAATTATTTTGAGTCTTTCAAAGAGAAAATGAATGACAGATTCCAGATTCCACAGAAGTTGGTGGAAAATTACAAAGATGACATTTGTTTTATGGTGGATTGTGATAATGTATATATTCAAGCAGCTAAACCGAGGACTGTATATGTAAAACCTCTTCCTTATGAGGTAAATATTGATGAAATCAAGAATATCATTGAAGCTCTTCTTAATCAGCCTGTCAATCCCAAAGCTCCATATTTTGGAACATATGATGAAGCTAAGGTAAGAATTGAACTAAGCATAAAGCTTCCACAGGTGGTAAACAAAGGAAAGAAGAGAATAGCCAAAATGCAAATGATAACCGAGGACAAAGAAGAAAAAGATGAAGAAGAAGAGGAAAAGGATGAGAAAATAGAGGAACCAGAACCTGCAAAGAAGAAAGGAAAGGTATTCATCACTAAGGTACCTAAGCCTCCCACTACTGTATTTACAAGGAGAAATGCAAGAGGCAAGGCAGACAAGGCAGACAAGGCAGATAAAGACATAGTATTCAAAAGGCCTCCTCTAAACTTTCAAGAAAAGATCAAACTCTTTAGAGATGGATCAGGATCTGGAGTAAGTAACATAAAATCTTTTAGATATGAAATCAGATCGGAAATAGAACAGAAGGAAATAGAAGATGCTGTTATCGAAAAGATGGGACAGTGGAAATACTCTCCTGAAGAATTAGCCCCACAGGTTCCAGCGGTTCTATTAAATCCAATAAAAATGAGATGGAGCAATGCAAAGCAAACTGTGATAGATATATTTATCAAACCCTGAGATAGTTAATGCCGAGCTTGAAAAATGATGAAGTAAAGAAGGCATTAAAAGAAAATGAAAGTAAGATGACATTAAAGTTCAATACTTGTTTGATTTTGATCAACAATATTGAATCGGTTGTGAAGGCTACAAATGCTACATGGAAGAACATATACCACCTTCACCAACTGAGTATTGAAATAGTCATAATAAAAGATATTGAAGATGACAGTGATGAACAAGAAGAAGACACTGAGGTAGATGATACTGTGAGGATAGCAGCAGAAGTCATTGCATCCCTTCCTACCTCTCTAGTAAAAGTTTCTACATCCAGCCCAGAGACACCTTCAAGCATGGTTGTGACAACTTCAACATTTGTCCAATCATCTATAGCAACAACAGAAACAACTATCATTTCTTCTACCGAGTTGCAGTCTCCCGCATCATCAAGTTTTCCAGCAGTAAGTTTTCCAATTTTTGAATCTTCAAGTGTAAATATTTTAAGTTCTCCAGTAGAAAGTATACCAGTCTCTATAGCTAGCCCTACTATATCTACTGTCACTACTACCAAGGCATTAAGTACATATAAGCCTAAGGCTCTACCGAGTATAAAATTTTTGGGTAAAAATGTAGTAGAGGATATAGACCTAGATGAAGAGATAGAGATTCCTACACTAGATTTTGCAAATCTATCAGCGGACCAAATGCAAAATATAGGTGAGATCCTCCAAAGGAAAGCAAAACAAAAGAAGCTTAAAGAGGAGAGAGACAAGGAATATCAAATCATCAAGGATGCTAAGGACATTTTGTCTGATGCTTTAAGCATTAAAGTAGACTCCTCCCAACATATTTTGCTACAATTAGCAAAAGCAGTTAATAAATACAATGAGGATTCATCTGGGATAGAAAAGTTAGTTGAAAGAGCTGAGAAGAGATTCAACAATAAAGTGCTTGAGCACATTGCTCAGCACATAGCTATTAACCAAGTAGAATTATCTTCAGTTTTGTCAAACATTGAATCTATCTATTCGAATGCTACCTCTCTTTTGGCCAGATTGTGCAATATTGCCGAGTTCACAAAGGATGTTAAGGATAAAATGAATAAAATGGATGAGGATATGAAGATTAGCATACAGAAGCTGCAACTTGAACCAAGTTCAAGCTCTGCTCATCACATGAAAATCTCACACCTATCAAACATGCAGTCTGATCTACTGAAAGAAGACACAAGGTTCCGGTCCACACTGTTAGACATCCAACACATGATCCTTCCCATCATGAATACAATGTATAAGCACATTGAACATTCCAAAACATTAATTCATGACAATCAGTTCTCTATAGCAGATCACATGATTGAACTCTCTGCAGAAGTCCAAATTGCAATCCAAACATGTAAGATTTTGCAAGGAAGTTGGGACAGAACCCTGGCACTAATAATGAAGGTACATTCTGATTTTCTATCAAATTTTGGATTCTCTCTGTAAATAACTTGTATATACACCTTTGGCATTATCGTCAAAAAGGGGGAGATATGTATAGAGGGAGATATATGTATAGAAGAAGATTTGTATAGAAACAGTTAGCACATTGAAAGGGGGAGACAATGTATAAAGCTCTATAACAAAGACAAATTTTGAAAAATCAAAACAAAACTCAGCATGATTCATGTATATAAGTTTTGGCCAATAAGTGTTTTTGTCACTAATGCCAAAGGGGGAGATTGTTGGCATTAAACAGAATTACCACTAGTGACAACACTTATTTGCATTCTCAGTGCAAACCGAGCAGACAGTGCAAACCGAGCAGACAATGCAAACCGAGCAGACAGTGCAAACCGAGAAGACAATGCAAACTGAGCAGACAGTGCAAACCGAGCAGACAGTGCAAACCGAGCAGACAGTGCAAACCGAGCAGACAGTGCAAACCGAGCAGATAGTGCAAACTGAGCAGACAGTGCAAACCGAGCAAGTTAGTACAAACCGAATAGGACAGTGTAAACTGAGTAACATCATGTCTACCGAGTCACCAGTATTTACCGAGTTCAAAACCTACCGAGTGATCAGTATGAACCATGCCTTCACTTCTACCGAGTGCATGACGATGCCGAGTAATGCAGTGGACGCCGAGTATCAGAAAGTCACCGAGTTAGTTTGCAGGAACCGTGTAACCATACTTGGGCCAACTTAGTAGCACTTATGTTTATTTGTCAAGCTGACTTTGTAATTGTAATTATAATTAATTGTTTAAGACTTGTATATAAACAATGTTGTAAAAATGTCAGAAATAAAAGAAAGAAGCATATATGTGAAAAAGAAAGAAAGGCAGAGATAAGCAAATTACAAAGGGCTTCAGCAGTTTAAGGAACAGCAAAGACAAATTCATCACAGAAGGTGATCAGTACATCAGTGAATCTCAATCAGCAATCCAGTTGCAAAGCTAGAGATCTACTGTTTCATCCTAACAGGTGAATCAGTACTAAATCCTTTAACCGGGTAGACTTAACAGTCTTTTGTAAAATCTCTTTACCGAGTGCATACTTCATTGTATGTTTTGTAAATCCTTTAACAGGGTGGATTTAGCAATCCTTATTGCTCCTAACAGGGCAGATCATCAGAAGTGATCAAATTGTAAGCCTTAACCAGCCAACTTTATTCTGCAGTATTAAAGCTTTATGGGTTTTATCCCCACCCCAGTTTTACTTTCTTTTGGAAGGTTTCTGGGTAACCAAATCTATGTGTCATTATTGTGAATGCATTTAAGTTTCATGCTTTCTGTATGCAAAGGTTAAAAGTAAATTACATGTTAAATTGAAAGAAAATTTGGAGTTACTGATTCACCCCTCCCCTCTCAGTAACTCGGTTAATTCCTGAATATTTCCAACAGATACATGTAGCCTACTTAATGTGTGTTGACAAAGTTCAAGTTGACATGTGTGAAATTTTGAGAATTCAATTATTTGAGAACTTGGAGAAGATAAAGAAGACCAAGAACTCCCAGTTTAGATTCTCATCATTGATCACTTATATATTTTTTCATTTGTAAGAAGATTTCCATTTACAATTGGTGATGATTGGAATGATGGAAATACCACAATGGAAAGGATAAACAAAGTATTTAGGAGACATCTTATTGATAAGGTCAATGAGAGTGCTATATTGGTAATCAAAACATTTCAAAATTAAATGAAAAATAGATCAAGGATTCCAAAGTCTTTAGTTGAGAAATATAAGAATGAGATATGTTTCATGGTTGATATTGACTTTACATTCATTGAAGCAGTAGAAACTAGAGTAGAATTCATAGACCCTCTTGGCTATGAAATTTTTGAAGTTGAAGCAGAAGAGTATGTGAGCAAATTTCTTAAGAGAAAGTTGGATATTCACAGTAATAGATTTGGGACTTTTGAGGAGAACTTCAACTCCGCAAAGTCTATCTTAGAAGAGAAACAATCTAAGAAGAGAGTGGATAGTAAAATAAAGAACATTCTAAATGACACAGGGATGATAGAATAAGAATTTATAATTTCTAAGAAGACAGCAGTAGCCATGAGAGATATAGGACAAAAGGAAATTTTGTCTATTCCACCCCTTTCATCAGTTGTAGAATAGCCAGGAGACATTCAGTTTAAGGTAAAAGTGGAGGAAGTTGAGAAAGATCAAGAAGTTAGGAAATCCACAAGATCATCCTCATCTACACCTGGTAAAAGAATAAAAGAAATTGCTACTAGATCAGGCAAAAGGCATAAAACATTAGTACCACTAGTAAAGAGGAAGATAGAAGAAATAAAAGATGATGAAGATACCACAGTGAAAAAGAAAACATGGAAACCTAAGATTGAAAAAGTGAATGAACAAATAATACAAGATGTAGAATTCTCTAAGATGAACAAGTATTATGAGCTTTATGACTATTTAGATAGACTGAATCTTGAAAATGTAGTTGTGAAACACATGATACTATCTAATAAGAAGTTTGACACAATTCAGGGCAAGATACCTGATGATTTATATGAGAAATTAGTGAACACAAAGAAAAGAGCAACAGAAAAAGACAATAAGATCAGAGAAAATCTTGTAAGAAAATTATGTGATGTTAAAGATGAAGAACATTTCAAGGAAATCATGAAGGAACTAAACACCCATCTGAGAACAAAGAAAAGAACCATTCAGATTATGGGATGAAATTATGAATAAATCAACAAAGATACAGAGAAAGCAATAGTCTAGTATTGAAAGACACTCTAGTGCATTAGGACAAATGAAGCAAGACAAGGAAGATGAACATCAAAGAATTCCCTCTCCACCAGTTATAAACATTGCAGATGAGTTAATGCATGTGGAAGGAACTAAGATTACTTTAGATAGTGATGATAACCCTTTCAAGAATCTTGAAAACATTGTTGACAATTCGGCTTTTGAAGAGAAAGATAGTGCTAGAGAAGAAGAGAAGAGAGATTCAAGGATTGAAGCAGAAAAGGAAACATAGAAACAAGTAGAAGCCCCTAGTCAAGAAGAAATAAATCTTACACCTAAGACTGCAAAGAAATCACAGTTTGGATCTATATTTGAAAGTTTTGGAAAAGAAGTTGATGATGATGATCAGATGGAATTGATCACATCTCTGAACAAGATAATTGGCAAGAATAAGAAGATGAAAAGCTTTGAAGGATCATTGAAGGAACTAACAGAGAAGTTGCAAAGCATTGTGACTACACAGATAACAGAGGAAGACCCTCTTGAAAGAGATAAGAAAATTATGAATATATTTGATGATGAGCTTACTAACTTATCTAACATAGCTAAAGTGAAGGCTCAAGTAGCCTATGAGGCCAAATTACTTCTAGACATAAGCCAGATTATCAGGAATGGCATCAAAAGCCTAGATATTTTTATAAAAGACTTGAGAAGGAACTTTGATAGAGGTAAAAATTTGTACATTTAGTGTACAAAATATGAGAATCTTGTATCAGAAGAAATCTAGAACATTAAAGACAAAGAAGTAGAGATTCAGACAGAGGTAAATCTTCTAGCTAGCTCCAATGTGAAGATATTGGACATTGAGAAGAGAATGAATAGGATTAACCATGAAATAAGGATTCTATTTGATGACAAGGATAGGAAATTGAAAAATATTTTCTCTTCTAAGAGAACATATTTCCATTAAGTTAAGCATTGTTGAAGGACAATTGGAAGAATGTCTTTCATCAAAGACATCTTTTCAAAAGTTTAGTTTTGCAAACCTTCAAGCCTGCGAAATATCATCTTAAGGATTGTGTGCACTACTCACTGTTGCAAACACCATTAATAAGGCATGGGAGAAGGAGATAGAGAGCATCAAGATAAATTTTTTAGATTTTGTTGCAAGGCTACTAGCTCTACAATATTGAATCAAGGTATCACATTTTTGTTTGAGCACAGTTTTGGCACCCTTTTTTGTCATTGTTTTCAAAGGGGGAGAGATATTTAGTAGAAAATTGTTATATATGATAAGAATGTATATTATTAGGGGGATTATAGGATATAGTTAAGATATATGGAGTTATAGGGACAACAGATATATTATGGCCACAATTTTGAGTTTTTGAAGTGTTATGACTTAGCCAATTTTCTCATATGTTGCCACCAATGACAAAGGGGGAAATTGTTGGAAATTTGGCTGAGTTATATAATTAGATGTTGTCATTATGGAAACATATGATCTAAATGAAGATCACATATGATAGAGAGAAAGTATGTCTGAGCGCAATTTAAAATTGTCTAAGTATGAGATAGTGTTTTTCCAATGTACCCAGAGATAGTTTTGATCAGCGATGTCGATTGGAGTAATTTCAATGCTTGTGCACTTGAACATAGATACTATGATGACTATAGAAGACTCACCTAAGAGCGCAAGTTAGTATGACATGTACGGAAGAAGTTATGACAGTTTTACCAAAGACAGTGTTAAGCGGACAAGACAATATATGAAGATAGAATTGGTAAAATGTTAAGGGATTATTTTTTTTATCAAAATAATGTCTTAACAATATAAAGGTATGACATCCTAGATGTTAACCCTTGGGTAAATATGTATTTTGTATAATGCTTTTGTTGAACCAACTATAAGAGTTATTAGCCTTAATAACTTGTATAAATATGAGGCATTTGTAAATGCAAAATAGACAAGAAATTGTAATGATATAGATGGTATAGTGAACATATAGCGAAGACATATTGATGAAAAGTTGTGAAAGAAAGAAATTAGTATAAGGTTATGTACCTTGCCATATTTTGTAATCAGTAATCATTGTACATTACTTGTTTGGGCAGTGGGCTCATCTAGTAATCATATTTTGTGTACTACCAACTCTTAGCAGGGTTGAGGCTTCTAACAAGGCCTAAATTCCCTTAATCAGGAATGAGATACTATATGCTTGTAATAGGCTCCTAACAGGGTCAACATCCTTAACATGATACTTTTGATTAGTGGATCTTTGTGGGTACCATCCCCATCGGGGGTTTCCCTTGGCTAGGGTTTCCTCGAGAAAAAATAATGTGTTATGAGTTCATTTGCTTTACTGTTATGCATATCATTTAGTTTACTATGTTATGCATGTATCAAGTTAATTTGTTATATCCATAATTAGAAAAATTAAAATTTTTTAGAATACTGATTCATCCCCCCCTCTCAGTAATCCCTATTTCTAATAGGGAGAACACTAAGTGCACTAAATGTTGTCTCCATTCTAGGTAAGTCTCCTAATAGGCTTAGTTTTATTTCTGCTACTTCCAATCTTCCAAGAAGAGTCTCTCTAGTAAAGTTCATAGTACAAGGTATAAATTGTTCAATCATCTATGTTGTCTACTTAAATGCATGAGTCAATGTCCTCAGAATTTTCCATATCACTTCATTCTCTATCTTGGTTCCTCCATAAGATTTTATACCTGCAATAATCTCTAACATTCTGCTAGTATATCTTCTAACAGATTCATCTTCAATCATTCTTATATCTTCAAATACACATATCCAATTATGTAATCTGGCTTTCTTTACATGTTCATCACCTTCAAAAGTAGACTGTAAAGCTAACCAAATTTCATGAGATGTTTTTAGATATTTTACCTGAGTGTACTCATTTTCTAAAAGGGTTGACAAGAGTGCTTCTCGAGCAAGTATGTTACACATAAATAGATCTCTCTCTTCATTTTTTACATGTTTAATTTTATCCTCATCAATGATAATCTTCTGATTCTTTCTAATTAACCAATAACCTAGTCGTAAACAAAGTAGGTGTGTCTTCATATTTTCTTTCCAGGTGTCAAAATTTAGTCAATCAAACTTAGGGCTTTCTTTTCGAAAATGATTCAACATGGATCTCCTTAAGCTATTAAAATTTTCTTTCAAGGACCTGTTGCTCTGATACCAATTGTTAGAAAGTAAAGTCCACCAAGATAATTGAGAGGGGGGGGGGTGAATCAATTATCAGGTAAATACAACTTTTATCAACCTTAATAGATTTTAACCATGTAAGCAATGTAACCTACAACCATAAAAAGGTATACATGCACAATAACACAATGACATAAGATATGTTGACTAGGGAACCTCTTGATCAAAGAGTAAACCCCGGTGGGAATGATTCCCATAAAAGATGAACTAATTTGAAAGTTCCTTGTGAGAGGATGGAATTTGTTAGGATTCTTATGAAATACATTCAGTACATATGAGTCCCTTTTAGGAGACTTTGAATCCTTGTTAAAAGATTCTAACTATGTTAGGAGTTATGGAAGATAGAAGGACCCACTGCCCAAATAGCTTCAGGGTAAGATCACTGAACTCACTATCCAACTAATCTTTGTATTACTCAATAGAATAATACCAAAATATTATTGATCTCAACAATTCAATACTCCTCTGACTTTTCCAAACCACACCAACTGCTTCTTCAGATCTCAATACCAGATCTTTATACTTCGCATATCCTCTTTCCATAAATTTTCTTTCACAATTACTTCATTCACTTTCTCATTACATACTTACATCCATACACACTAAAACAAGGAAAAATTTCCTTCTTTTATACCACATGCAAGTAATTACAAATGAGTAGGCATACAAATTACAAAATAAAAGTTTCCACATGTTACATAAAAATTACACAAAACTGTCAACTTCCAATTAAGATAATTCTTCACTAGTGCAACCTCAAATCTTTCACTCACATCCACATCACTAACATCATGTATTCAACTATCTCATAACTGTGCATGATCAGATTCCATCCAAATTAGGAGATATCATCCGATTTCCACAAACTACTACTTAGGAACATTGCCTGAATACTACTTCCATTGATTTCCTCATAACTATCATCAGTGCTCCTAAGAATGATCTCATAGAGCATCATAGAGTAATTCCTCAACTTTACATAGCTTTATCTTCAATATCCCAAGTGTGCTAACTCAAACACTATCTTCTTCTTTGCTAATCTTCAGTAGATCACTGTGTTGACATCAAAGACAATAAAAGTCATGAATGCAATAAAAACTACTACAAAATGGTTGTGAATACTCCCCCATAGGATATATTCAGCATTCATTCCTAAAAATATCCCCCATTAGCATTGATGGCAACATAGATGAAAAAACATCCAAGTTCCATGAATACCAACACTACAACACTACTACTCTGAAATAATTTCACATCCTCTTCATCAATCAAATATTGCTTTTTTTCCTATTTAGTTCTCTCCAATAGATGGTTTTTCATGTATAATTCTCCCCCATTGACATCAGTGATAGATGCTTCATCATTATGTCAACAACAACTTCAATGTCAAAATACATAGTTCAGAAAATACATTCATTAGAGTCCTCATGACTCAGCTCAGATACACATACTCCCCCATTGAGGAAGTACCACCATCCAATCTAGAAGAAAGATAAGGCTCATATACCACTGGATAGATGCAACAATCTACATCACTTCTCAAAAGTAGGCTGGGGCATAACCCCAAGCATACCTCTTAGATACTCAAATGTATCCTTAGGCAAAGGTTTTGTAAATATATCTACAATCTGCTCCTTTGTGCTTATGTACTCAAGTCTGAAGTCTTTCTCTACCACTTTCTCTCTCACTACATGATACTTTATCTCTATATTCTTTGTCTTAGAATGTAACACATGATTCTTAGACATACTAACTGTGCTGGTGTTATCACAATGTATAACAACAGGCTCAACAAATTTTATTCCAATATCCTTCAACATTTTCTTCATCCAAATTATCTAATTACAATTGTTTTCTGCTACCACATACTCTAATTTTTCTATGCTCTGTGAAATACAATTCTGCTTCTTTCTTATCCAAGAAACCAATCTTCCTCCAAGGAAAAATGCTCCACCACTAGTGCTCTTTTTGTCATCAACACTACCTCCCCAATCAACATCTGTATATGCACATAGTGTAAAATCATCAGATTTTTCATACCACAATCCATACTCAATTGTGCCTCTTAAGTACCTTAGTATCCTCTTTACTATTGCATAATGTGATTCTTTAGGTTCAGCTTGAAATCTTGCTACAATTCCAACTACATGTGCTATATCAGGTCTTGTGTGAGTCAAATATTGCAATCCTCCAATCATAGATCTATACTTTTTTTGTTCTACTGTAGGAGTCTCATTTGTGCTAGATAACTTGTGTCCAGTTACCATAGGTGTTCCAACTAGTTTATAGTTCTCCATTCCAAATATCTTCAATAAATCATTCAAGTACTTTATCTAACTTACAAAAATACCATCACTGTTTTGTGTTATCTGCAATCCTAAAATGTATTTCATTTCACCAATCATACTCATTTCAAATATAGTCTTCATTTCATCTACAAATTTATCATTGGCTTCATCTTTTCCTCCAAAGATAATATCATCAACAAAAATAACAACAACCAACAAACCATTTTCAATTTCCTTTGTGTACAGGTTTCTATTAGCTGTGTCTTTTGTAAATCTTAATTTTAACAAATACTTATCCAATCTCACATACCAAGTTATAGGTGCTTGCTTTAGTGTATATAAAGCTTTCTTCATTTTACATATCATATATCCTTCTTGAGTTAAAGGAAAATCTCTAGGCTACTCAATGTAGACTTCTTTCGATTCTCCATTCAGAAATGTTGACTTCACATCCATCTCATACACTTTGAATTTCTTGTAAGCTGCATAGGCCAAAAACATTCTTACTGCTTCAATTCTTGCTACTAGTGCAAAATTTTCTTCATAGTCAATTCCTTCTTGTTGTGAGTATCCTTTACATACCACAACTATTCTTGTACCTTATTTTGTGTCAGAACTCCTCTGTCTATGCTTCCAATAATCTACTCAACATGATGATTTCTTGATAAACTTATGTTAGGTGTCACTATCTTAGTAATTGTTTTTGTTGTAGGTTATTCAATGGTTTCTTCATTGTGGTTCTCATTCACCAAATCACTGTCAGTTTCATAGAATAATTCAGTAGTCTCTGGATTAGTTGTAGGTTGAGTTCCTTCATTTGATTCACAATCAAGCATTCTTTCCTAAATTTTGAACTTTTCATCAACTTTAACATTTGCACTCTCTACAATAGTCTTAGTTCTCTTATTGTAACATCTATAAGCTTTTCTCTTCAATGAATATCTAATAAATATTCCTTCATCACTTCTAGGATCAAACTTTCCAAAGTCATCATCTCAACATAACATTTTCTTCCAAAAATTCTAAAACACTTAACTGATGGTGCATGTCCAAACCATAGTTCATAGTGTGTCTTGTCTGTGTCTACTCTAATTTGTACTCTATTCATTGTATACACTATTTTGTTCACTTCTTGTCTCTAGAATATCTTCGCCAGGTCATTCTCAAATAACATAGCTCTTGCTACTTCAGTCACTAATCTGTTTCTCCTTTCTACAATACCATTTTGTTCAGGTGTCCTAGGGACTGAAAACTATCTCTTAATACCATCCACTTCACAAAAAATGTTAAATTATTTTGATATAAATTCTCCACCTCTATATCATCTTAAACATTTAATCTTCATTCCAGATTAATTCTCAAATTTATTCTTAATGATCTTAAACTTATCAAATGCTTCGTATTTTTCTTTAAGAAATGCAATCCACGTCATTCTTGTAAAATCATCAACAAGAATCATAAAATACCTTTCTCCATAAAATCCTCTAGTCCTTGTAAACTTCTTACTAGGAAATGAGCTTCTCTTCTGTTTAGCCATCACACATTTCTTGCAAATCATGTTAGTAGGCTTCATAATTTTAGGCAAATCTCTTACTACAAGTGTAGTACTCACTTTCACAATGTTATCAAAGTTTATATGAAAAAATCTTCTATTCCATAGCCAAATGTCATCAATCTTAGTAATCAAACATGTCATCTCAGTAGGATTCAACTGAAATACATTACCTCTAGTTTTAGATCCAGTACCAATCAAATTACCATCCTTATCTTTTATTACACAAGTTTTCTTAGTAAACCAAACTTGATATCCCTTATCAACTCATTGTCCAACACTCAAAAGACTATGTTTCAAACCATCCACAAAGTAAACATCATCAGTATTAGTCTTTCCATCAATAGTAATAGATCCTATACCTTTAATCAAACAAGGTGCATTGTTTCCAACTCTAACAACTCCTCCATCATAATTGTTAAACTTTATGAACTTTTTCATGTGTCCAGCCATATGATGTGAACAACCACTATCTATAATCAAATCATCTTTCTTTTCTACTTGAGAAACTAAAGCCTTTTCTTCCTTAATTTTAGTTTTAAGTTTTTCTTCTTTAATTGCTACAAATCCTATATCATCATTATTCTCAGTATCACTTTCACTCAAAGATTTCTCCAAACTAGCTTCAAGTTCTTTATCATTTGCATACTAACATTCTTTTGATCTCCTAGGATTAAAGTTCTTCCTATACTTCTTAACTCTCTTAGGACATTTAGATGCAAAATGACCAAATTCTTGACAAGTCCAACATTTAAAGATTTTCTTACCGTCTAGTTCTCTTTTCACAAGCAAGGAAATACCTTCTTCAATCTTCCTATCTTCTTCATTTCTAGATCTATTGCTACTAGCATAATATCTGATCACATTGATGCTTCTTGATAAAGTAGGGAGAACACTAAGAGCATTGAATGTTGTCTCCATTCTAGGTAAGATTCATGATAGCCTTAGGTTTATTTTTGCTACTTCCAATCTTCCAAGAAGATTCTCTCTGGTAAAGTTTGTAGTACAAGGTATAACTTGTTCAATGATCTCTGTTGTCTACTTAAATGTAGGAGTCAATGGCCTCAGAATTTTCCATATCACTTCATTCTCTATCTTGGTTCCTCCACAAGATTTTATACATGCAACAATCTCTGACATTCTACCAATATAGCTTCTAACATATTTATCTTCAATCATTCTTATATCTTCAAATGCACATATCCAATTATGTAATTTGGATTTCTTTTCATGTTCATCACCTTCAAAAGTAGATTGTAAAGCTAACTAAATTTCATTAGATGTTTTTAGATATTTTACCTAATTGTACTTATTTTTTGAACAGGTTGACAAGAGTGCTTCTCTAGCAAGTATGTTACACATAAATAGATCTCTCTCTTCATTTGTACAATCTTCAATTTTATTCTCATCAATGATAGTCTTCTAATTCTTTCTAATTAACCAATAACCTAGTCCTAAACAAAGTAGGTGCGTCTTCATCTTTTCTTTCCAATTGTCAAAATTTAGTCCATCATGTTGGCAAGTTGGTGTTAGAATAA
Source organism: Chamaecyparis obtusa (assembly GCA_027943335.1). Taxonomy (NCBI): domain Eukaryota; kingdom Viridiplantae; phylum Streptophyta; class Pinopsida; order Cupressales; family Cupressaceae; genus Chamaecyparis; species Chamaecyparis obtusa. The sequence goes on from BSBK01000537.1 coordinate 3,901,159, forward strand.
CTAAGAGGGGGGTGAGTCAGTTATCTAGTGTCCCAAAAAAAAATGTATAATTCAAAACAACTTCTTCTATTTCTACTCCTCGGTAAACAATAATTACTTTCATTGTCTGTGCTTTTACCGATTACTAGTCAAATAATATAATAGTTACCGATCAAATCTAACATGTAAAATGCAAAGTATGATAACAAACAAATATCACAATCAACACATAACACAAGAGATTTAACGTGAAAACCTTGTAAAGGGAAAAACCACCTGGGACTGGAAACCCAACCCTGTTAAAGGTTTACAAACACACTATCACGTGTGACCTTGTTAGAGGATTTAGACTAGAAGTTATCATCCAACCAACATTCACTATGGGGTTGATAGGATAACAATGTTCATTTTATGAATGATACATCATAAGACTTTCAAAGTCCACTTAGTTAAGAGATTTTGACTGTATACAATGGTTAAATATGTAACAGTAAATGACTTGCCTTAATACAACTTCAATTGTAGATTACAGATCAATATTTAGTCCATACAAATCCTTCTGATCAATATTTCACTTCAGATTCAATAATGTATCAACTTACTATTCATTGGTAATTTCTCACTGTAGCTCGGTAATTGTTCTGCAGCTCAGTTCTTACTTAACCAGTATGATCAAAATGCATGAAAACCTTATTCATGTTGTATTCCTGTTTTGTCTACTTCTTCTAGCATCTTTTATAATGACATTATAGTCTCTTATATAGACGGGTATATCATTTTCTTCTCAACCATCAGATTTTTCCACTTAACCACATTCATAGATTTTGCCACTTCAAACTTTCTCGGCTGACATGTAAGTAACACGTTTCAATCTACTCTGGTAGATCTTCCTTTAATTTTGTTAGCCATCAATCTTCTTAACAAACATTATTTGTTATCACTAAAATCAAGGTACTTTACAGCTCATCAATCTTATTGGCTAAACTAATCATTTAGTTCATTCTATTCCGCTTGGTTAAAACTGTGATTGGTATACACTACACTCTGTTAGTGTATACTAGAAATGCTTCATTTACCGACAACACTACTTTGTGTCTTTCAGCTCTATACTTCACCATAGATGAATGCAACATAATAAAGTCAATATCATCAAGTCATAGAATCATCAACAAGTTACTCAATGTGTTCCTTATCCTCATCTATCATGTACATCTTTCCCCATGTAAATTTCTTTGTTCTTCATCTCTTTCTTCTTTCTTCAGATGTCTCGGTATAGTAACTTAGAAGATAAGTGTTGTCAAACTAGTTGACATCAATGACAACATAATACTAATTTAATCATATTACATATCTAATTAGCAACTCCTTAGTGATCTTTAATCACAGATTCTTCAATCAAATTCCAAATCAGTTGTAGTCCAACAATCTCTCCCTTTGGCATTGATGGCAACTCAAGTACTATGAAATGTACCATACACATACCAAACATATATTCTACAAATTTGTGAACAAAATATTGTAAGTTGAATAGACTTAATATGTTTAATCACTACGTTACTAAACAACATTAGATAATACAACTTTACCATTCTATAGTTGTGATCTTTTCAGTTCTCCTGTTCTTGCTTCTGTTCTCTGTAATTGATCTTCAATACTCTATCTTATTCAGATTGTCTCTCCCTTAGATAATTCTCATTGGTGCTTGTCCCTTTTCATATTATTTATCTCTCCCTTTGATAGCAATGCCAAAGAAAAAAATAAACAATCAATTATGTCCTCCTCTATATCTTTGTATACTGATATTCCAATCGGTTCAAGTTCTCCAAACTTAATCACAACCTTGAACATGATTCAAAGTGTGAACTATGTTGCATTAACATGAATGATCTTCTAATAAAATTATGCTGATGCAACAACCAGATCACCTTAGTGACCTATAGAGAGGGGACAAACCCCAAGTCTAGTCCTCAAGTATTCAAATGTGTCCTTCGGTAGAGGCTTTGTAAAAATATCTGCAAGTTGTTCCTTAGATGTGACAAATTCTAACTTCACTTTCTTCTCTTGCACTTGTTTTCTTAAGTAATGATACTTAATAGATATATGCTTTGTCTTAGAGTGCATCACAAGATTCTTTGAAATATTAATAGCACTAGTGTTGTCACAATATATAATCACCGGGTCAGTGATTACCTCATATATCTATTCCAAAACTTGCTTGATATATGCAATGTTTGAACAGTTAGTAGCAATAGCAACATACTCTGCTTCAGCTATAGACTCAGAAATACAAGCCTGCTTTTTACTTGTCCAAGTTACAAGTCTTTCACCAAAGAAAAATGCTCCTCTAGTGGTGCTTTTTCTATCATCCACATTTCTAGCCTAATCAGCATCGGTGTAAACTTTTAGTTCAAACTTCCCTTCCTTAGGATACCATAATCCATAATTCTCCATTTTCTTTAGGTATCTTAAGATCCTTTTTGTAGCTATCATGTGTGATTCTCTAGGATTAGCAAAAAATCTTGCAACAATTCCCACAGCATGTGCTATATCTAGTCTACTATGAACTATGTACATTAACTTACCAATCATGGATCAATAAAGTGTCTGGTTTACCTCTATAGTTTCATCCTCCTTTGTCAATTTGCATCCAGTAGCCATCAGTGTTCCCACAGGTTTAGCATCTTCCATGCCAAATCTCTTCAATACTTCCTTCATGTATTTAGATTGTGTGATGAATATTCCATCACTCTGCTGAATCACTTGTAGTCCAAGAAAGAACTTAATCTCTCCAAACATAGACATTTCAAATTCCTTTTTCATTTCATCAGAAAATGTCTTGCATACAAGCTCTAAGCCTCCAAAAATAATATCATCAACAAATATTTCAGCAATGATAATAGTATCATTAGTATCACCTTTCATATACATATTTTTGTTTTCACTTGTTCTAACAAATCTAATACTTAACAAGTAAGTGTGCAGTCTTTCATACCATGCTCTAGGTGCTTGCTTCAAACCATATAAAGCTTTATGTAATCTACATACCATATCTTTATTGTCAAGATCAACAAATCCTTCAGGTTGTTCGATGTAGACCTCTTCTTCAAGTATACCATTTAGAAATGCTGACTTCACATCCATTTGATAGACTTTGAATTTATTGTGTGTAGCATATGCAAGTAGCATTCTAACTCCTTCCAATCTAGCAACAGGTGCAAATGTTTCACCATAGTCAATACCTTCTTCTTGTGCATATCCCTTGCATACCAATCTAGCTTTATTTATTGTGACTTCACCATTTTCATTCAATTTATTCCTGAATATCCACTTAGTACTGATAACATTCTTATTTTTAGGTCGGGGTACTAAGGACCAGGTTTTGTTCTTCTCTATTTTCTCTATTTCCTCCTTCATTTCATTAACCCATTCTTCATTCTCTAATGCAACTTTCACATTTTTAGGTTCAAATTCACAAACTAGACATATACCTTGTCTTGTTTTGCTTCTAGTTTGCATTCCAACATGTCTGTCTCCAATGATTTGTGTCTCAGGATGATGTCTTCTGACAAAACTAGCTAGAACTTGATTTCTCCTTTCTTTCTCATCCTACTCAGGGCCATTTCCTTGCTTGGTAGCTCCATCTTGTTCATCATTTTGTTTTGCTTGTTTTCTTGTATTATTTCCCTACTGACTAGTTGTCATAGCTTGTGGTGTCGGTAGACACTTTGGATGTTCAATGTAAGTGAATCTACCATAGTCTTCTGGTTCTTTTATACTTTCCTCTATGTACTTGTCATCCAACTCATCAACACGAACATTAGTACTTTCAACTATCTTATTTGTAACCTTATTCAAACATTTATATGCTTTACTTGTAAAGGAATATCCCAGAAATATCCCTTCATCTCCTTTAGAATCAAATTTTCCATTTCTTTCATCTTTCAAAATAAAGCATTTACTTCCAAAAATCTTGAAATAAATTACAGTAGGTTTGTGTCCAAACCATAGCTCATAAGGTGTTTGGTTGGTGTCCTTCTTCAGTTGTACTTGGTTAAGAACATAGATAGCTTTACTAACAGCTTCCCTCCAATATGTATGAGCAACATTCTTTTGTATCATCAATGTTCTAGCATAGTTAATTATAGACCCATTCCTTCTTTTAGCAATGCCATTTTGCTGAGGTGTCCTCGGTGCAGAGACCTGTCTTTTAATTCCATGCTCATTACATAAATTAGTAAATTCATCAGAGATAAATTCACCTCCTCTATCAGATCTTAAGCATTTTATTTCTTTTCCAATCTCTTTCTCTACCTTAGATTTATACCACTTAAACATTTTAAAGTCTTCATATCTCTCTTTCAGGAACATAATAGTCATCAGTCTAGTATAGTCATCAACAAAAATAATAAAATATCTATCACCAGAACAGCTCTAAGTTCTCATAGGACCGCATAGATCGGTATGAACCAAATCAAGTATCTTCTTTGTTGAGTAGTCTTTAATTTTAAAGCTAGACTTAGTCATCTTACCTTTCTGACATTCATGGCACATGGCATGATCAGGTTTTATCAAGTTAGGCAATCCTCTAATTCTTTTCTTTTTACTAATCTTGATCATATTGTCAAAGTTCACATGGCATAACCTTTTGTGCCACAACCAAGCATCTTCATCCTTTATTAACAAACAAGAAGACTGGTCCATATCAAGATAGAATGGATTACCTTTGGATTGTGTACTAGTTCTAACAAGTCTTCCCCCATCATCATAAGTTCTTACCTTTTTGCTCTCAAAAGCTAGTCGGTGGTCTGAATTGTTTAGCTGAGCCACACTTAACAAATTATAGTTCAATCCATCTACCTAGTATGCATTTTCACATTGTATTCTATCATTGATCATCAGTGAACCTTTACCTCTTATCATACAAGGTGCATCATTTCCCATTCTCATAGATCCTCCATTGTATTCAACAAGATGAGCAAACTTTTCTACATCATCAGTCATATGATGTGTATAGCCACTATCTATGATCCATGTATCATTTTTTCTTACTTTAGATATGAATGTTATCTCTTCATGTTTCTCTTCTTCCTCTGAGTCATCTTTCATAGCAACAAATAAAACTTCTATGTCATCATCAAAATTAGATTCAATTTCAATATCTTCGGCTATGTAACATACCTTTCCTTTATCATCTTAGTTGTCTCTATTGTTGTGTCGGTAGCCTCTGTTGACTCTTCTTCCATAGCTTCCTTCAGATCGGTCTTCAGATCTATCATCATCTTTCTTCTAAGGACATCTAGTAGTGATGTAACTGACTTCTTTATAGTTAAAACATGCCAAAGGTAGCTTACCTCTATACCTTCCTTTTCCTTTGGGCAATCTTCTGGCCATAAGAGCTTCAAGCTCATGAAGTTCATCATAGGTATTGCTATCACTATCATAATTCTTATTATTCCTACTAGACTTTCCAATCTTCAAAGAAGACATGAAAGAGAATTCAATAGAAGGAACAACACTATTATCAAAGTTGTTTAATTCAAAGGTTGTAAGTTTACCAATCAGAGTGTCAAGAGTAAGGTTGGATGTAGCTCTTGTTTCATGAATTGTAGAGATCTTGATTGCATAAAATAGTAGCAAAGTTTTGATAATCTTTCTTATCATTGTTTCATCATCAATCACTCCATCAGATGCTCTAATAGCATGTACCACCTCTTTTATTCTATTTGAGTATTGTAGAATGTTCTCACCTTCTTTCATTCTCATATCATCAAATCTACCTCTTAGGCTTTTAGCTCGGGCTCTTTTAACATTTAGATCTATTAGAAAGTAAAGTCCACCAAGATAACTAAGGGGGGGGGGGTGAATTAGTTATTAGATAATTATAACTTTTATCATCTTCAACAACATTAAACCATATAAGCAATATAATTACCAACCATAGAAAGATATTCATACACAATTACACAATAACACAAGATATGTTGACTAGGGAACCTCTTGATCAAAGAGTAAACCCCGATGGGAATGATACCCACAAAAGATGCACTAATATGAATATTCCTTGTGAAAGGATGGACTCTATTAGGAGTCTTATGAAATACATTCAGTACATATAAATCCCTGTTAGGAGATTTTGAATCCCTGTTAAAAGATTCTAACCCTATTAAGAGTTATAGAAGACAGAAGGACCCATTGCCCAAATAGCTTCAGGGTAAGATCACTAAACTCACTATCCAAATAATCTTTTCATTATTTAATAGAATAATATGATACCTTTTCTTTGACTATGCCAAACCGCACTCACTACTACATCAGATCTCAATCTCAGATATATGTACTTCACATTTCTTCCTTCACAATTCCCTTTCACAACTTCATAATCAACCACTCTCACTCTCTATCTATTTAAAAACAAGGAAAACATTCCTTCCTTTATACCACACTCAAATAATTACAAATGAGTCAGCACACAATTACAAAATAAAATATTCCACACGCTACACCAAAATTACATAAAACTATCGGCTTCCAAATACAATAAATCTTCACTCATGTGACTTTGAATTTTGTGCTATCATCCATGTCACTATCAATGTGTCTCTAACTTCCCTTTAACTATGCAAAGCCAGATTCCATCCCGATTAGAAGATATCATCCGTTTGCCAAAAACCGCTACTTAGGAACACTGCTGGAATACTGCTTCCACCAAAATGATCATAACTTTTATGAATAAAAGAATTACTGTCTGTGCTCTTAACCATAGAAATATAACATATCAAAGAGTATATTCTCAATGTCTCATAGCTCCAACTACAATATCCCATATGCGCTAATCAAAACACTATGTTGACATCAGTGACAATCATAGTCATGAATGCAACAACAACTACTACAGAATGGGTGCCAAACATTTTAGCATTCATTCCTAACAATCTCCCCCATTGGAATTGATGGAAACATAGATGAAAAATATCCAATGTTCCAAAAATCCAATACTGCAACACTGCTTCTTCAAATCCTCTTCATCAATCAAATCTTGCTTCATTATCCTGTTCAGTTCTCTCATATTATTTTTCTCATATTGTTTTTCATGCATACTTCTCCCCCATTGAAATCAATGATAAAAATTTCATCACTATGTCAACAACAACTCAATGTCAAAAGATACTATTTAGAAAATACATTTACTAGAGCCCTCGTGACTCAGCTCAGATACACATACTCCCCCATAGAGGAAGTACCTACATCCATTCCAAAAGAAAGATAGGGCTCATATATTATTGGGAGGATGCAACCAACTGCATCATTACTCAAAAGTAGGCTGGGGCATAACCCCAAGCATACCTCTTAGATACTCAAATGTATCCGTAGGAAAAGACTTTGTAAATATGTCTGCTATCTATTCCTTTGTGGTTATGTACTCCAGTCTAACATCTTTCTCAACAACTTTCTCTCTTACAAAATGATACTTGATCTCTATATGTTTTGTCTTAAAATGTAGTATAGGATTCTTAGACATACTGACTATATTGGTGTTCTTACAATGTATAACAACAGGTTCAAAAAATTTAATTCCAATATCCTTTAGCATCTGCTTCATCCAAATTATCTGGTTACAATTGTTTGCTACTGCTACATGTGTGTGTGAAAATTGTACCAGATCTGTAAACACAACACTTCAGTAAAACATTAGAAGTTAGCTATAATCAAAATCGTGCAATGAATTGAAAGCTAAACTAACCAGGTGATTTACTACCTTCTAATAGGTGCGAGATTGATGTTCTCAGATTATTATCGAGATCAGTGACCTAGACAACACCTAAATGAAAGATTTGAATGCAATTGATCTAGATATGAATTGAATGCAATTAATCTATATTTTTGAATTTTCTATGCAATAAGAATGATAAAAACTGATATGAATCTATGCTAATATGGAAATTGATATGCTAAAATGATCTAACAATGATATGAAAAAGAATCTAAATGAATGTAAAAAAAATAAAAATTGATCTCACAATAGCCTTGATTCACAATAAGCTTTGATTCTCCAAATTCCAATTCTTCAAAATAGTTGTGCAATTCGTAGATGACTTTGGCAAAGTAAGCTTGCAAAATTATGAGATGCTTGGATGCAAATTTGAGAGATGAATTATGAAGAGCTGAGGCCTTGATTTTATAGAAATCCAAGGCATTGGAGGTGCATGGGAAAAAAAGCCATAAATCACTCAAATAACTCAGGTTGATTTTTGAGTTATTTTTAAATAAAGGATAATTAACTCACAAAAATATGCAAAAGCTAAGTTTTAACTCAAAATAGAGTTTAGCTTTAATTGATAATTGATAGTTGTCTGCTTTTATGATTGTGCATGTTTTATTTATGGATTAATTTAATAATAAAGTGATTTATGCTCAACTTAACTGGTTTTTGAAAATAAATAATTGATTTATGGGTTAATCAATTATTTAATCAAACTTTTATCAAAAACTATATTATTAAATAATGACAACTTGCTTTAATTAATTAAATAAAAATTTAATCAATTAATGATAGGATTTCAGATTTATTGTCAAAATTAAATAATACAATTAATAATAGATAGAATTAAATTTAATTACACAATTAAGTGGCAAGATATTAAATCTAATTAATTAAATATGAAAATATTCAATTAATCAAAGTTAGGATAAATGTGATTTATTGCCAAATAATCATTAAATTAAAGATAATTAAGATAATTAGAAATATTGCTAGGAATATTCCCTGATGCAGAATTTAAGGTAATCAATTATGATTCGATGATGTTTAGATGTGCCTTAGATTAGGAATTTGATGTCGATTTCATTTGAATTATTGATATAGAAGATTAATGAACTTATAGCCCATTTTTGGGGTATTACACTACATACTCTGCTTCTGCTGTGCTCTGTGAAATACAATTCTGCTTCTTGCTTAGCCAAGAAACTAATCTTCCTCTAAGAAAAAATGCTCCTCCACTGGTGCTTTTCTTATCATCAACACTGCCTCCCCAATCAGCATCTGTATATGCACATAGGGTAAAATCATTAGATTTTTCATACAACAATCCATATTCCATTGTGCCTCTTAAATATCTCAGTATCCTCTTTACTGCTGCATAATGTGATTCTCTAGGTTCATCTTGAAATCTTGCTACAATTCCAATTGAATGTGCTATATTTGGTCTTGTGTGTGTCAAATACTACAATCCTCCAATCATGGATCTGTATTTCTTCTGCTCAACTGCTGGTGTTTCATCTGTGCTAGATAACTTATGTCTGCTTACCATAGGTGTTCCAACTGGTTTACAGTTCTCCATTCCAAATCTTTTCAGAAAATCATTCAAGTACTTTGTTTGACTTACAAAGATACCATCACTATTTTGTGTTATCTATAATCTCAAAAAGTATTTCATCTCACCAATCATACTTATTTCAAATTCAATCTTCATTTCATCAGTAAATTTGTCACTAGCCTCATCTTCTCCTCCAAAAATAATGTCATCAACAAAAATAACTATAATCAAAAAACCATTTTCAATTCCTTTTGTGTATAGATTGATATCAACTGTTCCTTTAAAAAATCCCAACTTTAACAAATACTTATCTAGTCTTGCATACCAAGTTCTAGGTGCTTGCTTTAGTCCATATAATGCTTTTTTTAGTTTACATACTATGTCTCCTTCTTGAGTCAAAGGAAAACCTTTAGGCTGCTCAATGTAGACTTCTTCTTCCAATTCTCCATTCAGAAATGATGACTTCACATCCATCTAATGCACTTTGAATTTCTTAAAAGCTGCATAGGCCAAAAACATTCTTACTGCTTCAATTCTTGCTATTGGTTCAAAAGTTTCTTCATAGTCAATTCCATCTTGTTGTGAGTATCCCTTACATACCAATCTTGCTTTGTTTCTTACAACTTCTCCTTGTTCATTCATCTTGTTTCTAAATACCCATTTAGTTCTAATCACATTCTTGTCTTTAGGTCTAGGGACCAATTCCCATGTCTTGTTCTTTTCTATCTGATCTAGTTCTTCTCTCATAGCATTAATACAATGTTCATCTTCACAAGCTTCACTAATAGATTTAGGTTCAATTTGAGAAATCAAACATAAATGTACCTTATTCTTAGTCAAAAATCCTCTGTCCAAACTTCCAATAACTTGTTCAATAGGATGATGTCTTCATAAATACCTATTCGGTGTCATAGTCTCAGATCTTGCTTCAACTATAGATTCCTCTCTGGTTTCTTCAGCATGACTTTCATTCAATAATTCACTATCAGTTTCATAGAATAATTTAGTAGTTTCAGTGTTAGGCTTAGGATGAGCTTCTTCATCAGATTCATAATCAAGCATTCTTTCCTGAATTTTGAACTTTTCATCAACTTTAACATTTGCGCTCTCAAAAATTGTTTTAGTTCTCTTATTGTAACATCTATATGCTTCGCTCTTCAAAGAATATCCAAGAAAAATACCTTCATCACTTCTAGGATCAAATTTTCCAATATCATCATCTCTCTTTATATAACATTTTCTTCCAAAAATTCTAAAATACTTAGCTGAGGGTGCATGTCCAAACCATAATTCATAAGGTGTCTTGTCTGTGTCTGCTCTGATTTGTACTCTATTCATTGTATATACTGTTGTATTCACTGCTTCTCTCCAAAATGTCTTTGCTAAATCATTCTCAAATAACATAGCTCATCATTCTCAAATAACATAGCTCTTGTTGCTTTATTCACTGATCTATTTCTTATTTCTACAATACCATTTTGTTTAGGTGTTCTAGGGGTTGAAAAATGTCTCTTAATACCATTCACTTCACAAAAACTGTTAAACTGTCTAGAAGTAAATTCACCACCTCTATCAGATCTCAAACATTTAATCTTCATTCTAGATTCATTCTCAACTTTGTTGTTAATGATCTTAAACTTATCAAATGCTTCAGATTTTTCTTTTAGAAATGCAATCCACATCATTCTTGTAAAATCATCAACAAGAATCATAAAATACCTTTCTCCATAGAATCCTCTAGTCCTGGTAGGACCGCTCAAGTCTATATGAACAATCTCCAACTTCTCTACCAATGTGAACTTCTTAGTAGAAAATGAACTTCTCTTCTGCTTAGCCATCACACATTCTTTGCAAATCATGTTAGTAGGCTTCATAATTTTAGGCAAATCCCTTACTGCAAGTGTAGTACTTACTTTCACAATATTATCAAAGTTTATATGACAAAACCTTCTATGTCATAACCAACTGTCATCACTCTTAGTAATCAAACATGTCATCTCAGTAGGATTCAACTGAAATACATTACCTCTAGTTCTAGATCTGGTTCCAATCAGATTTCCATCTTTATCCTTTATCACACAAGTTTTCTCAGTAAACCAAATTTGATATCCCTTATCAGCTAACTATCCAACACTCAAAAGATTATGTTTCAATCCATCCACAAATTAAACATCATCAATATTAGTCTTTCCATCAAGAGTAATAGATCCTATACCTTTAATCAAACAAGGTGCATTGTTACCAACTCTAACAACTCCTCCATCATAATTGTTAAACTTTATAAACTTTTTCATATCTCCAATCATATGATGTGAATAGCCACTGTCTATAATCTAATTAGCTTTTTTTTCAACTTGGGAAACTAAGACTTTTTCTTCCTTAACATTAGTTTCAGAATTTTCTTCTTTAATTGCTACAAATCATATTTCATCATTATTCTCAGTATCACTTTCACTTAAAGTTATTTCAATACTAGCATCAAGGTCTTCATCATTAGCATAATAACATTCCTTAGATCTTCTAGGCTTGAAATTATTTTTGTACTTCTTAACTCTCTTAGGAAATTTAAATGCAAAATGACCATATTCTTGACAAGTCCAACATTAAAAATTTTTCTTACCATTTGGATCTCTTTTCACAAGCAAGGCAATACCTTCTTCAATCTTCTTGTCTTCTTCATTTCTAGATCTAATGCTGCCAGCATAATCTCTGCTCACACTAATGCTTCTTGATAATGTAGGGCAAACACTAAGAGCACTGAATGTTGTCTCCATTCTAGGTAAGTCTTCTGACAAGCTCAGGTTCATCTCTGCTGATTCCAATTGTTGAAGAAGAGTCTCTCTTGTAAAGTTCATTGTACAAGGTATAACTTGTTCAATCATCTATGTTGTCTACTTAAATACAAGATTCAAAGTTCTCAAAATTTTCCATATCACTTCATTCTCTATCATTGTTCCTCCACAAGATTTTATCCCTGCAACAATTTTTGGCATTCTACCAATATAGCTTCTAACAGATTCATCTTCCAACCTTCTTATATCTTTAGATGCACATATCCAATTATGTAATCTAAATCTTTTTGCATGTTCATCACCTTCAAAAGTAGAGTGCAAATCTTTCCAAATTTCATGAGACTTTTTCAAACATTTTACTTGACTATATTCATTCTCTGGAAGTGCTGTCAAAAGTGCTTCTCTTGCAAGTGTGTTACACATGAATAGATCTCTCTCATCATTAGAGAATGTTTCAAGATCATCTTCTTCAATGATAGTCTTATCATTCTTTGTAGTCAACCAATAACCCGTCCTAAACATTGTAGATGTGTCTTCATCTTTTCTTTCTAGATGTCAAAATTTACTCCATCAAACTTAGGGCTTTCTTTCCTGAAATTCACCATGGATCTCCTTAAGCTATTAAACTTCTCTTTCAAGGACCTACTACTCTGTTACCAATTGTTAGAAAGTAAAGTCCACCAAGATAACTGAGAGAGGGGGGGGGTTGAACCAGTTATCAAATAATTTTAACTTTTATCATCTTCAACAACATTAAACCATATAAGCAATATAATTACCAACCATAGAAAGATATTCATACACAATTACACAATAACACAAGATATGTTGACTAGGGAACCTCTTGATCAAAGAGTAAACCCTGATGGGAATGATGCCCAAAAAAGATTCACTAATATGAATATTCCTTGTGAAAGGATGGACTTTGTTAGGAGTCTTATGAAATACATTCAGTACATATAAATCCCTGTTAGAAGATTTTGAATCCCTGTTAAAAGATTCTAACCTTGTTAAGAGTTATAGAAGACAAAAGGACCCACTACCCAAACAAATTCATGGTAAGATCACTAAACTCACTCTCTAAATAATCTTTTCATTATTCAACATGATAATATGATACCTTTTCTCTGACTGTGCCAAACTGTACTCACTACTACATCAGATCTCAATCTCAGATCTTTGTACTTCGCATGTCTTCCTTCACAATTCACTTTCACAACTTCATAATCAACCACTCTCACTCTCTATCTATTTCACAAAAAGGAAAAAATTCCTTCCTTTATACCACACTCAAATAATTACAAATGAGTCAGCACACAATTACAAAATAAACTATTCCACACGCTACACCAAAATTACATAAAATTGTCGGCTTCCAAATACAGTAAATCTTCACTCATGTGACTTCGAAGTTTGCACTATCATCCACGTCACTATCAATGTGTCTCTAACTTCCCTTTAACTACGCAAAGCTAGATTCCATCCCGATTAGAAGATATAATCCATTTTCTAAAAACCGCTACTTAGGAACACTGCCTGAATATTGCTTCCACCAAAATGATCATAACTTTTATGAATAAAAAAATTACTGTCTATGCTCTTAACCATAGATATATAACATATCAAAGAGTATATCCTCAATGTTGCATAGCTCCAACTACAATATCCCATGTGCGCTAATCAAAACACTATATGCTTCTCTGCAAGTCTTCGGTAAAACACTATGTTGACATCAATGACAATCATAGTCATGAATGCAACAACAACTACTATAGAATGGGTGCCAAAAATTTTAGCATTCATTCCTAACAAGATCTCCATTGTATATCATATTTAACTTGTCCCACATCTTCTTAGCAGTATCACAACCCTTGATGTCTTCAAATTCGGCATTGGTACAGGCAGCAACAAGTTCCATCATAGTGATATTGTGTTCATTCCTATACTTCAGTTGATCAAGAGTTAACGGACCAATGTGTGATTGTATGCAGCCATTATCCATCAGATCTAGTGCAAAATTCCCAATTTGAGATATGTGCATCTTCATCTGGCTTTTCCATACTACGAAGTTCTCTTTGTTTAGCTTCAGTACTTCCCTCTTATACATCTTGAGACCTTTGTGATTAAGTCCTTAAAACTCTATTCTAAGAAACCAATGCTCTGATACCAATTGTTAGAATAACTGGGAGGGGGGTGAATCAGTTATCCAGTGTCCCAAAACAAAATGTATAATTCAAAACAACTTCTTCTATTTCTGCTCCTCGATAAACAATAATTACTTTCACTGTTTGTGCTTTTACTGATTAACAGTCAAATACTATAATAGTTACTGATCAAATCTAACATGTAACACGCAAAGTATGATAACAAACAAATATCACAATCAACACATAACATAAGAGATTTAACATGGAAAACTTGTAAAGGGAAAAACCACCTAGGACTGGCAACCCAAAATTGTTCACTCTTCTGAAGTGAGGTCACTTAAGATCCAACCCTGTTAAAGGTTTACAAACACAATGTCAAGTGTGACCTTGTTAGAGAATTTTAGACTAGAAGTTATCGTCCAACCAGCATTCACTATGGGGTTGACAGGATAAAAATGTTCATTCTATGAATGATACATCATAAGACTTTTAGAGTCCACTCGGTTAAGAGATTTTGACTGTATACTATTGGGACTAAAAATGCAACATGGGTTTTGAGTACCATGTTAAAATTTCAGCTCCTATAAATGCATTTCATTCATATGTACCCATCTGTCATTTTGAAACCAATGAGGTGTTCTAGGTGTTTATCACACTCCTTTTAGTATGTTCATGTGTTCCATCATGTTATTTTGTCATCCCGAATCATTTAGTGAAGTCCCATTTTGAGCAAGTGTCAAGTTGCACAATTCCAAGTGTCAAACAAAGTAAAGTAGCCCAGTTTGCCTTTGAATATCTTACATCTAGAAATGTTTCATGACCCACCACTTTCAGGATGTTTAGTATGTATATCTAAGAACCTATGTTCCAATTTTCAAGCCATCTCAAATCCGTTTGATTAGGTTTTGAACCCCTCAAAGTTGGTGGTTTATTGTTGTCATGCACTTGTGTAATTGTTCAAAATTCTGGAAGGGCCTGTTTGATCAGTCATATCTTTGACCTAGTTCACCCTATTGAGAAAATTCCTTTTGTATCATTCTCCAAGGGTCAAATACTTCCTATGTTTCAATTTTAAGGTCATGAAAAATCCGTTTGCTCAGTTTGCAAAGGCGCTTCCAAACACAACTTTTGTTGTTTTTCAAGTTGTAAAATGTGCAAATTGATCCGTACCATTGTTCATGATGTTGTAACTTTTGATCCATGATTGATGAGCCTAAATGAGTTGTACCACTATGTTCTACTCTAAAAATACTACAAGTATGCCAAGCTAGAAGTCTTGATGAATCTTTTAGCATACTTTCCCAGGGCCATTCCGTATGCACAAATCACTATTTTGCTGTGTTTCCCAGTTTGCAATTCTGAGAGCCTATCTTTGCCTGATTGCCAAATGCACCCTGTTATTCTTTGTGAGCCCTAATTGTGGAATTATACTCTCTTTATGACAAAGAATCAATGCCCTTATTTTTGGATCCTGATCTCATGTTAAGCCTAGTTTTCAAAGCCATATCCGAACCTAGTTTCTATGATTTTCACTATTTTATATCCTGATTTTTACTAATGAACTGATTTTGGTGATTAATTACAACTGGCCGTTTGATCATTTTGGTGAATTGATTATGGATTCATAATCCTTGTATGGAGGTGATTCCATGTCCAGGATGCCGAGTTTGGAAAGTTTCGTCTGGTCAGTTTTATAAGCCAGTTCTAGAGCCATATTATATGATTTCGGGTGGCATGGATAGAATTTGTTTATAAATGGCTATGTTTGATCATGAATGTCTTTTGGCTCAAATCTTTGTGGGCGGTCTCTTTTGACCGGTGTGCTTACATGTTGGATGTCAACATGTGTGCTCGGTGGTGCTCTCTTGTCAGTATGTTTAGTCAGTTTTTAAAGCCGCATCCGGAGGCCGATTATGTGTTTTTTAGTCAGTTTACAGAGGTGTGAAGTGGGATATGTGGTTGTCTTTCTGAAGCACTGGAGGTTGCTATTGCTAGTACAGAGATGGATTCATGGTCAATGATTTCTACATCATTAACTCCAATTGAGGGGTTGTTGTTAAGTGAGAACACACCATTTGATGACTATGAGGTTGATAGATGACTATTAAAGATAGAAATAAAAGTGGCACTTGGTTCTTGTAGGGATCTCCCCATGGAATGTATCTTGGTCAGGATGTTGCTAAATATATGTCTAGGGGGGGTCTTCTTTATGATTACTTACACAGGCAAGTGGGTACTTTGCAGTAACCAAAATTGATAAAATATACAATAAGTGTCTAAATTAAGCATGTTTCCAGCGTTAGTTTGAAAGAGGGACTTTGCCAGGGAATTGGTCTAAACAAAAAACAATGCATGTTAACATCCGAAGGCTACCCACTCTGGTGCTTGTTTCCAACCAAGTTCATTTCAGGTGGGTGATGCGCATGGTGTGGAGCCCGAATTTGTATTTATGCGAGTGAAAAATAACAGAATTAGGCTTTCGAATATTAAAGGGTGGAACCAATGCATTATCGCCATTTTTTGCGCAGCAAGTAGTATGTTGTCGGAACACTTGGGAGATGCACCTATTTTTTCATCATATTATGTGTTTGGAGGATGCGTATGCAGGAGGGCCTCACGCAATAACACAAGATGGCAGCGTATTAGTTTGAATTAGAGCTGCTCACGCAATAGCAGAGAGAAAGCCCATGCTTTGCTAATTCAAAACATAACATAACCAGCATATGGGAGGCTCATGCATTAAGGTGGACTACTAGAATGAAAATCCATGTTGTAGTTCACTCAAACTATCAAATGGGGGTAGGCTTATTAATGCTTGCAATGTATTTGCCCACGCAAAATTTATGAAGGTGCCTCCATCTTGAACAAGGGACCATGTGTGTAGTCCAAAAGCAGACCTGGGCAAGTGTTGATGCCTACCTATTTCACGTGCCAATGAATAGACAAATGGAGATTTGCGCAAGGTTTGGTGGTTGCTAGCATAAGTTTTAAATGGGGATTGGAAAATAAAAAGGAGGCAGCTATGATATGGAGAGTTGCCAGTGTATATAACACTTATGGAGGGCTCACACACCATTTGAAAGGCCTGTCAAAACAAGTGAAACTTGAAATATGTGTGGGGAGCCAATTAGTGAGTGTGGGGATGCAAGAGTGGAAGCCCATGGTTTGTTGTTGGGTGCTGGCTTGAGAGTAAGATTCGGAGCCCACGCAAGTATGAATGGGGGTAGTTTGTTAATTTAAATTGAAGTACCCCACGCCATGTAACCTACAGGAGATATGCCTACTATTTGCAATGAGGGAGACCATCACGAGGCTGGGGTAATGCAATGTTAAGTATTGTGTGAGCCAGTATATACATAACATAGTATTAAATGAACTAAAGCCAATTCCCAATGGAGGGATTCCTGCGTCAAGTGGGAAAGCTTCATGCAAATTGAGAAGAGGTTGGCACGTGTGATGAGGGGCTGCCTTTAGAACCTCAACTCACACAAAAGCAAAGATGTCAGCACCTTTATATTAATGTTTTGTGTGAATGGAGGCCCTGCACAAACAACTTGAAGTGCCCCACACTTTCAAATTGGGAACACCAACATAAGCTAAGAAACGTTACAAGAGTTACCGGCATCACCAAACAAAGGAGCCAGCGTGAGTATGAAAAGAGTCAAACCCTGCAGGTCTTTGCATGAATTTGAAGATAGAGCTACCTGCAAACGGAGGACAAATGTGTATGTCTTGTGTAGAAATAGAAGTTTTGTTGTTTGATGAGGAGGCCGCGTGCGAGGCTAAGGAGATCTCACGTGATGTTGTAGGGGTCAGTGCGTCAAACTAAAAGTAGATAACAGAGATGCATGAAAATTGGAGGGCACTCACATAGAAATGAAGGCTTTGCATTTGACGTGCTTTCTTAAAAATGGTAGGAGATGCCAGTGCAAATGAAATTATAATTTGCATGCATGGAGAGCAGAGTAACCAATGCCAATGCATAAAGGAGATTCACAAAATGCAAAATGGCAGGTAGTTGAAAACAGTCAATGGGCCTTTTGCATAGGATAAGAGGCCTACAATGGCAAATGAGATCCCTACGCTAGTGTTGGAAGAGGTCGCAATGCATACATAAAAGGCAATTATCCCACATTCAGTGGGTGGACGTTTCTTTTTGTGTTTATAACAAAGGACACTCTCATACATTGTAAACAAAGAAGCCAAGGAGCTTCTCAGTGGGTCCCTTGGTTGTAGGTGTGCGATGCAGTGGTGGGCCAATTATTTTGATCGAAAGTGCAGGGAAAGTCTTTAAAACTAGTAAAACCTATATCCCACATGCATGTTGAAAAGGAACTTTGAAGTGTTTATAACCAAGAACACTCACAAATGAAGGTAGATCAAATGGAGGAGGCTCTACTCACAGAAGCCTATGCGACTGCCTCAAATTTCATGCCCACGCACATGAAGAAGTAAATTTTTTAGGAATGTGATGGATTGATTAGGTGGATAGTTGAAACATGGCGAGCGGTCACATAGTTGCGTGATCAGATTGATGGTTAGGAGATAACCGCAAGATCCAGTGAGCAGTGAGCTAACAGCCAGTCGCTAGGTCACCAGATCCTGACAGTTAGGTCCTAACCATGTCATGATTCGGTGAGCCGTCAGTCATGAGATCTCTGAGTAGCTGGCAGTTAGGTGATTTCATTCCATGATTGTGAGAACGCCCAGTTGCCAAGTCACTGGAAGTAACCTGAGGTCAAGGCTGGATTTCAAGAATTAGAGAATAGAGTTATTCATCTAGTTGTGAGAGTTAACTACAGTTAGTCAGATCATTTGGAGATTATAAGAATGCACACGGTCACTAGTTCTCCAAATAAGGTGGTTAAGCTATGGTCAGTCCAAGCACCCAATGAAATGTCAACAAGTGGCACTCCTTGGGAGGTTTTGTGGCTAAATTGTAGAATATTATAAAAATGATAAATTTAAAGTGCAGAAAAGAATTTAGAAACATATAACATAGTTCAAACTATTGAAAATATTAAAAAATTTAAATGGTCAAAGCCTGTTCACGGATTAATGTCTCAGAAATTTATTTTTTGACGAAACATACAAGTGTTATATATAGTCGGAAAGGTCTCGGAATGAGAAATCTAATGATGATGAATATTTTCAGTCTCAGTGAAGTGGATGAGAGTAGTGTGAGCTGGAAAATCCAAGGATCAGAATCAGATATCATATCAATTTGAGAAATGATTGCACATATCAAATCAGTTTGGGAATCAGTTGGAGGGCAGATGAGAGGAATATTGAAGATATTTTGTGCCAAAGATAGACAACTGTTAGTGGGTTTTTGAATTGAATCAATTATGCTATATCTTAGTTTTCCTCTGATTTGTATGGAGATGTTGAAAATTCTACTGTACAGATAGGCTTGGCTCCATTGTTGCAATTCTTGGAATGTTGGTCAGATTTTGAATGTATTGACACATTGATTTCTACTGGAATACATTGGAACTCCCTTGATGTTTTTGGTTGTCTTCCTATTTTGATTCTGAAGCTTTTGTGTCTTGAATCTGTAAGGCAATTTTAGGACATCATTTATAAGGTATTTGTGAATTTAGTCTTTAGTTCCTTTCAAGGGAAGGGTTAAATTTTTACGTTAATTTCTGAAAGCTCAGGATTTCTACAAGAATGTGATGATTAAATATGTTTAAGAAAGGGTGACTTGTAAGGCAATTCATTTGGATTCTGTCTGTGTTTCATTTAGAAGGTTTCTGTAGACATATGTTTCTCTATCTGACTCTTTTCCCTAGGATAAGGCATTGGTTTATCCTTGATTTGCAGGGGTTTCATCATCAATCAAACTTAAAAGACAATTTACTTTCCATGTATGTTTGAAAGGACTGAGAAGATAATGTTTGTATCAAGGATATAAATGAATGTTGGTGACTCCTTGTAGAAGTGAATCTAATAGGTTAGCATGCCTGAGCCTCTAGGTTTGAAAAGAAGAAGGATGAATATCCTTGTCATAATCCACCAATTTTCATGTCTGCATAAAGGGTTTAGTGAGAAAATGTTGTGTATGTAGATTTAATATGTATTAGGTAGACCCGCCTGGCTCTGTGGAGCCCAAAGTGAAGAAGGATTAGATCCTTGTTAATTAGCCTTTTCCCTATAAGAATATGGAAGTGGGAGTCTAAGATTCAAGCTTAATAGCTATATAGTGATTCTACATGAAAAAGTGCTAACAAATTGGCAACTCTGCTGGGGAATAAGGTTGTAAATGCCTAAATTTAGGAGCTGGAAATCTTTGATATATTGTGCATATTCAATTTTGTATGCAAGAAATTGTTTCTCAAGTTGTGTTTTATTCATGGATAATAGTAGTTTGTAAGAATTTGATGAAAATTATGTTCTATGACTATTATAGGTCTATCTTCAATCAGTTCAGTTTTGCAAGTACTGTTATAAAGTTTCAGAGTCAAGGAATTGTTCATAAGTTTGTTCTCCTTTCAAAGTATTTGAATATTTGCAAGTTTCCTTCAAGTTGAAAGTCTAGTGCAGAATTTGTTAAGTGATAAATTCTATTTTAAAATCCTTTCTCACAAGCTGTGAGTAGCGACTCTAGATCTCTACACCAGTTGCATTTAATTGTATGTATATTTCATTGAATACTTTCAGCATTATAATTGGGCAAATCCGAATTTGTTGTTGAAGTTCTTGATAAGAAAAGAGAAGCGTATTTTGGATTGATAGTGTTGTATGTATCTATGAAGTAGAATGTGTTTCAAAGAATGTCAAATCTCTTTTCATCAAGCATGCAGTCGATTAGTGAGGCTTCCAGATCTATTTCTACCAAGAGATATATGCCATTATGTTTTGATGGTATTCATGGTTTCCCAAATGTCATTCCTAATGATATTAGGAAAAGTTTGCCTAAGTTTAATGGGAACCATCTTGTTTCAGCCAGTCATCATGTTCAGTTGTTTAGCGACTTGATGTGTGACTTTGAAATTGCTCATGAGGATGTGCATATGAAATTGTTTGTTCAAACTTTAGAAGGTGATGCTAGAGACTAGTTTTCTTTTCTACCAGCATGTTCCATTTCATCTTGGAGTGAGTTGCATTCAGCCTTCATGGAGCAGTTTGCAAAAAGGGTAAGCATATCTGATTCTTGTAGTAGGTTTTTGAAGATTCATATTGAGAGTGATGAACTTGTTCCTCAATTCAATGTCAAATTTGCAAAATTTTTGAATGAGATCCCTAAAAGTTATAGACCCAATTATCAAGTGTGTGTAAGTGTTTACTTCGATGCATTTGATAAGAAAATGAATTACTTATTGAGGGATAAAGAACCTAAATCATTGTATCGAGCATTTATAACTACAATGGATATTGAAAACAATTTGAAGTATGGATTGACTAGAGGTCATTTTGCCATGAATGTCTACCGGTATAATGAATGTGAAAGAAAAGAAGAATGTAGTGTTGATACCTCAGTTTCAAATCAGTGTATCAACACTTCTGTTGTAGTTTATAATCAAGTTGAATTTTCAAATCAGAATATGTGTATAAATACGGTTGAGTCTTTTGCATCAACTATTAATGAAACATGTGTTCAGGATGCTACATCAGTAAGATATATTTTAGACTTTGATAGAATTGAGTAGTGTGGTGGTATTTTGAATTGTGATTTGGTTACATCAGTGAATTCTTGTAATGTTGATTATGAACATGATGTTGCTAATGTTTCTAGACATGAAGTTGCTACATCTATGTCTCAGTCTTGTGAAAATGAAGATGCTAAAAGTTATGTTCTAATGATGAATTTGAAGTTGTTGATTCAACATTTCAATAAGAGCCGATAACACAAGATGAAGAGTGTGATTCACATGTATATTAGTCACAATCATAGGAACATAGTGCTAAAAGTGGTCATTCAAGTGAGAATGATGAAGGCAGTGATGTTGAGATGTCTTCGTATGAGTCAGATGCAACATGGGAAGAAGAAAGTAGTGATGGAAGTGAACACTCCTTTGAAAGTGAAGGTATGATGTTTTTTTTTAAATTTGAAAATGAAAATGCATATCAGTTTTTGCATTGCACAAATAAGTTTGAATATGAAGATTTTGAGAGTGATTCGTCCTTAAAGTATGAAGATAAGGAAACAATGATTCAATGTGATACTAATGAGGTTGAACATGAATATTTGAATGAGAGGTTATCTAATGGTTCTACATTGGATAATGAAGTTGCAGCATATAGCAGAGAGTTTAGGGGTGAATCATGGTCTTGCCAAAATGGTTATCTTGAACAAGGTAATGAAGAGGATGTACTTATGGACACTATATGCTTGGTAGGTGAAAGTGAATCTTCATATAGTTCTAATTTTTCTTCATATGCTAAAAGTCTCCATGAAAATGAAATGGGTAGTGAGTTTAAAGTGTTTACTAATGCTTTATATGATGTGGATTTTGATGATGATCAGCCCATTTTTTGTCATAGTGTTCAAAGAGGAGTGTTACATGGAGTTATCAATCCGTTGTTTGAAGAACACATGGAGGTTTCAGATTTAGTTGAGCTGGTTATAAATGATGACATACTATCATACTACTGTGAGAAATCAGAGTGTTTTTCTTCCATGTGTGACAGAGTTGTAAATGATGATGTTGCATTTTGTGAGTTTGATGATGAAGTGCCTGATAGAGTTGTATTTGAAGATCAACCAGCATGTTGTAGTAAATTTAATAATGATTTAGGTGATGTGAATACTTATCAGCATTTTGATTATGAAGATGCATTGGAAGGTTGTGGAGTGGTTTCAGAATTTGATATGTGTGAGTATAAATATGACTATTCATTTGAACTCCAACCGGCTACACTTGAGGATATGCAAAGTCAAGGTATGAATGATGATTTTTATTAAATAGAGTATGAGACTTTTGTGTTTTCAATTGATAGCATGCATAAATCAATAGATGAAGATCAGTTTCAGTTTGATGGTGGTATTCATGAGCATGTTGAGTCTTATTTTCATAGTGAGCAAGATGAAAAAAGTGTTTCAAGTTTGTACATGCACTATGAAAATGAAGATAGTTAATTTGTTTTGCCTAATGAGCTGATTGAAAGTATTGATATGCTTGGTGAAACAAATGGGAATGAAATGTCCAGCTTACCTCAAGAAGGAAGAAATGAAAATCAGGTATATGACAGAGGCAAGAAGTTTTGAGAACTTTTCGGTGACCTAGGGCCATCATTTGTATATAGTAGTAGTTTTCTTGCTTTCAATAAAGATGTTTGAGAGGGGTTCTTGTTCGACTTTTTGTAAAAAGAAGGTGTCAAGAAACTTCTCTTTGGCTGGTCTGCTTCTTCCAAAGATCTAAATCCTTTCCATGCCAGCATGAGGCATGCATCCATAGATAGAGCCATTGTTGGGACTAAAAATACAACATGGGTTTTGAGTACCATGTTAAAATTTCAGCTCCTATAAATGCATTTCATGCATATGTACCCGGCTGTCATTTTGAAACCTATGAGGTGTTCCAGGTGTTTAGCACACTCCTTTGAGTATGTGCATGTGTTCCATCATGTTATTTTGTCATCCCGAATCATTCGGTGAAGTCCCATTTTGAGCAAGTGTCAAGTTGCACAATTCTGCCCGTGTCAAATAGAGTATAGTAGCCTAGTTTGCCTTTGAATATCTTACGTCCAAAAATGTTTCATGGCCCACCACTTTGAGGATGTTTAGTATGTATATCTAAGAACCTATGTTCTGATTTTCAAGCCATTTCAAATCCGTTTGATTAGGTTTCAAACCCCTCAAAGTTGGTGGTTTATTGTTGTCATGCACTTGTGTAATTGTTCATAATTTTGGAAGCACCTATTTGATTAGTCATATCTTTGACCTAGTTGATCCTATTGAGAAAATTCCTTTTGCATCATCCTCCAGGGGTCAAATACTTCCTATGTTTCAATTTTAAGGTCATGACGAATCCGTTTACTCAATTTGCAAAGGTGATTCCAAACACAACTTTGTTGTTTTTCAAGTTGTAAAATGTGCAGATTGATCTGTACCACTATTCATGATATTGTAACTTTTGATCCATGACTGATGAGCCTAAACGGGTTGTACCACTACTTTCTACTCTGAAAATACTGCAAGTATGCCAAGTTAGAAGTCTTGACGAATCTTTTAGCATATTTTCCTAGGGGCATTCTGTATGCACAAATCACTATTTTGCTGTGTTTCCCAATTTGCAATTCTGAGAGCCTATCTTTGCCTGATTGCCAAATGTGCCCTGTTATTCATCATGAGCCCTAATTGTGGAATTGTACTCTCTATATGAAAAAGAATAAATGCCCCTATTTTCAGATCCTGATGTCATGTTTAGCCTAGTTTTCAAAGCCGTATCCGAACCTAGTTTCTATGATTTTCACTATTTTATATCCTGATTTTTACTAATGAACTGATTTTGGTGATTAATTGCAACTGGCCATTTGATCATTTTGGTGAATTGATTATGGATTCATAATTCTTGTATGGAGGTGATTCCATGTCCAAGATGTCAAGTTTGGAAAGTTTCATCTGGTCAGTTTTATAAGCCAGTTCCAGAGGCATCTTATATGATTTTGGGTGGCACGAGCAAAATTGTTTTATAAATGGCTATGTTTGATCATGAATATCTTTTGGTTCGAATCTTTGTGGGTGGTCTCTTTTGACCGGTGTGCTTACATGTTGGATGTCAGCATGTGTGCTTGGTGGTGCTCTCTTGTCAGGACGTTCAGTTAGTTTTTAAAGCCGCATCTGGAGGTCTATTTTTTTTTTTCGAGTTAGTTTGTAGAGGTGTGAAGTGGGATATGGGGTCATCTTTCTGAAGCACTAGAGGTTATTGTTGCCAGGATAGAGATGGATTCATGGTCAAGGATTTCTACATCATTAACTCCAATTGAGGGGTTGTTGTTAAGTGAGAACACACCATTTGATGACTATGAGGTTGATAGATGACTATTAAAGATAGAAATAAAAGTGGCACTTGGTTCCTATAGGGATCTCCCCATGGGATGTATCTTGGTCAGGATGTTGCTAAATATATTTCTAGGGGGGGTCTTCTTTATGATTACTTACATAGGAGAGAGGGTACTTTGTCGTAACCAAAACTGATAAAATATACAATAAGTGTCTAAATTAAGCATGTTTCCAGTGTTAGTTTGAAAGAGGGACTCTACTAGGGAATTGGTCTAAACAAAAAACAATGGATGTTAACATCCAGAGGCTACCCACTCTGGCACTTGTATCCAACCAAGTTCATTTCATGTGCATGATGTGCATGACGTGGAGCCCAAATTTGTATTTATGTGAGTGGAAAATAGCATAACTAGACTTTTGAATACTAATGGGGAGAACCAATGCATTATCACCATTTTTTGGGCAGCAAGCGGTATGTTGTCAGAACACTTGGGAGATGCACCTATTTTTTCATCATATTATGTGTTTGGAGGATGCATATGTAGGAGGGCCTCATGCAATAACACAATATGGTAGTGTATTAGCTTGAATTAGAGTTGCTCACACAATAGCAGAGAGAAAGCCCATGCTTTGCTAATTCAAAACATAACATAACTAGCATATGGGAGGCTCACACATTAAGGTGGATTGCCAGCATGAAGTGCCATGTTGTAGTTCACTCAAACTATCAAATGGGGATAGGCTTATTAATGCTTGCAATGTATTTGCCCACACAAAATTTATGAAGGTGCCTCCATCTTGAACAAGGGACCATGTGTGTAGTCCAAAAGCAAGCCTGGACAAGTGTTGATGGCTGCCTATTTCATGTGCCAACGAATAGACAAATGGAGATTTGCGCAAGGTCTGGTGGTTTCCAGAATAAGTTTGAAATGGGGATTGGCAAATAAAATGGAGGCGGCTGTGATATGGAGAGCTGCCAATGTATATAACACTTATGGAGGGCTCACGCACCATTTGAAAAGCCTGCCAAAACAAG
Source organism: Chamaecyparis obtusa (assembly GCA_027943335.1). Lineage (NCBI taxonomy): Eukaryota > Viridiplantae > Streptophyta > Pinopsida > Cupressales > Cupressaceae > Chamaecyparis > Chamaecyparis obtusa. The sequence goes on from BSBK01000537.1 coordinate 3,927,375, forward strand.
TGGAACTTGAAATATGCATGGGCAGCCAATTAGTGAGTGTGTGGGATGCAAGAGTGGAAGCCCATGGTTTTTTTCTGGGTGCTGGCTTGAGAGTAAGATTGGGAGCCCACACAAGTATGAATGGGGGCAGTTTGTTAATTTGAATTGAAGTACCCCATGCAATGTAACCTATAGGAGATATGCCTGCTATTTGCAATGAGGGAGACCATCACGAGGTTGGGGTAATGCAATGTTAAGTATTGTGTGAGCCAGTATCTACATAACATAGTATTAAATGAACTAAAGCCAATTCCCAATGGAGGGATTCCTGCGTCAAGTGGGAAAGCTTCATGCAAATTGAGAAGAGGTTGGCACGTGCGGTGAGGGGCTGCCTTTAGAACCTCAACTCATGCAAAAGTAGAAATGTTAGCACCTTTATATTAATATTTTGTGTGAATGGAAGCCCTACATAAACAACTTGAAGTGCCCCGCACTTTCAAATTGGGAACACCAGCATAAGCTAAGAAATGTCAGAAGAGTTGCCAGTAGCACCAAACAAAGCAGCCAGCATGAGTATGAAAAGAGTCAAACCCTGTAGGTCTTTGCATGAATTTGAAGATAGAGCTATCTACAAATGGAGGACAAATGTGTATGTCTTGTGTAGAAATGGAGGCTTTGTTGTTTGATGAGGAGGTAGCGTGTGAGGCTAAGGAGATCTCACACGATGTTGTAGGGGTCAGGGCATCAAACTAAAAGTAGATAATAGAGATGCATGAAAATTGGAGGGCACTCACATAGCAATGAAGGCTTTGCATTTGATGTGCTTGCTTGAATATGCCAGGAGATGCTAGCACAAATGAAATTGGGACCAATAATGTGCACACATGGAGAGTGGAGGAACCAATGCCAATGCATGAAGGAGATTCACAAAATGGAAAATGGTAGGCAGTGCAAAATAGTCAAGTGGCCTTTTGCATAGGATAAGAGGCTTGCAATGGAAAATGGGATCCCTGCGCAAGTGTTGGAAGAGGCCGCACTGCATAGATAAAAGGCTATTATCCCACATTCAGTGGGTGGGCATTTCTTTTTGTGTTTATAACAAAGGACACTCTCATACATTGTAAACAAAGAAGCCAAGGAGCTTCTCGACGGGTCCCTTGGTTGTAGGTGTGCAATGCGGTGATGGGCCCAATATTTTGACCGAAAGTGCAAGGAAAGTCTTTAAAACTAGCAAAACCTATATCCCACATGCATGCTGAAAAGGAACTTGAAAGTGTTTATAACCAAGAACACTCACAAATGAAGGTAGATCAAATGGAGGAGGCTCTGCTCACGCAAGCCTGTGCGGTCACCTCAGATTTCATGGCCGCGCATAGGAAGAAGTAAATTTTGTAGGAATGTGATAGACCGATGAGGTGGACATTTGACACATGGTGAGTGGTCGCATAGTCGCATGATCAAACTGGCAGTTAGGAGATAACCGCGAGATCCAGCGAGCAGTGAGGTAACCGCTAGTTGCCAGGTTGCCAGATCCTAGCCGTTAGGTCCTAACCATGTCACGATTCGATGAGCCTTCAGTCGTGACATCTCTGAGTACCTGGCGGTTAGGTGATTTCATTCCGTGATTGTGAGAATGCCCAGTCGCCAGGTCACTGGAAGTAACCTGAGGTCAAGGCTGGATTCTGAGAATTGGAGAATAGAGTTATTCATCTAGTCGCTAGAGTTAACTGCAATTAGTTGGATCATTTGGAGATTCTGAGAATTCACATGGTCACCAATGCTCCAAATAGGGTGGTTAAGCTATGGTTAGTTTGAGGACCCAATGAAATGTTAACAAGTGGCGCTCCCTGGTAGCTTCTGTGGCTAAATTCCAGAATATTATAAAAATGATAAATATAAAGTGTAGAAAAGAATTTAGAAAAATATAACATAGTTCAGACTATTGAAAATATTTAAAAAATTAAATGGTCAAAGCTTGTTCATGGATTAATGTCTCAGAAATTTATTTTTTGACGAAACATACAAGTGTTATATATTGTCGGAAAGGTCTTGGAACGAGAAATCTAATGATGATGAGTATTTTTAGTCTTAGTGAAGTGGATGAGAGCAGTGTGAGCTGGAAAATATGAGGATCAGAATCAGATATCAGATCAGTTTGAGAAATGATTGCACATATTAGATCAGTTTGGGAATCAGTTGCAGGGCAGATGAGGAATGTTGAAGATATTTTGTGCTAACGCTAGATAGCTGTCAGTGGGTTTTTGAACTGACTCAATTTTGCTATATCTTAGTTTTTCTCTGATTTGTATAGAGATGTTGAAAATTCTATTGTACAAAGAGGCTTGGCTCCATTGTTGCAATTCTTGGAATGTTAGTCAGATTTTGAATGTATTGACACATTGATTTCTACTGGAATACATTGGAACTCCCTTGATGTTTTTGGTTGTCTTCCTGTTTTGATTTTGAAGCTTTTGTGTCTTGAATCTGTAAGGTAGTTTTAGGACATCATTTATAAGGTATTTGTGAATTTAGTCTTTAGTTCCTTTCAAGGGAAGGGTTAAATCTTTAGGTTAATTTTTGAAAGCTCAGGATTGCTACAAGAATGTGATGATTAAATATGTTTAAGAAAGGGTGACTTGTAAGGCAATTCATTTGGATTCTGTCTTTGTTTCATTTAGAAGGTTTTTGTAGACATATGTTTCTCTATCTAACTCTCTGGCCTAGGATAAGGCACTAGTTTATCCTTGATTTGTAGGGATTTCATCATCAATCAAACTTAAAAGACAATTTACTTTCCATGTATGTTTGAAAGGACTGAGAAGATAATGTTTGTATCAAGGATATAAATGAATGTTGGTGATTCCTTGTAGAAGTGAATCTAATAGGTTAGCCTGCCTGAGCCTCTGGGTTCGAAGAGAAGAAGGATGAATATCCTTGTCATAATCCACCAATTTTCATGTCTGCATAAAGGGTTTACTGAGAAAGTGTTGTGTATATAGATTTAATATGTATTAGGTACACCCACCTGGGTTTGTGGAGCTCGAAGTGAAGAAGGATTAGATCCTTGTTAATTAGCCTTTTCCCTGTAAGAATCTGGAAGCGGGAGTCTAAGAGTCAAGCTTAATAGCTATATGGTGATTCTGTTAGGAATGAATGCTGCATGTTGGCAATCATTTTGTAGCAGTTTTTGTTTCATTCATGACTATGATTGTCATTGATGTCAACATAGTGATCTTTTGGAGACTAGGAGAGAAGAAGATAGTGTTTTGATTAGCGCACGTGGGATACTATAGTTAGAGCTATGCAATGTTGATGTTATACCCTTTGATATGTTATTTGTCAATGGTTAAGAGCACAGACAGTAATTCATTGATTCATGAAAGTTATGAGCATTTTGGTAAAAGCAGTATTCAGGCAGCGTTCTTGAGTAGTGGTTTGTGGAAATCAGATGATATCTCCTAATCGGGATGGAATCTAGTTTTGTGTAGTTAAAGGGAAGTTTAAGACACATTGATGGTGATGTGATTCATAGTGAAAACTTTGAGGTCGCACGAGTGAAGAGTTATTGGATTTGGAAGCTGACAGTTTTATGTAATTTTGATGTAGCGTATGGAAACTTTTATTTTGTATTTGTGTGCCGACTCATTTGTAATTATTTGAGTGTGGTATAAAGGAACAAATTTTTTTCCTTATTGTATTTGGTAGAGATATATGAAAGAAGTGTGAGCATGGTTTTGGTTGCATGTGAATGTAAGCATGAAGTGAAGAAAAGAGTCTAAGAGGTTGTGAAAGCAAAATTGTGAAGGAAGACATGCGAAGTACAAAGATCTGGAATTGAGATTTGGTGTAGCAGTGAGTGTGGTTTGGCATGGTAAGAAGGTAACATATTTCATATTATTCTACTAAATAATATCAAGGTTATTTGGACAGTGTGTTCAGTGATCTTACCCTGAAGCTATTTGGGTAGTGGGTCCTTCTATCTTCCATAACTCTTAATAGGGTTAGAATCTTTTAACAGGGATTCAAAATCTCCTAACAGGGATTTATATGTACTGAATGTATTTCATAACAATCCTAACATAGTCCATCCTCGCACAAGGAATATTCATATTAGTGCATCTTTTGTGGGCATCATTCCCACCGGGGTTTACTCTTTGATCAAGAGGTTCCCTAGTCAACATATCTTGTGTTATTGTGTCATTGTGTATGAATATCTTTGTATGGTTAGTAATTTCATTACTTACATGGTTAAATGCTATTGAAAATGTTAAAAGTTATAATTATTTGATAACTAATTCACCCCCCCTGCCCTTTCAGTTATCTTGGTGGACTTTACTTTCTAACAATTGGTATAGGAGTGGCAGGTCCTTGAAAGGAAAGTTTAATAGCTTAAGGAGATCCATGGTGAATTTTAGGAAAGAAAGCCCTAAGTTTGATGTAGTAAATTTTGACAGTTGGAAGGAAAAGATGAAGAAACATCTATTGTGTTTAGGACTAGGCTATTGGTTGATCACAAAGAATGATAGGACTATAATTGAACAAGACAATCTTGAAACAAGTACTTAAGATGAGGTAGATCTATTCATGTGTAACATACTTGCAAGAGAAGCACTCTTGACAGCACTTCCAGAGAATGAATACAGTCAGGTAAAATGTTTTAAGAAATCTAATGAAATTTGGAAAGCTTTACACTCTACTTTTGAAGGTGATGAATATGCAAAAAGAGCTAGATTACATAATTGGATATGTGCATTTGAATATATTAGAATGATGGAAGATGAATCTGTTAGAAGCTATATTGGTAGAATGGCATAAATTGTTGTAGGAATAAAATCTTGTGGAGGATCAAAGACAGAGAATGAAGTGATATGGAAAATTCTGAGGAAATTGACTCCTGTATTTAAGCAGACAACACAGATGATTGAAAAAGTTATACCTTGTACTACAAACTTTACAAGAGAGACCCTTCTTGGAAGATTGGAAGTAGCAGAGATGAACCTGAGGTTATCAAGAGACTTACCTAGAATGGAGACAACATTCAGTGATCTTAGTATTCATCCTACTTTGTCAAGAAGTACCAGTGTGAGTGGAGATTATGCCAGTAGCAGTAGATCTAGAAATGAAGAAGATAAGAAGATTGAAGAAGGTATTACCTTGCTTGTGAAAAGAGAACCAAATGGTAAGAAATTTTTTAAATGTTGGACTTGTCAAGAATATGGTCATTTTGCATCAAAATGTCCTAAGAGAGTTAAGAAGTACATAGATAATTTCAAGCCTAAAAGATCTAAGGAATGTTATTATGCTAATGATGAAGATCTTGAAGCTAGTATAGAAAGAACTTTGAGTGAAACTGATACTGAGAATAATGATGAAATAGGATTTGTAGCAATTAAAGAAGAAAATTCTGAATCTAACGTTAAAGAAGAAAAAGCATTAGTTTCCCAAGTTGAAAAGAAAGCTCATTGGATTATAAATAGTGGTTATTCACATCATATGACTGGTGATATGAAGAAGTTCATAAAATTTAACAATTATGATGGAGGAGTTGCTAGAGTTGGTAACAATGCACCTTTTTTGATTAAAGGTATAGGATCTATCACTCTTGATGGAAAGAATAATACTGATGGTGTTTACTTTGTTGATGGATTGAAACATAATCTTTTGAGTGTTGGACAGTTAGTGGATAAGGGGTATCAAGTTTGGTTTACTGAGAAAACTTGTGTGATAAAGGATAAAGATGGAAATCTAATTGGAACTGGATCTAGAACCAGAGGTAATGTATTTCAGTTGAATCCTACTGAGATGACAAGCTTGATTACTAAAATTAATGAAGGTTGGTTATGGCATAGAAGGTTTTGTCATATAAAATTTGATAACATTTTGAAAGTGAGTACTACACTTGTAGTAAGGGATTTGCCTAAAATTATGAAGCCTACTAACATGATTTGCAAAGAATGTGTGATGGATAAACATAATAGAAAATCATTTCCTAGTAAGAAGTTCACATCGGCAGAGAAGTTGGAGATTGTTCATACAGACATGAGTGGTCCTACCAGGACTAAATGATTCTATGGAGAAAGGTATTTTATGATTCTTGTTGATAATTTTACAAGAATGATGTGGATTGCATTTCTGAAAGAAAAATCTGAAGCATTTGATAAGTTAAGATCATTAAGAATAAAGTTGAGAATGAATTTGGAATGAAGATTAAATGTTTGAGATCTGATAGAGGTGCGAAATTTACTTCTAGAGAGTTTAACACTTTTTGTGAAGTCAATGGTATTAAGAGATAGTTTTCAGCCCCTAGAACACCTAAACAAAATGGTATTGCAGAAAGGAGAAATAGGTTAGTAACTGAAGCAACAAGAGCTATGTTATTTGAGAATAACTTTGCGAAGAAATTTTGGAGAGAAGCAGTGAATACAACAGTATATACAATGAATGGAGCACAAATCAAAGTAGACACAGATAAGACACCTTATGAATTATGGTTTGGACATGCACTCGCAATTAAGTATTTTAGAATTTTTGGAGGCAAATGTTATATAAAGAGAGATGATGATATTGGAAAGTTTGATCCTAGAAGTGATGAAGGTATTTTTCTTGGATATTCTTTGAAGATCAAAGCTTATAGATGTTACAATAAGAGAACTAAAACTATTGTTGAGAGCACAAATGTTAAAGTTGACGAGAAGTTTAAAATTCAGGAAAGAATGCTTGATTATGAATCTGATGAAGAAGCTAATCCTCAGCCTAACATTGAAACTACTGAATTATTATATGAGACTAACAGTGAATTGTTGAATAAGAATCATACTATAGAAGAAACCAGAGAAGAAACTAGAGAAGAATCTAGAGAAGAATCTATAGTTGAAGCAAGATCTGTGACTATGACACCGAACATGTATCTATCTAGAGATTATCCTATTGAACAAGTTATTGGAAGTTTGGACAGAGGAGTTATGACTAGAAATAAGGTACATTTATGTTTGATTTCTCAAATTGAACCTAAATCTACTAATGAAGCTTGTGAAGATGAACATTGGATTAATGCTATGAAAGAAGAACTAGATCAAATTGAAATGAACAAGACATGGGAATTGGTTCCTAGACCTAAAGACAAGAATGTGATTGGAACTAAATGGGTATTTAGAAACAAGATGAATGAACAAGGAGAAGTAGTAAGAAACAAAGCAAGACTAGTATGTAAGGGATACTCGCAACAAGAAGTAATTGACTATGAAGAAACCTTTGCACCAGTAGCAAGACTTGAAGTAGTAAGAATGTTTTTGGCTTATGTAGCTTTTAAGAAATTCAAAGTGTATCAGATGGATGTGAAGTCTACATTTTTGAATGGTGAATTGGAAGAAGAAGTCTACAATGAGCAGCCTAAAGGTTTTCCTTTGACTCAAGAAGGAGATATGGTATGTAAATTGAAGAAAGCATTATATGGACTAAAGCAAGCACCTAGAACTTGGTATGCTAGATTGGATAAGTATTTGTTGAAATTGGGATTTACTAAAGGAACATCAGATAGTAATTTGTACACAAAAGATATTGAAAATGGAATGTTAGTTATAGTTATTTTTGTTGATGACATTATCTTTGGAGGAGAAGATGAAGCTAGTGACAAATTTACTGATGAAATGAAGACATAATTTGAAATGAGCATGATTGGTGAGATGAAATACTTTTTGGGATTACAGATAACATAGAACAATGATGGTATCTTTGTTAGCTAGACAAAGTACTTGAATGATTTTCTAAAAAGATTTGGAATGGAAAACTGTAAACCAATTGGAACACCTATGGTTACAAAACACAAACTATCAAGCAAAGATGAAACACCAATAGTTGAGTAGAAGAAATACAGATCCATGATTGGAGGATTGCAGTATTTAACACACACTAGACCAGATATACAATATTCAGTTGGCATGGTAGCAAGATTTCAAGATGAACCTAGAGAGTCACATTATGCAGCAGTAAAGAGGATATTGAGATATTTAAGAAACACAATGGACTATGGATTGTGGTATGAAAAATCTGATTATTTCACCCATTGTGCATATATAGATGTTGATTGGGGAGGTAGTGTTGATAATAAGAAAAGCACTAGTGGTGGAGCCTTTTTTCTTAGAGGAAGATTGGTATCCTGGTTGAGCAAGAAGTAGAATTGTATTTCACAAAGTACAACAGCAACAGAATATGTAGTAGTAGCAAACAATTGTAACCAGATAATTTGGATGAAGCAGATGCTGAAGGATATTGGAATTAAGTTTGTTGAGCCTGTTGTCATACATTGTGACAACACCAACACAGTCAGTATGTCTAAGAATCATGTATTGCATTCTAAGACTAAGCATATAGAGATCAAGTATCATGTTGTAAGAGAGAAAGTTGCTGAGAAAGAAGTTAGACTGGAGTACATAAGCACAAAGGAAGAGATAGAAGACATATTTACAAAGCCTTTGCCTAAGGATACATTTGAGTATCTGAGAGGTATGCTTGGGGTTATGCCCCAGCCTACTTTTGAGTAATGATGCAGTTGGTTGCATCCGTCCAGTGGTATATGAGCCCTATCTTTTTTTTGGATTGTATGTTGGTACTTCCTCTATGGGGGACTATGTGTATCTAAGCTGAGTCATGAGGACTCTTGTGAATGTATTTTCTAGAATAGTGTCTTTGGACATTGAGTTATTATTGACATAGTGATGAAATTTCTATCATTGATGTCAATGGGGGAGAAGTAATATGAAAAATAATATAGAACATCTGTTGGAGAGAAATTAATAGGATAACGAAGCAAGATTTGATTGATGAAGAAGATTTGAAGAACTTTCAGAGTATCAGTGCAACAATGCAGCAATATTGAATTTTTGGAACATTGGATGTTTTTCATCTATGTTGCTATCAATGCCAATGGGGGAGATTGTTAGGAATGAATGTTAGATGTTGGCAATCATTCTGTAGTAGTTGTTGTTACATTCATGACTATGATTGTCATTGATGTCAACACAGTGATGTTCTGGAGACTAGCAAAGAAGCAGATAGTGTTTTGATTAGCACACGTGGGATATTATAGTTGGAGCTATGAAATGTTGATGTTATACTCTTTGATATGTTATTTGTCTATGGTTAAGAGCATAGATAGTAATTCATTGATTCATGAAAGTTATGAGCATTTTGGTAAAAGCAGTATTCAGGCAGTGTTCCTGAGTAGCAGTTTGTGGAAATCAGATGATATCTCCTAATTGGGATGGAATCTAGTTTTTGACAGTTAAAGGGAAGTTTGAGACACATTGATGGTGATGTGGTTCATAGCACAAACTTTGAGGTCACACGAGTGAAGAGTTATTGCATTTGGAAGCCAACAGTTTTATGTAATTCTGATGTAGCATATGGAAACTTTTATTTTGTATTTGTGTACCGACTCATTTGTAATTATTTGAGTGTGGTATAAAGGAAGGAATTTTTTTCCTTATTTTATGTGGTAGAGATATATGAAAGAAGTGTGAGCATGGTTTTGGTTGCATGTGAATGTAAGCATGAAGTGAAGAAAAGAGTCTAAGAGGTTGTGAAAGTGAAATTGTGAAGGAAGACATGCGAAGTACAGAGATCTGGAATTGAGATCTGGTGTAGTAGTGAGTGTGGTTTGGCACAGTAAGAAGGTAACATATTTCATATTATTCTACTGAATAATATCAAGGTTATTTGGGCAGTGTGTTCAGTGATCTTACCCTGAAGCTGTTTGGGCAGTGGGTCCTTCTGTCTTCCATAACTCTTAATAGGGTTAGAATCTTTTAACAGGGATTCAAAATCTCCTAACAGGGATTTATATGTACTAAATGTATTTCATAAGACTCCTAATAGAGTCCATCCTCTCACAAGGAATATTCATATTAGTGCATCTTTTTTGGGCAGCATTCCCACTGGGGTTTACTCTTTGATCAAGAGGTTCCCTAGTCAACATATCTTGTGTTATTGTGTCATTGTGTATGAATATCTTTGTATGGTTAGTAATTTCATTACTTACATGGTTAAATGCTATTGAAAATGTTAAAATTTATAATTATCTGATAACTAATTCACCCCCCCCCTCTCAGTTATCTTGGTGGACTTTACTTTCTAATAGATTCTACATGAAAAAGTGCTAACATATACAATGGTTAAATATGTAATAGTAAATGAACTACCTTAGTAAAACTTCAATTGTAGATTATAGACCAATATTTTGTCCATACAAATCCTTCTGATCAATATTTCACTTCAGATTCAATAATGTATCAATTTGTTGTTTATCGGTAATTGCTCACTATAGCTCGGGTATTGTTCTGCAGCTCGGTTCTTACTTAACCAGTATGATCAAAATGTATGAAAACCTTGTTCACGCCATATTCCTAAAATCTCTACTTCTTCTGGCATCTTTCATAATGACATTCTAGTCTCTTATAGAGATAGGTAAATCATTTTCTTCTCCACCATCAGATTTTGCCACTTAACCACATTCATAGATTTTGCCACTTCAAACTTTCTCGGCTGATGTGTCAGTAACACGTTTCAATCTACTCTGTTAGATCTTCCTTTAATTTTGTTAGCCATCAATCTTCATAACAAATATTATCTATTATCACTGAAATTGAGGTACTTTACAGCTCATCAATCTTATCGGCTAAGCTAATCATTTAGTTCATTCTCTTCCGTTTGATTAACAAAAAAATGCATCGGTGAACACTGCTCAGTTAAAAATGCTATCAGTATATACTACACTTCATTGGTGTATAATAAAAATGATTCATTTACCGACAAAATTTATTTGTGTCTTTCAGCTCTATACTTCATCATAGATGAATGCAACATAATAAAGTCAATATCATCAAGTCATAGACTCATCAACAAGTTACTCAATGTGTTCCTTATCCTCATCTATCATGTACATCTTTCCCCATGTAAATTTCTTTATTCTTCATCTCTTTCTTCTTTCTTTAGATGTCTCGGTATAGTAACTTACAAGATAAGTGATGTCAAACTAGTTGACATCAATGAAAACATAATACTGATTTAATCATATTACATATCTAATCAGCAACTCCTCAGTGATCTTTAATCATGGATTCTTCAATTAGATTCCAAATTAGTTGTAGTCCAATAGTTGGCTATATTGATCTATATGGCTTAATATAGTGTTTTCATTATGGAAATAAAGTCATATAGTAGTTTGGAGTTAGCGCACTTGATGAGAAGATTAGAAATCAGTTAAGTGTTGAAGACTGGACAGTGTACAAAGTTACTGAACTCAGAGCATCAACACACGTGCGTATGACCAAGTTATGGTGTGTACCATAGAATTTAAGTTGGTTAGACTATATTCATGCTTAGTCTATAAGTGCATGATCAGATATACAAGTATGAGAAAGATACAGACATATGAAGTTACATAGCCAGTGTATTCCAGTGAAGAACAAAGTAAGCAGCCGACTGTTATCATTTTGAGTTGCGATTATATTATATTCATGTATAGGCTATGCACCTATTGTAATTAGGTTTCTGACATGTATATATGTTTTTTTGTAAATATGCTTGAGCCAATTCATTTGGAAGCATTGTATGTAATAGGTTTAAGGGCCGACCTAGTTGTTTATTTTGTATACGCATATAAATATGAGATGTGCCCATTGTAATTGGTATGGAAGTTGATATAGAGATGTAATAAGTAGAGAAGAAGTGTGAAAATAGACTATAAGATGTATTAGAGCTTTGCAAGAGGTCAAAGCATCACCCCATCAAAGGAAATGATCTGACAAGTAGTGTCACAATGACAGCTCATTCAAAAGATATAGTGTGTATCTAAGATCAGAAGGTTGTAGCCTTCACCACTTGAGTAGTGAGCTCTAGGATAGTGAATCTACTCCCCTAATAGAGATTATTGTAAAAGAATCCTAATAGGGTCTGACCCTTAACAAGGTCTACTATACTTAATACATTGTAAAGAAACTCCTAACAGGGTTAAGGATCTTCTAACAAAGATCACAAAAGACTAGTACAAAATATTAGTGGGTGTCAATTCCCACAGGTTTTTACCTATTTGGATTTTCCCATAACCATATTGGTGTTATGTGTTGATTTCATGTTTCATGTTTATGTGGATGTTTATTTTAGTACTTAAGCATTTAAGTTCAGTTTAAAGATTAAACAAAAAGTTAAATATTCAGTGAACACTAACTCACCCCCCCCCCCCCTCTCAGTGTTCCCATTCCTAACAATTGGTATCAGAGCTTTGGTCCTCAGAAAATAAGTTTAACCACTTGAGGAGATGATGGAAAAAGTAGAAATGAAACATCTGAAAATAAATCTGGAAGCTTCTCTTGAAGACTTGGACAAATCTGAAAGAGAAACTGAAGAACTAAGGGAAAAATTCAGTGATGCTCAATTAGTCATCAAAAGGCTAAGGAAAGATTTGAAAGATTGCTCTACCAATAATCTAGGGATAATGGTCAAGAAGCTAAATGAAGAAAATAAATCCTTAAAAGAAAAACTTGAAGAATTTGATGATAAGTTGACTAACAATCAGGAAGTCTATGATGAACAGGTCAAAGAAAACATTCAACTGAATCAAGAATTGAGGCAAGCAAACATGGAAATCTTAGAGCTAAGAAACTACAAGGAAATCTTGGAATCTAAATTGAAAGAGGCTAAGAATCACATTGATAATTTACACACCAGTTCTGATTTGATAGAATCTCAGTTGTATGTAAGAAGAGCTAAAGGGGATACTAGCTGCATTGGATACAATGAAGTACAAAATCAGATTGATAACATGCGAGCAAGAATGAAAGCACTAGAAGGAACCTCAAATGCTAAAGAGACTAGAAGTCAGACCAAGGATCATATTGAACCAACTAAGAATGAGCGTAAGCCTATAGACCACACTTGTTATGCATGTAATACGAATGGACACATAGCAAGGAACTGTAGAGAGTTAAGACCTTTCAATGGTTACTGTTATTCATGCAATAAATTTGGTCATCAAGCTATGAATTGCAAGACAAGCCAAAAGAATAGGACTCATAATCAAAGAAATCAGAATCAATCAAATGTAAGAAGCTCTTAGAATGTTACATGTCAGATATGTAACTATAATGGTCACTTAGCTAAACAATGTAAGATGGTGACTCATGTCAATGCACCAAGGAATATAAGGCCTTTGGTCATTTGTCACTCTTGTAACAAGGTTGGACACATCTCAAAGTTCTATAGATCAAGGACGCAACGTCAGGAAAGCCCTAAAAAGATCAAAGAACCAGTATTGGATCCCGAAGGAGAAGTCAAGTTTTTGAAAGCCTTAGAGGATGTGAGCTTGATTTGGTTAGAAACAAAGAAGGACAAGGTTCATGAATATGTATTGGATGCATCCATAGTGGATGCACCCTCTACATCTGGATGAATGGCCCTCAAGGTCATAGGGGGAGCTAAGTTAGCTCTAGACCCCTATGTGGCTGATATACTCACTCTCAGAGTATGCACCTTTCGACTTAAGCTTTTGGAGACTATAGAAACCTTCATGCAAGACTACACTAGCTGATTGTTTGCAGAATGAAAGATAGAAATTTCCAAGTGATAGCCTGGTTTATGTGACAAGCATTAGTGGTAGAAATTCTACTTTAAAGTACATAGAATTTAGAAGATCTCGCATTTCATTCAACTTAAGAGCGATTAAAGAGAAGAAGAGTCTTAGTAGTTGATTAAGAATGATTGCAGTTTGATTCATCAAGTGATTTTCTATGCATTTGATTGGTTGTGGAAAGCCTAGTTCATCACACCGATTCAAAATCTCTTGGAAACCTTTGTGAAAGTGATACACAAGTAAGTGATGGCTACTCCTATAGTATTTGATGTTGAAGAGAACAAAAGATATGTGTTTAAGAGGCATCCATTTAAGTATACACTAGATGACCTGGAAGGGGCATTCTCTCACATGCCTGTGGGTGTTATGCATGTCAAGGACATTAGGGCATACATATACTATAAGAAAGAACCAGTAGGATTGGACAGATTAAGGGCACATATGGAAACCATGTTAAAACTAGACAAAAAATTCTTAGATGAGTATGCACAGTGGGATAATCATCCTATAGTGGAGTATGCTATGGAATATGAAATCTATGAATCAGAATGGTTCAAGATTCTTTTGAGTAGGATTCATGATGACCTATTTTGGATAGTCGAAATGCTAGTCAAAATTACCAGTGACGTAATTCATGAAATGATAGGGCTCTCAAGGATAGGTGTCATCCTTCTAGTGGGTAAATATGTGAGGAATATTGTTGAGAAGACTTGCAAGTGAAGGAGTGATAGGCACAGAATGACCATAGAGCCTATTGAGAAAAATGATGTCAAATTGATGTCTATGATACTTGGATACAGGTTTCAACACACCAACAAGGTGAACAGTGTGTCTATGGCCACAATTCTTGTAGCCATAAGAATTGTTAATGAAAATGGAGAGTTCAACCTATGTGAAATCTTTCACGCACAACCGATTGATAACATTAAGGTAATCAAGCATGATAAGACCAAAATATTCAGATTTGGGTCTTTGATCATCTATATGTACTTTCACATTATTGGAAAAATATTTGATTTCTATCTAGACAAATCCATTCCCACAATGCCTCACATATCTCTCAAGGCATGTACTGAAAGCACCTTGAAGGATTACATGACATTGGAGCTAAAGACATTCAGGACTAAGATGTAGATGAGGTATAGGATACCATAGAAGATAGTTGAAAAGTATAAGGATACTATATGTTTTATGGTTGAAATAGATATAACATGCATGGAGGTAGTTGAACCTAGAACAAAGTGGATTCATCCACTTGGATATGAGGTAGATGAATAAGTTTTAGAAGCTTATGCTCAAGTTCTATTAGCAGCACCTAAAGACCCTAATGAGCCAAGAGGGGGAGCCTATGAGGAGAAAACTAGAGAAGTTGATGCAATATTAAACATTGCAACAACAAAAAGAAAGGTTGCTAAAGTTACCTAAGAAATCTTGAGAATACATGGAGTGTCTCAAGAAGACCTAGACAAAGAAAGGGAACAAAAGATTTCTTTAGAATTAGAGAGCGCAGATGCAGCAAAGGTAGAATCAAATGATCCAAAGTTAAAGAAGGTGAAGATAGAAAAATATGATGAACAAAAGGGTAAAATTGATGTTACTCCTTCTATGCCCAAGGAAACCATTGACCTTACTACTCCTCCTAAGTATAAGGAAATGTCAAAAAGGAAGAAAGAGATCAGCACTAGTCATCCATCCTCAAGAGTTACAAGGAACAAAAAGAAATCACAAGAACCTCTTGAAGTAAGTTTCAAACCTAGTCTTAGTATGCTAAGTGGAAGAATAGTTGATGAGGGAAGAATTGATCAAGTAGGGAATTTTTATGAAAAAAATAGTGAAATAGACAAATCTGAGATACTTGTAATGATAGTCAAACACATGTTGAAGTTCAAGAAGCTAGTCTTGGAACTTAAGACTATGATTCCTGACAACGTATGGAACATCCTAGAATTCCAAAAGAGATAAGCAATTGAAGAGGATTTAAGGATAAGGGAAAATATTCTAGATGAAACTCTTCCAGTATGTTCCCTAGAAGAGAAATCTCTATTGTTAGATTTGGTGAAGCCACATCTCAAAACAAAGTCAAGAACTTTGCATATAATGGACAAGAACTATGATCTGGTGGCTAAGGAAATAGAGAAGGTATTTGAGAAAGTATTCATGAATAGGTACATGTATCCAGCTACTGTGCCCACAACATAAGTAACCATAAAGGAAGTCAAGGTGGTAGAGCCCACTAATGCATCAGTGACAAGTCCTTAGGATTCAACACCCGTAGTGGAAACTCAAACAAAGGTAGATAAGTCTACACCCATGACAGAGTCACTAAAGGATAACACCTTTATCATTCACAATGTAGAGATAGCCATGGCGGCCATTGACATTGAATTGCATAAGTTTGAAGAAGCTTTTGTGAGCACACAAGAAGCTAAAATTTTATTCAGCAACACACCTCCCACTGATCAAGAAGAAGTATTGATTGAAGATATAACACATGAGAAAGAAAAATAAAAGATAGAAGAGAATAAAGAAAAAGAAAAGAAAGAGATAGAAAAAGAAGTAGAGAGAAATGAACCATGAGTTGAACTAATCAAGGTAAAACAAGAAGTGATGGATAGAACTCCCATCTCTCCCTTAGTAGCATTGAAGTCAAGTTTGACACCTGACACAACTATTTTGGACTCATGGGGAGAAGAAGACCTGATTAAGTTCAGCATCCTAGCTATGAAGAAGGCCAAGGAAAAAAAAATGATGAGGAATCCCCTACTTGTAGAGTCAGTGAACATTCTACACAACTTGTTACCTACAAATAAGAAAGTATCCAAAGTACACTTAGTTGATGATGTCAGTTCAGTGATTTCACAATTCAAGGGAAACTTCACTATCCTAGAAGATTCTACATCCTTAGTTGCACAGGAGAAATACATGAAGAAAAGGCTTAATGAATTGGTCAGCAACTATGTACTTGACCTAAGCTCACTAAAGTCTAGTCAAGCATCCATGAAGGAATTTGCAGCAAAGGGAAGAAAGATCATTGCTGAATGCATGAACCAAGACAAGTTGACTAGTGATCTGTATAAGAAGATTCTAGAGGCTAAAACTATGATAGATAGAATCAAGAAATTAGTGGAAGATCCATCTATTGATGTGAACATGTGCAACAATGTCTACCAAGGACAAATTGATAAAATTGAGAAAGCAGAAAAAGAGATGACCAAGATAAGGGCTAGGCATACTTAGCTAAGGAATGTTCTTGGGCCCTCATTAGACATCCTCAATCAGAACATCAAAGAGATTGATTCCACCATGGTGACATATGATCAAGGTCCTAGCACTAATCTGGAGAAGATGGAGAAGCTTCAGTATGCTTTATGCGCCCATCTATAGATTGTAAATTCACTAATCACATTTTGGAAGAAGGAGATCCAAAATCTGTAGATTGCATATTTGGATGTACTATCATAGTAAGTTTTTGTAGATTCAATTTTTGACACACCTTTTTCATTAATGTCAAAGGGGGAGTATGTATATAATATGGATAATATATATGTATAAGGAGATATAAGATAGAAAGATATGTATAGGGAGACAAAAGATTTTTGTATTAAGGAAAGTTAGTAAATTGGCCATATTCCTTTGTTGCCATTAATGAAAAAGTGGGAGATTGTTGGAAAGTTAGGTATACTGATGTATATGAATTAATATAGTGTTTTCATTATGGAAACAAAGTCATATAGTAGTTTGGAGTCAGCGCACTTGATGAGAAGATTAGAAATCGGTTAAGTGTTGAAGACTGGATAGTGTATAGGGTTCCTGAAGCTCAGAGCATCAACACATGTGCATATGACTAAGTTATGGTGTGTGCCCTAGAAGTTAAGTTGGTTAGACTATATTCATGCTTAGTCTATAAGTGCATGATCAGATATGCAAGTATGAGAAAGATACATGTTGGCAATTTGGCTGAGTTGATTGCATAGATGTTGTCATTATGGAAACATATGATCCACATGACCCAGACATAGTTTTTGTTTGTGACATTGACTGGAGTGAGTTCAACACTTGCACAATTGAAAATAGACTCTATGGTGACTAATGATGACCCATCTCAGAGTGAAAGTTAGTACTGCATGTATGGAAGAAGTTATGATAGTTTTACCGAAGACAGTGTGAAGCCGATAGGACAAAACATGAAGACAGAACTAGTAAAGAGTTAAGGGATTATTTTGTTTATCAAAATAATGACTTAAAAATATAAAGGGATGACATCCTAGATGTTTAATCTTGGATAAAGCTATTGGTATATATGTAAATGTAATTGTAATTGTAAAGTGTAGTAATTGTAACAAGCAACAAGTAATTGTAGAAATATGATACGAAGTATATGAAGCATATCTAATAGCGATAGTGAAAGATCAACAAAGAGATATTGATGAAAGTAGTATAAGGTTATGTACCTTGACCTCTTTTGTAATCAGTGTATATTTTACATTACTTGTTTGGGTAGTGGGCTCAGCTGGTAATCACATTTTGTACTACCAACTCCTAATAGGGTTGAGGCTTATAACAAGGCCTATAGTCCCTTAATTAGGACTGATACACTATATGCTTGTAATAGACTCCTAACAGGGTCAACATCCTTAACATGATACTTTTGATTAGTGGATCTTTGTGGGTACCATCCCCACTAGGATTTTCCCTTGGCCAGGGTTTCCTCGAGAACAAATCATGTGTTATGAGTTCTTTAGTTTTATTGCTATGCATGTTGTTTAGCTTCTTATGTTATGCATGTGTAAAGATAATTTGTTATATCCATAATTGGGAAAAAGATAAATTTTGTAGAATACTGATTCACCCCCCCTCTCAGTATTCCCTATTTCTAACAATTGGTGTCAGAGATTAGTTACTCAGAAAAGAATCATTCAAGGAAAAACTAGCAGCTTGAATAAGATCTCTATGGATATGGATCAACTACAAAAGAATCTTGAAGAAGCTCTTGAATAGATTGATATGCTTACTGATGAAAGAGACACTTTGAAAAGAAAATATGATGATGCAAAGAATCTCATTAAGAAACTGAAAAACAAATTGGAAGATCTGAGATCTGAAAAAGAACCTAAAGTTTTTATTGAAGATTGTAATGACAATTTAGAAAAAGAAAATGAGATCCTTAAGAATGAATTGAAGATAGAAAATTTGAAGCTTAGTTTGAAAGATGGAAATGACAAGAATGAAGCGAATCTGAAATTTGAGAATGAAAGTCTAAAGACTGAAATCTAAACTTGGAAATGTAACATTGGAACTTGAGAAAGTCAATTTGTAGTATGTTGAACTTGAGAAATACAACAAGATTGTGAAAGGAGAATTGACTCAATCCAAGAAACAAATTCAAAGGCTATATTCAACTAGTGAGAGGATTGATAAATGAGCATCTTTTTGGAAACCATTCTATGATAAAACTGGTCTTGGATTCAACACTCTTAAAGAAAATGATGAAAGCAAGGAACCAGATCTGAAGGTATCTGAAAGCTTAGATGAGAAGAAGTTTGATGAGATCAACAAATCTGAAGATACACCTAAAGAAGAAGAATCACTAAAGCAAGAGGAATCATCCAAAGGTATGCAAAGATAATTCAAAGGTAGATGTTTTTCTTGTAATACTATTAGTCATATGAAGATAGATTGCATAGGTAAGCAATTTAAACCTCTTAATGGTTATTGTTATAACTGTCATGGATTTGGACATAGAGCTATTGAATGTAGGAAACCTAAATTTGTTGAGAATAATAATAATAGTAGAATGTTTAGGAATACTAACAATGCAGATAAGAAACTTACTGAAGATATGAATAGAAGAAATAGAGTAATATGTTTTAGATGCAACAAGGTTGGACACATTGCTAGAAATTGCAGATCACAAATTAATCCACTTGGACCAAGATATGGAAACAATGGAATTGTTTTTCAGATATGCAACAAGATTGGACATACAACAAGGTTTTGTAGAATGAACAATGGAGTTTTTCATCCTAACCCTAACCCTAGAAATCATGAAAGAAGAAATGAAGATGCAAATATTAGACATAAAGGTTGCTGTAGCAATACAGATGAAGTGAAGTTTGTTAAAAGCACAGATCAAGGACACATATTCAACATTGAAGGTAATAAAAAAGGTGAAGTATCAAGTGGTAAGAATGAATCCTTACGTGACCTATCTCAAAGCACTTAATTTATGAAAATTATAGTAGATTAAGAACTTAGATTACTGTAGAAGTAGATTTATGATGAATTGAGTCTTGCACAGTTAATGGAAGGTAGTTTTGATGGAATATGGATGAAGTAACTGAGAGGGGGGGTGAATCAGTCAACCATAAATCACTTCACAATTAATTCTTTCCAGATCCCTTAGGATATCTTAACAATGTTATCTGTTTTAGCACTCGGTAAATAGATTGCAGTAACTTTGAAGATGTAGAAAGTATTAGCAAAATTATCTTTAGATATTCATCAGCACATGTATATGATTGAGAAAGAAATTAAGAACACAAGAGACACAAGATTTAACGTGGAAACCCAATATGGGAAAAACCACCAATGTATCTAGATACTGATTTTCACTTTTCTGAAGTGATGCCCAATTAGAAGCCAACCCGGTAAAAGGTTACAAAACACACTGTTAGGTGTGACCTTGTTAGAGGATTTAAAACACCCTGCTAGGAGTGGCCTGGTAAGAGGTCTTGAAAACAATTCAATGGAATTGTCACCTTGTTAGAGGATTTACAATATGGTTGTTAAACCAACTCGGTTAAGAGATTTAGAATTCACTGTTACAATGATAAGAAGGTAACAATGAAAAAAATGACCTGTATAATAATGCAACTGTCTTGCTGATTATAGATCTCTGTTCTGCATAAGTCTGATCCTTTCTGATCGAATAAATCTCTGCTGCACCTCAAGGATATCTGAACATCCTTCACAAATTCACATACACCTTTCCTGTCTTTCTTCTATAAATCTTCTGCTATATTTTCTTGTTTACTTTTCACATTTGACCTTTTATTTATATGATTTTAGATTTGTCAAATTGACATTATTTAGTATAACAGTCGGCTGAATTAAGCAAACTCTATTTGCAAAAATCCTTCAAGGGCCGACAGTGCTCGGTGACCATAACTTTCTATAATCTTTCAGAGACCGAGGGAACTCGGTAAACACCGACAATCTTTTACCTTCGATAACCGACTGAACTTGGTAAACACTAACTTTTCTTTGACAACCGACTGATACTAAATTTTCTTCGACAACCGACTGAACTCGGTAAACACTAAATTTTCTTCGACAACCGACTGAACTCGGTAAATGCCGAATTTCCTTTGGTAACCAAGTGAACTCGGTAGACACTAATTTTCTTTGATAACTGAGTGGACTCGGTAAGCACTAATCTTCCTGTTTGGCAGACTGACTGAGCTCGGTAGGAACTGATTGCTGCGGACTATGACATTGTGTGACATCAAAGACAATACATAATTGAGTAGCAATTTCCTTCAGACAATTGTTTCCAACAATCTCCCTCTTTGGCATTGATAGCAACACAATATGTCATAGCATAAGAAATTTGAAAGAGTTAGCTCGGTTCAGATTCAAATCTCCCTCTGTCAGGAAACTTCCTGTATCCTGAAAATTCTTCCTTCTGATTATTGAAAATTTCTTGAAGTAATAGCAAAGACATAGCAAACACTCCCTCTTTGACAACACATGCCAAAGACAATTCACATATTACCGGTGAAAATTAATGTACCTCAAGTACTGATTCATATGCAATGATTCCTTGAATATGCTGCATCAACTGGTTGATTTTCAATCATTTTCTGGTTGATGCATCACTAAAACTGTATTTAGTGAGCCTCGGATAGGGGAATGACCCCTAACTTACCTCTTAGATACACAAATGCATCCTTAGGTAATGGTTTGGTAAAAATGTCTGCAATCTATTCTTTTGTATGAATATATTCTAATCTGATTTCCTTATCCTACACCAATTCTCTGACAAAATGATATTTAATAGCAATGTGCTTGGTTTTGGAATGCATCACTGGATTCTTCGAAATATTTATTGCACTGGTATTTTCACAAAATATAACAATTGGTTCTTTGATTTCAACCTTCATACCTTCTAATAACTATTTAAACCAAACAATATTTGAACAATTTACTACAACAGCAACATATTCTGCTTCAGCTGTGGATTGAGATGTGCAATTCTGCTTTTTACTAGTCCAGGATACCAGTCTTTTTCCAAGAAAAAATGCTCCACCACTTGTGGTTTTTCTATCATCAATGTTTCCTGCCCAATCAGCATCAATAAACACTTTTAAGTCTAGATTGCCTCCAAATTTATACCACAAACCATATTCTTCAGTTCCTCTTAAGTATCTTAAGATTCTTTTGATTTCCATCATGTGATTTTCCTTAGGTTTTGCTGAGAATCTAGCTACTATATCGACTGCTAAGGCAATATCAGGTCTTGTATGTACTACATATTGCAATTTTCCAATCATAGATTGGTATAGGGTCTGATCAACTTCTTTTGAATCATCATTTTTGGTAAGTTTCAGTCCAGTGCACATGGGTGTACCAACTGGTTTTGAATCTTCCATACCAAACTTCTTAAGTATTTCCTTAATGTATTTAGATTGAGTAATGTATATACCATTCTTGCTTTGCTGAATTTGAAGACCAACAAAGAATTTTATTAAACCAAACATAGACATTTCAAATTCTTTGTTCATTTGCTTTGAAAATTATTTGCACTGATCCTCATTCCCTATAAATATAGTATCATCCACAAATATTTCTGCCAATACAATTTTGTTATCCGGTCCTTCTTTAATATATAGATTGCTGTTATCATTAGCTCTTTTGAAATTAATCTGAATCAAATAGTTATGGAGTCTTTCATACCATGCTCTAGGAGCTTGTTTTAAACCATACAATGCTTTGTGTAACCTACAGACCATGTCCCTTTTATCTGGATCAACAAAACCTTCAGGTTGTTCAATGTAGACTTCTTCATCAAGAATTCCATTGAGAAATGCAGATTTTATATCCATCTGATATACCTTAAATCCTTTGTGTGCTACATAAGCAAGTAGAGTTCTTACACCTTCTAATCTTGCAACAGGAGCGAAAGTTTCTCCATAATCTATACCTTCTTCTTGAGAATAACCTTTACATACCAGTCTAGCTTTGTTTCTAGATACTTGACCATCTTCATTCAGCTTATTCCTGAATAGCCATTTTGTTCCAATTATATTCTTATCTTTAGGTCTAGGTACAAGAGTCCAAGTTTTGTTCTTTTGTATTTGTTCTAATTCTTCATTCATTGCTTCAATCCAACTTTCATTTTCCAATGCATCTTTGATATTTCTAGGTTCAAAATCAGTAAGCAGACATGTGCCTTTTAGCTTGCTTCTTGTCATAGTACCATCTGATTTGTTTCCAATGATTTGATCCGGTGTATGATGTCTTCTGACATATTTGGCTAGTATAGGTTCCTTGCTTTTTGAATAATTCCTGCTGTTGTCTTCTAGGATCTCTTCTTCAGGTTGCTCGGGCTCGGTAGATATTTTCTCGGTAACTTCAGGCTGAGACTTGGTCTAAATTTCTTCCTGTGACTCAGTTTGAACTTCTTCCTGTGACTCGGTTTGAACTTCTTCCTATGACTCGGTTTGTGACTCGGTAACTGTGCTCGGTTTGGTAGATTTAGTTTCCTTATTGATAGTTGTACCTGCCAATGTTTCAGGTTCAATGTAAATGAATCTTTTGTAGTTCTCAGGTTCCCTTTTGCTTTCTTCTTCAGTCTTTTCTGCAAACTCATCAAATTTTACATGTATACTTTCTATGACTTTGTGAGTAGATAAGTTCAGACATTTGTATGCCTTGCTTTTGCTAGAATATCCTAGGAATATTCCTTCATCACTTTTCACATCAAATTTATTTCTTCTGGATTCTTTTAAGATATAACACTTGCTACCAAATATTTTCATGTAACTTACATTGGGTTTATAGCCATACCATAATTCATAAGGATTTTTGAATGTGTCTTTCTTCAATTGTACTCGGTTCAAGGTATGAACTGCAGTGTTGATAGCTTCCTTCCAGTACTTTATAGCGATGTTCTTTTCTATCATTAGAGTCCTTGCACAATCCATAATAGATCTGTTTCTTCTTTCTACTATTCCATTCTGCTCAGGAGTTCTAGGAGCTGATACCTATCTTTTGATTCCTCTTTCAATGCAAAAGTTGTTAAAATCATGGGAGATGAATTCACCACCTCTGTCTGATCTTAAGCATTTCAATCTTTTCCCTGTTTCCTTTTCCACTCTTGCTAAGTACCATTTGAACTTTTCAAATGCTTCTAATTTTTCTCTTAAATACATAACAGTCATCATTCTAGAATAATCATCAACGAAAAGAATAAAGAATTTATCTCCAGTATAGCTTTGTATTCCAATAGGTCCACATAAATCAGTATGCACAATTTCCAAAATTTCTTTAGACTGATAGTTCTTACTCTTGAAACTAGTTTTACTCATTTTGCCAATCTGACAATTCTTACATAGACCAGTGTCAGGTTTCTTCAAAGTAGGAATGCCTCTAACCTTCTTGAATTTGCTTATTTTTATCATGTTATCAAAATTCACATGACATAACCTTTTGTGCCATAGCCAACTTTCTTCTATTTGAGCAATAAAGCATGAATATTCACTGAGATCAAGATAAAATAAGTTACCTTTTGTTTGTTTGCCTGATCCAATGAGTTTTCCTTTTCCATCCAGCAGTCTTGCTTGACCATTCATGAATTCAACCTTGAAACTAGTGTTGATTAGCTGTGCTACACTTAGAAGATTATGTTTTAGTCCTTCAACCCAATAAGCATTATCACATATGAGTTCTTGGGTTAATGAGATTCTTCCTTTTCCTTTTATACAACAAGCTTCATTGTTTCCAAATCTTACATTACCACTATCACAGTCTTCTAGATATTCAAATTTTGTCTTGTCACCAGTCATGTGGTGTGAACATCCGCTGTCTATTATCCATATATCATCTTTGCTTATATGAGAAATAAGTGCCATCTTATCTTCATCATCATCAGATTCATCTTTTATAGCAATAAAGACAATTTCTTCTTCACTATCATCAGAATCTTTAGCCATAAAACATGTTTTCTTACCTTTATCCTTGTATGATTTGAAATTCTTTTTGCCATAGTACTTGTGACTTCTCTTCTCTTCTTTGACTTTCTTGTTTGGGCACCTAGCTGCAATATGTCCAATTTCTTCACATGAAAAATAGATTAAAGGAGTTTTACCTTTATATTTACCTTTCCCTCTAGAGTACTTCTTTGCAAGTAATGCTTCTACAATTTCAAGATCACTATCAGAACTTTCTTCTGATACTTCTTCACTTTCTGACTGAACTTCTTTAATTTTATTATTCTTCTTTAGTGAAACCTTGGCCTCAAATGCTGATTCAATATTTTTGGAACTAGGAACATAGTTGTCATAGTTGTCTAATTCAAAAGCTGTCAATCTTCCAACTAAAGCATCCAAAGTTATATTGTGGTTTGTTTCACATCTTCTTTCTTGAATAGCTGATACTCTTATTGCATAGATAGGGAGTAATGTTTTGAGTACCTTACTTATAACAGTTTCATCTGAGATTGTTCCTCTAGAAGCTCTAATTGCACTTACACTTGCTTTGATTCTTTCAACATATTTTGCAATGTTTTCATCTTCCTTCATATTCATCTTGTCAAACTGTCCTCTTAGGCTTTCTACTTTGGCTCTTTTCACATTTGCATCACCACCATATATTTTCTTCAGTGCCATTCACATTTCATATGCAGTAGTGCAGTCTTTAATATCATCAAATTCTTCATAGCTGAGAGCAGATGCAATGTCTATCATCATGGTGTTGTGAGTTTTTTTATCTGCAATGTCTTCAACAGTTAATGCACCATTAGGAATTGTGTATTCTTCATCAATGTATTTGCATCCTGAATCACCAATGGAAGCTAGATGAAGTCGCATGAGACCTTGCCATGATGAAAAGTTATCTTTGTTGAGCTTTGGAATTTCCCTCTTGTAAGACATCCTGATCTTTAGCTTAGGTCTTTGAAACCCTTCCTGCAAGCACCAAAAGCTCTGATACCAATTGATGGAATATGGATGAAGTAACTGAGAGGGGGGGGTGAATCAGTCAACCATAAATCACTTCACAATTAATTCTTTCCATATCCCTTAGGATATCTTAACAATGTTATCTATTTTAGCACTCGGTAAATAGATTGCAGTAACTTTGAAGATGTAGAAAGTATTAGCAAAATTATCTTTAGATATTCATTAGCACATGTATATGATTGAGAAAGTAATTAAGAACACAAGAGACACAAGATTTAACGTGGAAACCCAATATGGGAAAAACCACCAATGTATCTAGATACTGATTTTCACTTTTCTGAAGTGATGCCCAGTTAGAAGCCAACCCGGTAAAAGGTTACAAAACACACTGTTAGGTGTGACCTTGTTAGAGGATTTAAAACACCCTGCTAGGAGTGGCTTGGTAAGAGGTCTTGAAAACAATTCAATGGAATTGTCACCTTGTTAGAGGATTTACAATATGGTTGTTAAACCAACTCGGTTAAGAGATTTAGAATTCACTGTTACAATGATAAGAAGGTAACAATGAAAAAAATGACCTGTATAATAATGCAACTGTCTTGCTAATTACAGATCTCTATTCTGCATAAGTCTGATCCTTTCTGATTGAATAAATCTCTGCTGCACCTCAAGGATATATGAACATCCTTCACAAATTTGCATACACCTTTCCTGTCTTTCTTCTGTAAATCTTCTGCTATATTTTCTTGTTTACTTTTCACATTTGACCTTTTATTTATATGATTTTAGATTTTTCAAATCGACATTATTTAGTATAACAGTCTACTGAATTAAGAAAACTCTATTTGCAAAAATCATTCAAGGGCCGACAGTGCTCGGTGACCATAACTTTCTATAATCTTTCGGAGACCAAGGGAACTTGGTAAACACCGACAATCTTTTACCTTCGATAACCGACTGAACTCGGTAAACACTAACTTTTCTTCGACAACTGACTGAACTCGGTAAATACTAAATTTTCTTTGACAACCGACTGAACTCGGTAAACACTAACTTTTCTTCGACAACTGACTGAACTCGGTAAACACTAACTTTTCTTCGACAACTGACTGAACTCGGTAAATGTCAAATTTCCTTTGGTAACCGAGTGAACTCGGTAGACACTGATTTTCTTTGATAACCGAGTGGACTCGGTAAGCACTAATCTTCCTGTCTGGTAGACCGACTGAGCTCGGTAGGAACTGATTGCTGTGGACTATGACATTGTGTGACATCAAAGACAATACATAATTGAGTAGCAATTTCCTTCAGACAACTGTTTCCAATAAGTTTATGATATTCTAATGCTATGGTTAAGAGCGTAAAGAAAAATATTATGTTTTGCGAGATCGCAAGAAGTTTTAAGTTTTGCAGGATAGCAAAAACAAATTTTTGGAAAGAAGCGGCAAAAGAATTGAATTCGATGTCAAACCCAAGTGAGATTGAAGTAATAAAAGGTTATGATTAGTATTTGATCATCAAAGTGAATAAAAGTGTTAAGAAGATCAAAGAGCAGTGATTGGAAGCTTTTTGCAACAATTTGGTGAAGGATTTGAGCGTTGAATCTACGCAAGCCCTAAAATCATGAAATCGAGGTATTTTACTTGACAGATATGTGAATCGGTAAAAGGAATTTGTAGTAATGATGGATGTATCTTTAATTCACAATGTCAGAGATAAAAATAGACCTAGAATGAAGAGGGAACCAGTAGAACCTCTGGAAGAAGACCCTAAGTTAGCTTTATCATCTATACCAGATGGAGTTTTTCATTTCAAGAATGTAAGAAGTTATCTTGGATGCAAGTTATAAACCATCAGTGATAGTGATTTTACAAATGAGTATGAGAAGATCTACAACCAAGACATGTCATTTAAAGAAGGATATGATCATTTGAAAGACAATGAGATTGTTAAGTATGCATTGCGGTATGAGTTTGATGATGAAGAATGCACTAAGATAATCCTTAGCAGAATTCATAATGGGAAGTTTTGGCTAGAAGATAGAGTGATAGACATTACAGCTGATTTGATTCATGAAGTCACTAGACTATCTAAATCTAGAGCTATTCCTTTAAATGAGAAGAACATGAGAAAAATAGTCATTGATAACACTAATTCATCCTATAATGGAAAAGGAATTATAATTAGTAAGATCCAACAACATGATGTTAGATACTTATGAAAAATCCTAACAACTAAGTTTTGTGCAAATTCAAGAGAGGATGACATGGCAGCTGGAATGGTACACATAGCTTATTTGATGTGTGTTGACAAAGTGCCAGTTGATATGTGTGAAATTCTAAGAATTCCATTGTTTGAGAACTTGGAGAAGATTAAGAAGACAAAGTATGCACAATTTAGATTTTTATCTTTGATCACTTACATGTTTTTTCATCTTTTGAGGAGATTTCCTTACACCATAGGAAATGACTGGAATGATGGACAAAATACAATGGAAAGGATTAATGTAGTATACAGAAAGCATGTTATTGATAGTGTCTTGAGACTGGAAAGAAGAAGCAAATTGGATCTTTGTTTGAGGATTTGGGAAAAGAAGTAGATGATGATGGTCAGATGGAATTGATCACATCTTTGAACAAAATCATTGGGAAGAATAAGAAATTTAAGAGTCTTGAAGGATGTCTAAAGGACCTAACTGAAAAGCTACAAAGTATTGTGACCACATAGATTGTAGAAGCAGACCCTATGGAGAAGGCAAAGAAAGTGATGAGTGCTTTTGATGACGAGCTCACTAACCTAGCTAATATTGCAAAAGTGAAAGCACAAGCAAACTATGAGGCTAGAATGTTTGTTGAACATCAGTCAGTACATCAGCAATGATATCAATACTCTTGATATCTATATCAAAGATTTGAGGAAACATTTGGAAACAAAAAAATCTTTGTACATACAGTGTACAAAATTAGAGACTTTGACAGTTGAGGAAGATCAAAAGATAAAATTGAAGTAGAGAATCTAAATGAAAAAAACCTTCTATCTAACCCTAATGTGAAGGTCTATGATGTTGAAAAGAAAGTTAGGAAACTTTATGATGAAATTAGAATTATACAAGATGAGAAAGAAAGGAAGTTAAGAAGATATACTCTTTTGAGAGAGCATGTTTCTATGAAGTTAAGTGTTATTGAAGAGCAAATGGAATATTGTCTTATAGCTAAGATGTCTTTTCAAAAATTTAACTTTGAAAACCTCCAAGCATGTCAAATAGCATCTTATGGACTAAATGCACTACTCACTATGGCTGATTCCATTAAGAAGTCATAGGAAAAGGAGATAGAAGCCATGAAGATAGATTTTGTAGATTGTGTTGCAATCCTACTGGCTTTGCAATAAATAAATTGAGGTATAACTCTTTTTGTGATACAATTTTGTAGCCCTCCCTACCGTTATTTTGTCATTGTTGTCAAAGGGGGAGAGATATTTAGTAGAAAATTGATAATATATGATAATAATTGATACTCTTAGGGGGAGTATTGTATTAGAGATAAGATTTTTGAGGAGTTATAAGGATAGTATATATGTGTTATACTATGGCCACAATTTTGACAATTTTGAGATTTTGGAGTTGCACACTTAGCCAATTTTCTCATATGTTGCCACCAATGACAAAGGGGGAGATTGTTGGAAATTTAGCTGAGTTGATTGCATAGATGTTTTCATTATGGAAAAAATATGATCCACATGAAGATCACACAAGTCAGAGAGCAAGTATGACAGAGCCCATTGCAAATTTGTCTAAGTATGAGATAGTATTTTTACCAATGTACCCAGACATAGTTTTTGTTTACGACATTGACTGGAGTGAGTTTAGTGCTTACACACTTGAAAAAGGACTCTATGTTGACTAATGATGACCCATCTCAGAGTGCAAGTAAGTATGACATGTACAGAAGAAGTTATGATAGTTTTACCGAAGACAGTGTGAAGTCGACATGACAGGATATGAAGACAGAACTAGTAAAGAGTTAAGGGATTATTTTGTTTATCAAAATAATGACATAAAAATATAAAGGGATGAAATAATAGATTTTTAATCTTGGATAAAGCTATTGGTATATATGTAAATGTAATTGTAATTGTAAAGTGTAGTAATTATAACAAGTAGCGAGTAATTGTAGAAATATGATGCGAAGTATATGAAGCATATGTAATAGCGATAGTGAAAGATCAGCGAAGAGATATTAATGCAAGAAGTATAAGGTTATGTACCTTAACATCTTTTGTAATCAGTGTATATTTTACATTACTTGTTTGGGTAGTGGGCTCAGCTGGTAATCACATTTTGTACTACCAACTCCTAACAGGGTTGAGGCTTCTAACAAGGCCTATAGTCCCTTAATCAAGACTTGTTGGTCATTCCCTTTGATCTTCAAAACTTGTAGATTTATACTTTGATGGATAACTATAATGAAACTTTGACTCTATCACCACTCCAAAGTCTACAAGGAAGAGGGCCAATTAACAAGGATCAAGGAGATCCTCCTACACTTTGAGCCTCAATGCTTAGGTGGGTATACCCTTGACTCACTTCTTCAAAGGAGTCTCTAAACAATATACAACTATACCCTTTCGTATCTGATTGAAACATTTATTATTTAATTGTGTGTGTGTGATTGCTGATGATGGAGTACTTTCAGAGAATGGATCAGTGCCTTATCCCAGGGCAGAGAGTCATTTAACAACCTATATCACCCTAAAACCTTAACTCAAACACATATAGATTCAGAGTAAGTGCTTTGCCTATTACTCCCCTCACTCACATATTAGGACATCAAATCCTTATCTTGCCATGAACTCACTGGACTCACCTTAAAGACTTTAATCCTAACTTTGTTAGGAACTCAAAGATGACCCCAAAATACTCTTTGTTTACCATATGCTAAGCCACTTTGTGCAATCAACATTTATGAGCTCAAGAGGAAAATAAAAAGACATAAACTAATATGAGATTGGAATCCAAAATATTCTAACTGAGACTTGCAGAATCAATACATTACCAAATGACAAAATGCATAAAGGAAACAGACCCTAAATCCAAGCTCTCCTTGTTCAAATTTTCACTATCAACAATCTAGGAGCAAAACCAAAAGAATTGGAACCCCTACAAACTCAAAAAGTCTGCAACTTATACCCCCTAGTCATCTTGGAAATTTGCAACAAGCTACAAATAACTAGGGTTAGGGTTTCAACCACCGAACCGGCTAGAAACAATTATGAATTTAATTCAGGGGTGGAAAACACATCCAATCCAGGAAAGAGGAAATCCTGAACTGATCCTTAATTATGAAAGTCTTCTCTGCAAGTACAAAGGATCACAAAACTAGGCTCAAAAGGACACCCTACAACATGCCTTGAGCCACAACATCAATGTACATGCTCTGCAAACAAGTGCTAGACATCCTGGAGCACACTGCAAATGGAAAACCAATCGCTTCTCACCAAACAGGGTCATTTCTGCATTGAATTCCATAAAAATGGTAACCTCTGTCACTGGAAATTCACAGAAATTCAATTTCAGACTGCAATGGTTATTTCTTTGGTGCTTGTAGAGAAATGACAGCCAAAATTTAAACCATTATCAACTTTAAAACACAGCCATCCGATCAATCTCCCTTTGAAAACCTGAGCCCGCCATTAACTCTGCAATGACAATATCATTAGTGGTCGCGTGATCGCATAGCCCAGAAATTGGGCTATGCGAACATGAGACAAGCCTCCACGTCGGCACCATGTCACCACCCCCCACCAATGCAAAATGTGCACCTCCATAACAAAAGACAATGGGCCCACTAACAAGCCACATCACCACCTCTGACCAACCGAAAGACCCCACCTGGGCCCGCCCAATGCCACATGTCATCACACCATTCACTGCAACCACTGAGTCACCACCATGAATCCCCTGCCACCTGGCCCCAGGGACATGTGTTGACCGGTTGTATGATCACATAGCCAAAAATTAGGCTATGCGATCATGCGACAGCCAACCAAAGGCCACCACATGACCATGCGTCAGCCAATCAGGAATACCCATGTCACTGGAAACATCGGCCCCACCAACTAACTGCCAAGCATTCAGCGACTATGTGACTAAGTGTTCACCAAGTCATGAGATGTCAGCTGCTAACTACCAGGAATGAAGAGATTGCATGACTGAAGAGAAATAGACTGCCCACCAGGTCACTGAATGTTAAGGGAGTAACCACCAGAAACCAATGACTAGGAGAAAACCGCAAGTCACCAGGTTGCCAAAAGAAAACTAACCACTAGGCAGCTGAACACTATGAAGAACAGGGACCCACGCGGACAGGTGGCAAGCAGTTGCATGATCACATGTTAGAAGAGTCTGACATGTGGCCATGTGACAACCAATCAGGAAAAGCCATTGAAAACTTGGGCCCACCACCCATCGCACTTGCGCAGTTAAGACCAAGGTTGAAAACACACAAAGTTTTCAACATCAAAAGATAGGAGCACAAAGCTAGAAGGCACAAGGTCAAAAACAATGAGGGTTTTCACATAGACCGAAAACATCATGGATTTTTAGAAACACTGTGGGTTTTCGACACTGTGGCAGATTCTAAAATATTTTCCTGCAGACCCTAAAGCTTTAATATCTTCTTGGTTTTTACAAGTCAGCACATGCAATTTGGACCAGAGCTAGGGGACATAGTGAAGAACATAGGGCAGGAGCACAAACCATGAAACATTTGTAGGGAGGAGGCCATTTTCAAAAGGTTTTTGCTATGACAGAAAAATGGCCTAATAGTGGCTCTAGTTGGGGATTCATGGCTCTTGTAGGCATGGCAAGGATTCAGATCTTTGGAAAAAGTAGACCACCAACTGGATAAAATTGTAGACAACAAGGAACAAGTAGGGCAAGACAAATAACCAGACCAAAAACTAAAAGACCAGGGAAAAATAGGGTAGGGGAAAGCAACCTATATACAAAGATCTACAAAATGTACAACCCTAACTACTGTTCATGGAAAACATAGTACTTCAAATGAAGTACTGCTTCAAGAATTGTCCATGAATAGGCAACTCTTGAATATCACCATTAAAATCCTTGATAATGTAAGAATCTTGGCCCCATCTCTCATGAATCAGATATGACCCTAACCAGATGGGATCAAATTTACCATGCTTCCCCCTATCCTCCAATCTGACATTCCAAACTAACACCAAATCATTAGGTTCAAACTTCTTGTCAACAATCCTTTTATCATATAAATTCTTAAACTGCAATTGCAATTTGGCATTCCTTGCAACTGATTCTCTTCTAATCTCATCCAACCTAATGAGGTCCTCAATTCTCAACTACATTTCATCATCAATGTCATCATCATTTAACTGCATAAACTTGTACATATCCAATAAGTTATTCTGAGGCATTCTAGCATGAATTCTGTATACTAAGTCAAATGGTACACAACCAATTGCCCTCTTCATAGTTACCCTATCAGCCCATAAAGCTAATGGCAGCTTTGAATTCCATGCCCTCTTATTTTTCTCAAGGATTCTTTTCAAGATCTTAATCAAAGTCTTATTAGTAGATTATGCCTGACCATTTTCTTATGGATGATAAGGTGAGGAATTAGAAATCTAAATTCCCAAACCTTTGCAAAAGTCCTTATATTTGGCAGACCTGAAGCACATAGCATTATCACTCACTATCCTCTCAGGGAACCCAAACCTTGTAATAATATTATTCATCAAAAAGTCAATTACCACCCTACTAGTCACGTTCCTTATAGTTATAGCTTCTACCCACTTTGTAAGGTAATCAGTGGCAACTAAGATCCATGAATGTCCTCCACTTGACTTGTTTGGTATCTCCCCTATGAAATCCATTCCCCATTGTTGGAAAGGAGCCTGAACTTCCACTGGCTTTAATGGTACATTACCTAAAAACTTAAGCTTACCAGAGAACCTTTGACAAGCATCACATCTCCTTACCAACTGTTCTGCATCCTTGAAGATTGTGGGCCACCAAAATCCTACTCTCAAGATCTTATGAGTAGTTTTTTTACCCATATAATGTCCACCAAAAACTCCCTCATGCATCTCCTTCAAGAATACGTTAGCTTGATTCTCATCTACACATTTCAACAGTATGCAATCCAAATTTTTTCTATACAACTTACATTTCACAATTACATACTTGATGGCTTGTAACTTCAATGTCCTCTTTTGATTATCATTCATACTATCTGGACACCTCATGTTTCTCAAATAGTAAATAATATCCTGATACCAAATACAATCATCCATATCACATGTATAATCAATTTCAGAATGATTTGCCTGGTTTGCATCTAGATTGGATTGAGCCATCAGTTTTGCCAATCCTTGACCTCTAACCAACTTGGTGATCTAGATCTCAACATTGAATTCCTGGATCATATTGATCCATCTGCACCTTCTTCTAGACACCTCTTGCTGTGAGAAAATATCCTTCATAGCCACACTTGGCACAAAAGAAATCACAACTGCTCCCATCAAGTAACACCTAAAAGCCTTGATTGCTTTCACAAGTGCATAAGCCCATTTCTCATTTATGTCATATTTTAATTCTATAGCCTACAAAGACTTACTGAAGAATGCAATAGGCTACTCAAAACCATCCTTATTCTTTTGTAACAGAACTGCAGCAATAGTATGAAAAGATGAGAAGGAAAAGATATGCATTGGGACATTATAATCAGGTGCCATAAGCACTAGTGCATCTTTAATAGCCTACTTGATATTCTTGAAGGCCTCATCAGGCTCACCCTCCCAATTGATTATAGATCTCTTCTTCAACATCTTGGAAATAGGTCTAGTAACCTCTGCAAAGTTTGTCACAAACCTCCTTAGAAAATTGACCTGACCAAAGAAGGACTGAATCCCTTTAACATTCTTTGGTCTCTAAATTTTATCAATGGCTACTACCCTCTTAGGGTCAGTTCTCACTCCTTGCTTCCCAACTAAGTGGCCAAGCAACTTACCTTTTGTGACACCAAAAGCACATTTCCTTGGGTTCAAAGAAATGCCAAATTCCAAGGCCCTCACAAATATTTTTTCTAAATGAGCACAATGGTCCTCTTCCCTCTTGGAATAGGTGGTTAAATCATCCTGATACACAACAAGGAAAGCATTGATAAAATTTGAAAAGGCAGCATCCATTGCCCTCTAAAAATTAGCACTAGCATTTGTGAGACCAAAAGGCATTCTCACATAGACATATGTTCCCCAAGGTGTTGTAAAGGCTATCTTGAATTGTTCTGATTCCTTGAAAATGACCTGATTGTAGCCAGAGAAACCATCCATCATTGACATCAATTCTAATCCAGTTACTCTCTATAACATAGCCTCCATATTGGGAAAATAATAATTATCTTTCAATGAGTTGATGTCCAAATTCCTGAAGTCCACACAAAGCCTGATGTCACCATTCTTTTTTCTTACAGGAACAAGGTTTGACACCCAAGAAGAATGCCTTATAGGCTTGATGATGCCAGCAGCTCTCAACTTCATTAATTCTTCTTGCATCTTGGGTGCCAAAGTAGGATTAATAGGCCTTTGTTTTTGCTAGAAAGGTTTAGCATCTTCTTTCAATGGAATAACATGCTAAAATAAATCCTCTCTATAAACCTTTAGGTCATCATATGACCATGCAAAAATATGCCTAAATTTCTTCAATAATTCAATCAAAGGTCTCCTTACCTTTTGAGATATATCTTTACCAATATATACTTTCTTAGGTGCCTCATGTGATCCAAGATTTATCTCCTCAAGATCAGCATGATCTTGTCCTTTGATATTCTTTTGAACTCTATCTTGGTTGTCAAAGACAGTCTCCAAAACAACAAGCCCCTTGGGCACCTTGTTAGTTCTAAGATGAATGACCTCATTGCCTAAGACAACCTCACTTCCTCCTACTGACTCAACCAAGGATGAACAATCAAATTCCTGACCATGATACTAATCCTTGCAATCCATAAACTTCAAAATATCATTATCATCATAAAAAAATTGCCAATTCTCAACATTATCTAGTATATTAGGCCTAGCGTGAATTTAAACTTTAGAGATACCAAAGAATGTGACATCATTGGGATTGATTGCAATATTGGCTAACAAGTCAGCCACCTTGTTGTTACTCCTATCCTTCCACTCAATATTGAAGGCATCAAAATGTTCAATCAAATTCCAAACTACATTCCTATATTGTTTCAACCTTCTATTCTTGGAAGCATACATTGACCTGACTTGGGACACCACCAACTTAGAATCACTAATAACATTTAGACATTTAATACCATGCTTTTGTGCCAACCTCAATCCTAACAACAAGGCCTCATATTCTACTATATTGTTGGTACAAAAGAAATTCAATGTGAAAGAGAACTTGTAGGTGTTTCCATTAGGAGAAATAAGTAAAATACCTACTCCTATGCCATCTTTGCAACTTGCACCATCAAAGTACATTACCCACAAATTACTCTTCACAAAATCAACACCTACTTCAACAGAAATAGGTGACAAAATATGTTCATTTTCAAATATAGTGATCTCTTCCCTAAAAGCATTAACATTAGTATCCACAAAACATGTAGTTTCATTATCTATGTTTCTGTCAATCATGTGGCATACTCTTGGCTCTCATTCAATCTTGACAAACTGATCATCAATCTTGAAAGTTTCATAGGACAAATCACACTGTAAACTTCCACCCATGGTAGCACTCCACCTTCTAGACAGCAACATCCCATAATGAGGAGGGATATCCACCACTAAAACACTCATTGTTAGCTCTTTCTCTAGATATGCTGCCAACCTATATGGCATTGCATTGATAGTCCCAATAACTGGTACCTCCCTTTGATCCATTGCACAACACCTGCCTTGCACTGTATCAACTTTAAGGCCCAACCTCTCCATGATTTTGAAAGGTATGATAGTATTAGAGGCACCACTATCAATCATACAATTTCTTAACTTCATCCCATTCACAAGAACACTTAAGAAGAATGGGTCAATATTTTCAAGGCTGGCATTGACAGAACTATCCAAATATATTGGAGGAATTTGAGACATAATTCCCTGAGTAGCAACATGCTTCAAAGATTTATCCTGAGATCCATTGCATGAAGTATCATTTTTGTGAGTATTACCAACCCATGCAATAGCTTTATCTTTATGTTCAGGGATCCTCAACAATTTCAACAATGGAACCTTGACTGTAATTTGTGACAATATAGATAACATGTCAATAGGGGTAGAAGCAGGAATCTCAATCTACACTACCTTAACATCCTTTTTCTTTTCTGACACATTAGGTGTACTGACCACCCTCACTTTTTTAATCCTAGCCATTGTGTTAACTGGCTTCTCAATCTTACTAGAGACCTTTTCAATTCCAACTCCCTTAGGCTCACAATCCTTACCTTTTACATTCTTGAATTTCACCATGTGATCAACCTTTGATTTGTTCTCATTAGGTTATCTAGAGTTGGTACTCTTTATAAACATTCCTGCAACTTTCTCATTTGTATTCCTTGCCACCATGCCTCTAGTTTGCACCTGGGCAATCATTTCTGCAGTAATCATACCGATCTCTTCTCTAGAAGGTCTTCTCAAATTTATTGGCTTGGGAGAAGAGTTCATGTTACATGTTTTCTGATCAATGCATTCACCATCAAAAAAAACCTCTCGATGAAAAAGGGCCTGATTATGTCTCTTCACATTTACATCTACCTCTTCATCAAAATTAGAATCATCTTCATATCCTAGATATGAAGAAACCATGTTGCATCCAACATCATCTTGTTCTTCTTCTTGTTCTATCTCCTCATTGCCACAATCTTGATTTGCAGCCATAGATTGTGCAACCACACAATGCTCTGTAGAATGAGGGGACTGGCATGCAACACACCAAGATATGTTCTCCATGACATTTATTGAATCCTTATGTAGAGGGTCAGGGACACCTCTATCATTGTTTCCTCTTGCAGTAGGGATAGTAGGCTTGCCATCCTTCCATTGAGTGTTGTAGGGGTAGTTCTACAGTCTATTCTGTTTATTGAAATTGTTGTTGAATTGAGGCCTTTCATTGGTAGGAGCACTGATGTTCCTATTTATAGGTGCCTTCAATCCATTAAGAACCTTATCCAATTTATCTTCTTCTTGCCTCCTAGATCCAACATTCTTATCATTTTCTTTCTTATATTTCTTGTCCCCAAACAACTTTGGGTCATCTCTCTTTCCACCCAATTTTCCTAATATTTTCATGTTGTTCTCAATATTGACAGCAATCCTAAAGAATCCCTAAGAGTTCTTGGTTCTTTATCCCTCAATAAATATCCCATCTTCCCATCAAATGCATTGAAGTATGTAGTTAGACAAACATTGTCATCTAACCGCATAACTTGGAACAACTTATGCATACCCTTCTGAAATCTCATGTTGAATTCAGCTGCAGACTCATTCTGATTTTTCCTTATGGTTTTGAATTCATTCAACATGAAACTAGCATTAGGCCTATCACCATACTACTCTTTGAAACAATTCTCAAAAGAGTCCCAAGTATCAATACATCTATCAGGAAGCCTCTTAAACCAATCTCTAGCATCCTCCATTAGAGATTGAACAAATAGCTTCATGACTATATCCTCATGCTCTACCTCATATTCATTAAGCATATTAAAAAATAATCTAAGATGCTCTTCACAACTAATAGCATTATTACCAGAAAACTTAGGTACCTTATCTCTAATATCATTTGGAAAAGCATTTGGATAGCCAGGAATTCCATCAAAACTTATTTGCCTATAGCCTTCTAGTTGCATAGGTCTTCTTTGAAAGCTCAAACTAGTGTTAACCCTAGGATCAACATTAGCATCTATATTTACTTGTGCATCTAACTGCTGCCTAGGATCTACACCTATCCTAGCAGATGAAGAAGGAAATAAACTAGTAGCATTACTAAGTGGAATAGTAGTAGTCATAGATGGCATACCTAGTTCAGTAGCAGATGGGCCAAGAGCATTAGCTAAAGAAGCCCTCAAAAATTGGATCTTCCTTTTCTTTTTTGTAATGGAAGAGTCAACCTCAGCTCTCTCTAGTTCTCTTGCAAGGTCCTCATCTTCTTTTCTCCTTCTCTCCATTTCAGTGTCCTTATTTGAATCAGGTGGTGGGATCCTTGGTATTTTCACTGATTTGCTTGCTTGGTCACCCACCATCTTCTGCTTTCCTTTTTCATTAATGATAACAGTAGGTCTAATGATCCTATGCCCATCTTTATTTTTAGGCAAATGGACATAACTTTGCACTTGTATAACCACAGGGCCCTCCCTTTCAAATTCATGATCCTGAAGCAAGCGCTCTTGCTCACTCCTCAAGGCATCAAGATCACCAAAAACATCATGATGCAGATTTCTAGGAGCAAAAGCAAGCATTTTGTTTCTCTCCTTCATTTCATTTATTTTTCTACGAAGAGACTGCCTCTTGATCAAAGCATTCACCTTTTCAACCTCTCCCTCCTGCTGTAATCTTTTATGTATGGCATCCTGCTCTGCCAACTACAACCTTAGTGCATTCAAGTCATTAGGATCCACTGTAATGTCATTAGAACCAGATGACACATCCATATCAGGAAGATTTTGATATGGGAAGTGAACTTGCCTATGTCTCATGGGTTCTCTTCTAAAATGATCTTCATCAAGATCCAGGTCAACCTCTAAACCCATATCTCTTTTTTGTTTATTCTGACCTACAGGCAATGGACCTTTGTCCTGAAATGCAGCCCCAGGGGTATCATAGAATCTCTCTTCAGAGTGACCACCATCTGATCTAGAAACTTTGTCTTGTGAACCATTCTCACTTGAGGGTACATGTGGTACTCTGGCTCTAGAATTTCTTTGTTCTTTCATGGGAGCACTAGTAGACTCACCATTCCTTCTAATCTAGCTTTTCTTTTCTTGTCTAGGTAGCTGCTCCAAAGTGACCTCTGGATTCTTTCTAACAAAAGACCTACATTTTCTCCTCTTATCCATGATTTATCAATATGCAGCACTGGTTCTAACCTTTGATCACCACCCACCTAGATGGGAAATCTTTGAAACACAATAGGAAAACAAGAACACACTCACAACCTTCCTCTCTAGATTCTCACTAGCAGAATCATTGTCTTGTTGATGGCTTGGATGGGCAGGTCTATCTGGTCAATAAGATTTTGAATTCTTCAATATGACTACAACCCGAGATCTAACATATGCATGTCTTCATAATCATTCTCCCTAGTAGAGTCACCATTTTGTTGGTCGTTCCCTTTGATCTTCAAAACTTGTAGATTTATACTTTGATGGATAACTATAATGAAACTTTGACTCTATCACCACTCCAAAGTCTATAAGGAAGAGGACCAATTAACAAGGATCAAGGAGATCCTCCTACACTTTGAGCCTCAATGCTCAGGTGGGTATACCCTTGACTCACTTCTTCAAAGGAGTCTCTAAACAATATACAACTATACCCTTTACTATTTGATTGAAATATTTATCATTTA
This sequence comes from Chamaecyparis obtusa, assembly GCA_027943335.1. Lineage (NCBI taxonomy): Eukaryota > Viridiplantae > Streptophyta > Pinopsida > Cupressales > Cupressaceae > Chamaecyparis > Chamaecyparis obtusa. Next base: position 3,967,765 of record BSBK01000537.1, read on the forward strand.
ATTGTGTGTGTGTGATTGCTGATGATGGACTACTTTCAGAGAATGGATTAGTGCCTTATCTTAGGGTGAGAGTCACTTAACAACCTATATCACCCTAAAACCTTAACTCAAACACATATAGATTCAAAGCAAGTGCTTTGACTATTACTCCCCTCACTCACATATCAGGACATCAAATCCTTATCTTGCCATGAACTCACTGGACTCACCTTAAAGACTTTAATCCTATCTTTGTTAGGAACTCAAAGATGACCCCAAAATACTCTTTGTTTACCATATGCTAACCCACTTTGTGTGATCAACATATATGAGCTCAAGAGCAAAACAAAAAGACATACACCAATATGAGATTAGAATCCAAAATATTCTAACTAAGACTTGCAGAATCAATAAATTACCAAATGACAAAATGCACAAAGGAAACGGACTCTAAATCCAGGCTCTCCTTGTTCAAATTTTCACTATCAACAATCTAGGACCAAAACCAAAAGAATTGGAACCCCTGCAAACTCAAAAAGTCTGCAACTTATACCCCCTTAGTCATCTTGGAAATTTGCAACAAGCTACGGATGAATAGGGTTAGGGTTTCAACCACCGAACCAGCTAGAAACAATCATGAATTTAATTCAGGGGTGGAAATCACATCCAATCCAGGAAAGAGGAAATCCTGAACTGATCTTTAATTATGAAAGTCTTCTCTACAAGTAAAAAGGATCACAAAACTAGGCTCAAAAGGACACCTTGCAACATGCCTTGAGCCACAACAGCAACGTACATGCTCTACAAACAAGTGCTAGACATCCTAGACCACACTGTAAATGGAAAACCAATCGCTTCTCACCAAACAGGGTCATTTCTGCATTGAATTCCATAAAAATGGTACCCTCTGTCGCTAGAAATTCACAAAAATTCAAAGTCAAACTGCAACGGTTATTTCTTTGGGGCGTGCAGAGAAATGACAGCCAAAATTTAAACCTATATCAACTTTAAAATGCATCCATCTGATCAATCTCCCTTTGAAAACCTGGGGCCGCCATTAACTTCGCAACGATGATATCATTAGTGGTCACATGATCGCATAGCCCAGAAACTGGGCTATGTGAACATGTGACAAGCCTCCACATTGGCACCATGTCACCACCCCCCACCCGCCAGGTCGCTGAATGTTAAGGGAGTAACCTCTAGAAACCAATGACTAGGAGAAAACCGCAAGTCACCAGGTCGCTAAAAGAAAACTAATCGCCAGGCAGCCAAACACTATGAAGAATAGGGACCCACACCAATAGGTGGCAAGTGGTCACATGATTGCATGTCAGAAGAGTTTGACATGCAGCCATGTGACAACCAATCAAGAAAAGCCATTGAAAACCTAGGCCCACCACCCATCGCACTTGCGCAGTTAAGACCAAGGTCGAAAACACACAAAGTTTCTGACATCAAAAGATAGGTGCACAAAAGCTGGAAGGCACAAGGTGGAAAACAACAAGGGTTTTCACACAGATCAAAAACATCATGGATTTTTAGAAACACTGTGAGTTTTCGACACTGTGGCAGATTCTAAAATATTTTCCTGCAGACCCAAAAGCTTTAATATCTTCCTGGGTTTTATGATTCAACACATGCAAGCTGGACCAGAGCTAGGGGACATAGTGAAGAACATAGGGTAGGAGCACAAACCATGAAATATTTGTAGGGAGGAGGCCAATTTCAAAAGATTTTTGCTGTGATAGAAAAATGGCCTAACAGGATTGATACACTATATGCTTGTAATAGACTCCTAACAGGGTCAACATCCTTAACAGGATACTTTTGATTAGTGGATCTTTGTGGGTACCATCCCCACTGGGGTTTTCCCTTGGCCAAGGTTTCCTTGAGAATAAATCATGTGTTATGAGTTCTTTAGTTTTATTGCTATGCATGTTGTTTAGCTTCTTATGTTATGCATGTGTAAAGATAATCTATTATATCCATAGTTGGGAAAAAGATAAATTTTGTAGAATACTAATTCACCCCCCTCTCTCAGTATTCCCTATTTCTAACAATACAGACAGATGAAGTTACACAGCCAGTGTGTGCCAGTAAAGAATAAAGTAAGCAACCAATTGTTATAATTTTGAGTTGTGGTTATATTCTATTGATGTAAAGGCTATGCACCTATTGTAATTAGGTTGCCGACATGTAAATGTGTTTTTTTTTAAACCTACTTGAGCCAATTCATTTGGAAGCATTGTATGTAATAGGTTTAAGGGCTGACCTAGTTGTTTATTTTGTATGCACATATAAATATGATATGTGCCCATTGTAATTGGTATGTAAGTTGATATAGATTTGTAATAAGCAGAGAAAAAATGTGCAAAGAGACTATAAGATGTATTAGAGCTTTGCAAGAGGTCAAAGCATCACCGCATCAAATGAAATGATCTAACAAGTAGTGTCATAGTGAAAATTCATCCAACAAATATAGTGTGTATCTGAGATCAAAAGGTTGTAGCCTTCACCAATTGAGCAGTGAGCTCTAGGACAGTGTGTCCACTCCCCTAATAGGGACTATTGTAAAATACTCCTAACAGGTTCCTAATCTTAACAAGGTCTACTATACTAAATACATTTTAAAGAAACTCCTAATAGGGTTAAGGATCTTCTAACAAAGATCACAAAACACTAGTATAGATTATTAGTGGGTGTCAATTCCCACCGAGGTTTTTACCTATTTGGGTTTTCTTTTTTGTTTTCTTCTCTGTCTTCTTCAGTATGACTTTCATTCAGCAAATCACTGTTAGTTTCAAAAAATAATTCTGCATTTTCAATGTTAGGCTGTGGTTGTGCTTCTCCATCAGATTCATAATCAAGAATTCTTTCCTAAATTTTAAACTTTTCATCAACTTTCACATTTGCACTTTCAACAATAGTCTTAGTTCTTTTGTTATAACATCTATATGCTTTGCTTTTTAAAGAATATCCAACAAATATTCCTTCATCACTCATAGGATCAAACTTTCCTATATCATCATCTCTCTTTATATAACATTTACTTCCAAAAATTCTAAAATACTTAATTGAGGGTGTATGTCCAAACCATAATTCATAAGGTGTCTTGTTTGTATCTGCTCTAATTTGTACTCTATTCATAGTGTATACTGCTGTGTTCATTGCTTCTCTCCAAAAAGTTTTAGCCAAATCATTTTCAAACAACATAGCTCTTGCTACTTCAGTTATTGACCTGTTCCTTCTTTCTACAATACCATTTTGTTTTGGTGTTCTAGGGGCTGAAAGTTGTCTCTTAATACCATTCATTTCACAAAAAGTGTTAAACTCTCTAGATGTAAATTCACCACCTCTATCAGATCTTAGACACTTAATCTTCATTCCAGATTCATTCTCAATTTTGCTTTTCATGATCTTAAATTTATCAAATGCTTCAAATTTTTCTTTCAAAAATGCAATCCACAGCATTCTTGTAAAATCATCAACAAGAATCATAAAATACCTTTCACCATAGAATCCTCTAGTCCTAGTAGGACCACTCAAGTCTGTATGAACAATATCCAACTTCTCTACCGATGTGAACTTCTTATTGGGAAATGAACTCCTTTTCTGCTTTGCCATCATACATTCTTTGCAAATCATGTTAGTAGGTTTCATAATTCTAGGTAAATCTCTTACCGCAAGTGTAGTGCTCACCTTGACAATATTATCAAAGTTTATATGACAAAACCTTTTATGCCATAACCAACTGTCATCAATCCTAGTTATCAAACATGTCATCTCAGTAGGATTCAACTGAAATACATAACCTCTAGTTTTGGATCCTTTTCCAATCAGATTTCCATCTTTATCTTTTATCACACAAGTTTTCTCAGAAAACCAAACTTGATAACCCTTATCAGCCAACTGTCCAACACTTAGTAGATTATGTCTTAGTCCATCAACAAAGTAAACATCATCAGTGTTAGTCTTTCTATCAAGAGTAATAGATCCTATACCCTTAATCAACAAGGTGCATTGTTACCAACCCTAACAATTCCTCCATCATAATTATCTAACTTAACAAACTTTCTTTTATCTCTAGTCATATGATGTGAACAACCACTATCTATAATCCAATCAGATTTCTTTTCAACTTGTGAAACTAATGCTTTTTCTTCCCTTTTATTAGATTTAGAACTTTCATCTTTAATTGCTATGAATCCTATTTCCTCAAAGTTATCATTATCACTGTTACTTAATTTTTTTTTGATTCCTGCTTCAAAATCTTCATCATTTGCATAATAACATTCTTTAGATCTCCTAAGTTTAAAGTTGCTTCTATACTTCTTACTCCTTTAGGACATTTAGATGCAAAATGACCATATTCTTGACAAGTCCAACATTTAAAGATTTTCTTACCATATGGTTCTCTTTTTACAAGTAATGCAATACCTTCTTCAATCTTCTTATCTTCCTCAGATCTGCTACTGCTGGCATAATCTCCATTCACACTAGTACTTCTTGTAGGTCTGATGCTAAGAGCACTGAATGCTATTTCCATTCTAGGTAGCTCTCCTGATAATCTCAAGTTCATTTCTACTATTTCTAATCTTCCAAGAAGAGTCTCTCTTGAAAAGTTTGATGTACAAGGTATCACTTATTCAATCATCTACATTGTTTGCTTGAATACTGGTGTCAAAGTTCTCAAAATTTTCCATATCACTTCATTCTCTGTCTTATCCCCTCCATAAGACTTTATTCCTATCACAATCACAGACATCCTACCAATATAGCTTCTAATAGATTCATCTTCCATCATTCTGATATCTTCAAATGCACAAATCCAATTATGTAATCTAGCCTTCTTTGCATGTTCATCACCTTCAAAAGTAGAATGTAAAGCTTTCCAAATTGCATGAGATGTTTTCAAACATCTTACCTGACTATATTCATTCTCTAGTAGTGCCGACAAAAGTGCTTCTCTTGCAAGTATGTTACACATGAATAGATCTAGTTCATCTTTAGTTCCTGCCTCTAGATTGTCTTCCTCAATGATAGTCTTCTCATTCTTTGTAATCAACCAATAACTTGGTCTTAAACACAATAGATGTGTCTTCATCTTTTCTTTCCAGCTATCAAAATTTACTGCATCAAACTTAGGGCTTTCTTTTTTGAAATTTGCCATGGATTGTTGGAAACAATTGTCTGAAGAAAATTGCTACTCAAATTATGTATTGTCTTTGATGTCACACAATGTCATAGTCCACAACATTCAGTACCTACCAAGCTCAGTCGGTCTGCCTGGCATTAAAATTAGTGCTTACTGAGTTCACTCGGTTATCATAGAAAAATCAGCATGTACCGAGTTCACTTGGTTATCAAAGCAAATCAGTGTTTACCGAGTTCAGTCGGTTGTCAAAGAAAAGCTAGCATCTATCGAGTTCAGTCGGTTATCAAAGAAAAAGGATTATCAATGTTTACCAAGTTCCCTCAGTCTCCAAAAGATTGTAAAAGATTTCATTATGGTCATCGAGCACTGTCGGCCCTTGAAGGATCTTTGCAAATAAAGTTTTCTTAATTCAGCCGATTGTTATACTAAGTAATGCCGATTTGACAAATCTAAAATCATATAAATAAAAGGTCAAATGTGAAAAATAAAATAAGAAATATAGCAGAAGATATATAGAAGAAAGATAGGAAAGGTGTGTGCGAAATTGTGAAGGATGATCAGATATCCTTGAGGAGCAGCAGAGATATATTCGATTAGGAAGGATCACACTTACACAGAACAGAGATCTATAATCAGCAAGGTAGTTGCATTATTATATAGGTCATTTTCATTGTTACCTTTTTATCATTGTAACAGTGAATTCTAAATCTCTTAACCGAGTTGGTTTAACAACCATATTGTAAATCCTCTAACAAGGTGACAATTCCATTGAATTATTCTCAAGACCTCTTACCAGGCCACTCCTAGTAGGGTGATTAAATCCTCTAACAAGGTCACACCTAACAGTGTGTTTTGTAACCTTTTACCGGGTTGGCTTCTAACCGGGCATCACTTCAGAGAAGTGAAAATCAGTATTTAGATACATTGGTGGTTTTTCCCATATTGGGTTTCCATGTTAAATCTTGTGTCTCTTGTGTTCTTAATAGTTATCTTAATCATATACAAGTGGTGATGAATATCTAAAGATAATTTTACTAATACTTTCTGCCTCTACAAAGTTACTGCAATCTATTTACCGAGTGTTAAATAGATAATATTCATTAAGATATCCTAAGGGATCTGGAAAGAAATAATTGTTAAGTGTTTTATGGTTGACTGAGTCACCCCCCCTCTCAGTCACTTCATCCATATTCCATCATGGATATGCTTAAGTTGTTAAACTTTTCTTTCAAGGACGTGCTACTCTGATACCAATTTTTAGAAAGTAAACATCCCCAAGATAACTGAGAGGGGGGGGGGGGGGGGTGAATTAGTTATTAGATAATTTATCCATTCAACAGCTTTAAACAATATAATCAATGTACTGATCAACCATAGAAAGATAATCATACACAATTACACAATAACACAAGATATGTTAACTAGGGAACCTCTTGAAAAGAGTAAACCCTAGTGGGAATGATGCCCACAAAATGATGCACTAATATGAAAGTTCCTTGTTAGAGGATGGACCCTATTAGGAGTCTTATGAAATACATTTAGTACATATAAATCCCTATTAGGAGATTTTGAATCCCTATTAAAAGATTCTAACCCGGTTAAGAGTTTATGGAAGACAGAAGGACCCACTGCCCAAACAGCTTCAAGGCAAGATCTCTAAACCCACTGTCCAATAGATCTTAGAATTATTCAAAAGAATAATATGAAATATATTACCTCCTTCACAGTGTGCCAAAAATGCACTCTCTGCTACACAAGATCACAATTCCAGATCTCTGTACTCACAAGTCTTCCTTCATCACTGAATTAGCTCTTTTCTTCACTTCATGCATATATTTGCATCACAATCTTCATAGTACACATTAAAATAATGAAAAAATTCCTTCTTATATACCAAACTCAAATAATTACAAATGAGTCGGTCCTCAATTACAAAATAATAAATTCTACACGCTATACATAGAATTCACAAAAACTGTAGGCTTCTAGTTACTATAACTTTATCCAAACATATCCTCAAAGTTTGCACTATGAACCATGTCATCATTAATGAGTCTCCAACATCCCTTTAACTGTGCAAAATTAGATTCCATCCCAGCTAAGAGATATCCTCCGATTTCCAAACATCGCTACACAGAAACACTGTCTAAACACTTCTTTCACCAAAATGCTCATAACTCTTACAAATGAATGAATTTTTTTTGCACTGTTAACCATAGGTTAATAACACACCAAAGAAAATACCATAAACTATGCAAAATCCAATCTACAATACAACATGTGCACAAAACAAAACTATACCTGTTTTCCTGCTAATATCTAAAATATCACTGTGTTGACATCAATGACAATCCAAGTCATGAATGCAACAACAACTGCTACAGAATGACTACCAAAATACTTTGCATTCATTCCTAACAATCTCCCCCATTTGAATTAATGGCAACATAGATGAAAAACATCCAATGTTCCAAAAATCCAATACTGCAACATCACTGCAAAATATCAAATCAAATCTTGCTTCATTTTCCAATTCAGCTCTCTCATATAATCTACAATGTTTTTCATGTATATCTCTCCCCCATTGACATCAATGATAGAAATTCCATCACTAATCCAACAACAACTTAATGTCAAAAGACACTTTTTAGAAGAATACAATAACAAGAGTCCTCATGACTCAGCTCATAAACTCCCCCATAGAGGAAGTTCCAACATCCAATCCATAATAAAGATAGGGCTCATATACCACTAGATGGATGCAATCATCTGCATCAACTCTCAAAAATAGGTTGGGGCATAACCCCAAGCATACCTCTTAGATAAAAAAATGTATCCTTAGGTAAAGGCTTTGTAAATATATCTCCTATCTGCTCCTTTGTACTTATGTACTCCAATCTTACTTCTTTTTCTGCAACTTTCTCTCTTACAACATGATACTTGATCTCAATATGTTTAGTCTTACAATGTAAAATAGGATTTTTTGACATACTCACTATACTGGTGTTGTCACAATGTATAACAACAGGCTCATCAAACTTTATTCCAATATCCTTCAACATCTGCTTCATCCAAATAATCTGATTACAATTATTTGCTGCAACAACATATTCTACTTCTGCTATACTTTATGAAGTATAATTATGCTTCTTACTTAGCCAAGAGACCAATTTACCTCCAAGAAAAAAGGCTCCACCACTAGTGCTTTTCTTGTCATCAACATTGCCTCCCCAATCTGCATCAGTATAGGCACATAAAGTAAAATCATCAGAATTCTCATACCATAATCCATAATCCATTGTTCCTTTCAAATATCCTAGTATCCTCTTTACTGCTGCATAATGTGATTCTCTAGGTTCTACTTGAAATCTTGCTACAATCCCCACTGAATGTGCTATATCAGGTCTTGTATGTGTCAAGTACTGCAATCCTCCAATCATAGATCTGTACTTTTTCTGCTCAACTGTTGGTGTCTCATCTTTGCTAGATAACTTATGTCCGGTTACCATAGGTGTTCCAACAGGTTTAGAATATTCCATTCCAAATCTTTTCAATAAGTCATTCAAATACTTAGTTTGACTTACAAATATACCTTCCTTGCTTTGTGTTATCTATAATCCCAAAAAATATTTTATTTCTCCAATCATGCTCATCTCAAATTTTGTCTTCATTTCATCTGCAAATTTGTCACTAGCTTCATCTTCTCCTCCAAAGATAATATCATCAACAAATATAACTATAACCAACAAACCATTCTCAATTTCTTTTATGTATAAGTTACTATCTTCTGTTCCTTCACATTGTGCCAAAACTGCACTCTCTGCTACACAAGATCACAATTCCAGATCTCTGTACTCACAAGTCTTCCTTCATCACTGAATTAGCTCTTTTCTTCAATTCATGCATATATTCACATCATAATCTTCATGGTACACATTAAAATAAGGAAAAAATTCCTTCTTATATACCAAACTCAAATAATTACAAATGAGTCAGTCCTCAATTACAAAATAATAAATTCTACATGCTACACACAGAATTCACAAAAACTATCAGCTTCCAGTTACTGTAACTTTCTCCAAACATATCCTCAAAGTTTGCGCTATGAACCATGTCATCATTCATGAGTCTCCAACATCCCTTTAACTGTGCAAAATTAGATTCCATCCTAGCTAAGAGATATCCTCCGATTTTCAAACATCACTACATAGAAACACTGTCTAAACACTGCTTTCACCAAAATGCTCATAACTCTTACAAATGAATGAATTTATTTTTGTGCTATTAACCATAGGTTAATAACATACCAAAGAACATACCATCACCTGCACAAAATCCAATCTACAATACAACATGTGTGCAAAACAAAACTATACTTACTTTCCTGCTAATATCCAAAATATCACTGTGTTGACATCAATGACAATCCAAGTCATGAATGCAACAACAACTGCTACAGAATGACTACCAAAACACTTTGCATTCATTCCTAACATAGGGAACCTCTTGATCAAAGAGTAAATCCCAGTGGGAATGATGCCCACAAAAGATGCATTGATATGAAAGTTCCTTGTGAGAGGATGGAATCTATTAGGAGTCTTATGAAATACATAGAGTACATATGAGTCCTTGTTAGGAGACTTTGAATCCCTGTTAAAAGATTCTAACTCTATTAGGAGTTATGGAAGATAGAAGGACCCACTGCCCAAACAACTTCAGGGTAAGATCACTAAACTGACTATCCAACTGATATTTGTATTAATCAATAGAATAATACCAAAAGATTATTGATCTCAATAATTCAATAATCCTTCTCTAACTATGCCAAACCGCACCAACTACTTCTTCAGATCTCTATACTTCGCATATCCTCTTTCCACAAATTCACTTTCACAATTCCTTCATTCACTTTCTCATTACATAGTTACATCCAAACACACTAAAACAAAGAAAACATTCCTTCCTTTATACCACAATCAAGTAATTACAAATGAGTCAGCATACAAATTACAAAATAAAAGTTTCCACATGTTACATAAAAATTACACAAAACTATCAACTTCCAATTAAGATAATTCTTCACTCATGCAACCTCAAATCTTGTGCTCATGTCCATTTCAATAACATCATGTCTTCAACTATCTCATAAGTGAACATGATCAGATTCCATACCGATTTGGAGATATCATCCGATTTCCACAAACCGCTACTCAGGAACATTGCCTGAATACTGCTTCCATTGATTTCCTCATAACTATCTTAAATAAATGAATTTATGTTTGAGCTCTTAAATATGATCTCATAGAACATCATAGAGTAAGTCCTCAACTTCGCATAGCTTCATCTTCAATATATTAAGTGCGCTAACTCAAACACTATCTACTTCTGTACTAATCTTCAGTAGATCACTGTGTTGACATCAATGACAATCATAGTCATCAATGCAACAACAACTGCTACAAAATGGATGTGAATACTCCCCCATAGGATATATTCAGCATTCATTCCTAACAATGTTTCTTTCTTGTAGCTGTACTTGGACCAATATATCTTTTTTGAGTGGAGACCAAAACATGTATAATATTGGATGAATATTTTTAATACATCATTGTATCATCCTATAACTTTGCAAGCAATAAAAGTTTCTATGGTGTTCCCACTGATCAAAATGTTTCCTCTAAATGCCTATGACTGACTGTAGGATTAGGCATTTTACACATTATGGCCTAGACAAAATGAGTCCAAGTACCTAGTGATGATTATGGGGATAAGTGTTTCCAATAATGACAACATAAAAGAAACCACTTGCCAACAAAATCCCCCTTCGACAATGATGGAAACACTTTGTGAAAAATGACTAAGTGTAAAACACCAACCCAACCAAAATGCAAAAAATTTCTAAGTATGTGGCTCCCCCTTTCAACTAGACTTATAAATCCCTATACATATATATTTTTCACTACTATACTTCTCCCTCTTTGTCAACAAAGAAACCAGGCATGGAATGATCTGGGGTGGCCTAATCTGCAACCTCTTCAATTTTTACTTTAGGCAATTGTCCTTCCTTCTCCTTCCCTTTAGTAGTTTTCTCATCAGTGGTTTCTTTGGGCTTAGTTGCAGGGGTTTGCAACCTCACAGCATCAGGTCAAATGTTGAAAAGGACTTTCTCAATACATTAATGGGTCTCTTCAATCACTTCCTTGTATAATCCTTCCATAATCTTGACTAACCTTAGCTTAGTTCTAATATGAGGCGTGAGCTCCTTTAATAATATATCATTTTATTCTACTGTCATAACTAGATTCTCTGGTTAAGGCATCTTGCTTGATCTTACCATCTTCATCCAATGCTCTTTTTTTATAGCATCTAGTTTGTCATATAGTTCCTTAGGAATACTGCCCTCCAATTCAACTATTTTTTTCTTAAATGCTAATATGTTCTTAATTAACCTTTCTTCTATACTAGCTTGAGATACCACATCATATCTCTCATAGTATCTATCTACAAATATTAACTTACCTTCTTCAACTATCCTTTTCTCAAGTGAAGAAAGATATGGCTTCCATTTAGTTTTGGGATCTCTTTCATGATTTTGTTATGTTTCCTCACTCTTCTTCTCTTGTCCCTTTTCCTTTTCAGGTTTCTTCTCCTTTTGCTTCTTCTATAGTGATTCCTCAAGTGATGTTTCAAACCCCTTCCTCTTCTAGGTATCTCTAGTAGCCTTTTCCTTGGGATTGTGAGTCATAGGTGTGGATGACACCTTCTTTGCAACCTACCTTTGTGAAGTCCTTCTAGCAACGTAGGAGATGATTTCTTTTCTGCGACCTCTTGGATAGATATAGTGGTGGTCTCTAATTTTGTTTCCTCATTAACAGGATCATGTGATCTTCTTTGTCCCTTGTTCTCTAAAATTTTTCTTATTTCTACCATCTAATAAAAAAAGTTTCCTTGTTCTATAGAAATTTTATCAACCATCTTCTCCACTTTCTTGACTCATTTCTTTTTGAATAATTCTTCTTTAATTGTGAATGATTTTTAAATGTATGTGCCCCATCTTTCAGCCTTGGGGTCCTTGGGTGCTTTCAATAGATTCAATATGAAATTTTAATAGGTTCTCATCAACCTCATAAATCATAGGGGTACTCCATAAGGTTCTAAGATCTACATCCTTGAAGAAATTGTGGTCATTTTGCACCACATCAGACATCTGAGGTGTATTTTTGAAAGATGCAGAGAATTTGGGATATCCCTTAATCCCAAGAAGTGTGTGTTTGTAGTTCACGAAGGAAAAATATTGAGATATGTAGTATCCAAAGAAGGAATTACAGTGGATCCTAAGAGAATTGCATCCATCTTGGAACTACCATTACCACATCACAAGAAATGTCTCCAATCTTTCATAGGGAAGATAAATTTTGTTAGGAGATTCTTGCCTAACATTGCAGATTTACTCAAGCATTTGATAGCCATGTTGAAGAAAGGTTTGGCTTTTAGTTGGACTAAGGAGGGAAAAGTTAACTTCCAAGCTATTAAAGAAGCCTTAACAGAAGCTTCTGCCATGTTAAACCCAAATTTCAATAAGGATTTTATCCTTTATGCTTATGGAGGTTCGGATGCTATATCTACAATGTTGACCCAAGAGAATGCTGAAGGATTGGAACAACCTATTGCTTTCTTTAGCAAAGCTTTAGAAGAGTATGAACAAAGATACTCTTTTATAGAGAAACATGTACTTGCTATGGTAAAGAGCCTCAAAAAATTCAGATATTTGTTGACCCTTAGCAAGGTGTATTTGAAGGTTACTCATCCTAGTGTCAAAGAGTTTTTGCTTTCAAAGGACCTAAATGAGAAAAGAGCTCGTTGGATAACTAAGGTAATGGAATATGACATAGATATTCAGACTACAAAGCTGGTTAGAGGAAGAGTTCTTTGTGAGCATCGGGTAGAGGATGAAAGTTCAAAGAAATTGGAATACATGGATGCATCTTTGGTTGTGCATTCCATAGAAGAACAAGCCAAGGGAACAAGCTGGTTGTTGAATATGGTCAATTACTTGAAGACAAGACAATGTCCTATAGGTTTGGATTCAGCAAAAAGGAGGTATTATAGATTGCAATCTATTCCTTTTGTGTTGGTAGATAATGTTCTTTTTAGAAAGGATCACAATGGTGTTCTTTTAAGATGCATTGATTCAGAAAAGGTAGGTGAGGTCCTATTTGAATTTCATGATGGTCCCTCTGGTGGCCACTTTTCTCCTAGGACTACTAATTATAAAATCATGAGGGCTGGATACTATTGGCCATCTATCTTTAAGGATAGTCATGATTATGTTAGGAAATGCATCAAGTGTGCTATGTTTTTAGGCAAAGAGAGGCTTGCTGCTCTACCACTTCAACCAATCAAGGTAGATCAACCTTTCATGAAGTGGGGTATAGATTTGATAGGAATGATTAACCCTCCATCTAGTGCAGGACACAAGTGGATAATTACTGCAATGAATTATTTCGCTAGATGGACTGTACCGATGGCTTTAAAAGAAGCAAATGAGGGTGCCGTATTGAGTTTTTATGATGATTTAATTCACAGGTTTGACACTCCTGATTTCATTATTTCAGATAATGCATTGGCATTCACAGGCCTCAAAGTCTTAGAGTGGGCAGTCAAGAATAGAATCTATCTGAATACAAGTTCCAATTACTATCCTCAGGGGAATGGTTTGGCAGAGTCAACAAATAAGAATCTAATTAGAATAATAAAAAAGACCCTGCAAGACAATCAAAGGGACTAGCATACTAAATTGAGATCTGCCTTGTGGTTAGATAGAATTACTCCAAAGAAAATCATTGGTAATTCCCCATACATATTGGTGTATGGCAAGGAGGCTAAGTTATCTATTTCAACTGAATTACTAGCTCTAGACTTAGCCACTTAGTATGCCCTATTTGAAGAAAGTGATCCTATGCAAATCAGATATGCCCAGTTGATGGAGCTAGAGGAGATCAGAGACAAATCAATGCAAGATATGACATTTCATCAGAATCAAGCAAAGAAAAGCTTTGATAAAAGAGCCAGGGTCAGAAACTTTAAGGTTGGAGATGTAGTTCTCAAAAGGGATGAGTTCAGGTCAAAACCTGGCAAGCACACAAAGTTTGATTCCTTTTGGGGTGGACCATTTGTTATAATAGAGTGCAGAGGATCTAACACTTTTTAGCTTTCAACTCTTGAAGGAGATGCCCTACCAATCTCAGTGAATGGTTTCCACTTGAAGCCTTGCTTTGAGGTTAATCCCTCTCTGTAAGTCCTTGTAAATTCTTGTAAATATGTTTCTTGCTTTCTTTCCTTGCTTTCTAGGTTAGTTTCCTACTTTCAAAGAAGTGCTTGAACACAGTTTTTTGTCTCCCTGTCGAAGTTTTGTGTTCTTGAGATGAACCAATGCGCAATGGATTGCTTCAAGGCCACTAGTTTTCCATGTCTAGTAGGTTGACATCCGGTAGAAATCACCAAAAGTGTTTCCCAAAATTGCCTATTTTATAGAATTTGGCTAGACTCTTTCCCAGGTCTCTGTTTCTATCTTGCCAGGCACTCCTGAAATTTTCATGGTCGTATGATATGTCCTCTGGCCTCTGCAAGTGTCTTAGTCTCTGCTATAGCTTGTTTTGGCTTGCAAAGTTGATCCACAAGGTTTCATGCTTTGCACCCTTAACCTTATGTTCTTCAATGTAATGTCAACCCCTAGTTTAGATCACACATGCTAAATCACAAGGCCCTCAGAGATTTTCAAGTGTTAATGTTGCAGGAAACACTTAGGCCACAGAGTTTCAAAAATGTTCAGTGTCAAAAACCCTCTGTGTTTTCAACCTCCACTCTGAAAACCCAGCATGTTTTTGACCTTCAAGTGAAAGCCTTAGTTGTTTTTGGCCTTCGCATCTGCACAGTTCTTCTTCCTTGATGGCAGCATTTTTCACAAGCGCGCAACCCTGATCAGTGGGACCTAGTGAGGCAAACAAAGGAGATCTATGGTGGTCATAAGATCTCATGGGATCTTTCGACCCCATGAGATCTTGCACCTGCTATTAGATTTAGAATCTCAGTGGGTCAACAGTTAACATCATGTAGTTGGTTGCATGGTCACATAGGCCTTCCTAGCCGCATGCAATCATGCGACAAATGATCAATGGTTAGTAGGGACTTTGGCAGCCTTTGTGGTGGGACATTGGGTGGTGGCATGTCCATTTCCCATTGGCTCATTGGGTGATGACAGGGCTTTCGGTAGGTCATCGGGTGGTGACATGTACGGTTTACGGTGGGCCAGAGGTATAACATGGGCCCTATAGATTCAAAATCTATGATGGTTTCATGTTCGCATGGAATCTTCCGATCCCATGTGATCATGCGACCACCATTAGATCCTCTTGATGCTTATGGGTGGTACTATTGTGGGTCCAGCCAATGTGTGGGTTTTTGGTTGGTCCACATGGTGTAGGTGATAGGTCTTGCAGGCCCAGATGTCTCATGTAGAAGTAGACATGGATTTTAAATCGTTAGTCATGTGATCGCATGAAACCTTTTTGGCTCATACGATCATGTGACCAATGTTCAATTCGAGTGGTGCGGCCATCTTTCACGGTTGTGCCATTAGAGGTTTCATGTGGTCAATAGGTGAAACCAGGGTTAAGATTACAGATGGATCCCGAGCCTGAGTTTTGCCAGCATTTAATTTGTAGGTGTCTTGCATAGTGGTGATAGACTCTAAGAGGCTTGTCACATGATTGCATGAAGCCTTTTTGGCTGATGCGATCATGCGACCAGTGTTATTTCAAAGTAGTGTGGCCAGTTTTGGCAGGCTTTCTTCTATGAGAATGTTGCAGGTGTGGGTAGCTAGAAATTTATGACTTCTGAGGACATGCGCAATTAAGGGAAGATGATGAAGAGGTTTGGCTAGCCGTCAGGGGTTGATCTTTGTCCCAGCAAGGTACCAGTTTGTGCATACTTGGTGGAGTTGCAGGGAGGTAGTTGAGTCTAGGTTGTTGATTTGGAGGCAATTGTAGTATAGGGATGGGCATGCAACTTGAAGGCTGATCGGCCATGTTTCAGAGATATATTGATGATCAATCTTGTCTTGATTTAGGGTTAATTATTTTATTGTTTGATCTGTACCCCTCAGTGACAAATTTTGACTCCTGCCTGCATGTTGTGGAGGAGTTGTATATATTATTTTTTTTGGAGCCTTTAGGGCTTAGAATCTAGCAATTGTAAAAGGAAAGCTTCTTTCTTAGAGAGAAATTTGTGGCAATTTTCTTGCCCTTTGGCTTTCTACAATTGTAATTTTCATTGATTGTTTAGATATTGCAAAGTATTTTGTGACATTCTTGTTGTCCTTATGCTTTCTTGTGTGGATTATCTCTTATTGGATCAAAGTGTATGCATGTTTTCAATGATATCTTAGGGTTCCTAATTCCTCTTACTTTTTTTAATTGTGTGTGTTATTGTGTTTGATCTAATTTAGATGTTTTGTGGGTATACTTCAACCCCTAACAGTCTCGTCTCAATCCTACACCGAGTTATAGGAGTGAATGTTTGTTTGTAGGTCATAGATTATTGTCTAATCCTAAGAGTCTTCTTGTTTGTGAAAGAATCTTTCTCTTTCCCTAAATACCCTCTTTTGTTTGTAGATCCTTCTATGAAATACTTATACAAGCCTATTCAGTAAGTTGTGATCTACTAGACCTAAGTCTTTCACTGGTTTCATCCCTCTATATTGAGATCCAAACCCTATTTTTGGTGCATCACCTAGTAGGTAGTTTGCTTTCAAGTTATTTCCCTTTCCAAGCATTCCTTCTATCCCTTTCCCCTCAAAGATTTACTTTTCTGTTAAGAGAAAACTAAGGTGACAATCCAAGAGGAACCAACCTAGAACCTAGAGGTTTCATCTCAGTTAGCAAAGGTCCCACAACCTTGAGATGATTCCCAAGTTATGCTGAGTTATCAAGACTATGAGAGCTTGAAACAAGGGTGCAAACTTAGTGTATAAAATTTATGGCACACCTGGTGGGACTGTAAAAGAAGTTCATTTGTTGAAGTTATGTCATCTCTAATATGCAAGTTGCATAATACAGACCTTTAGAGGTTGTTTTACCAAGTATATCTAGTGACTCCACTAGTTTCAAAGGTTCAGGCTAGCCTTGTTTAAGGCTAATGAGAAAGACTGAGACTAGAAGCTCAAAACCCACCATTTTTTCAAAGTTGCCCTCAAGAAGAAGTCACAAAAGTAGGTCAACTCAAAGAACATCCCCTGCAAGGAGAGTTCAATCTACACCTCCTAATACATCAGAAAGGGGACCTTCTCCCTTTCATTCCAAAAGAAGAGGTAGATCTCTAATCAGAGATCTAGAAGAAGATTCAAACCCAGCAGCAAATACAACTCACATAGTTGTCAATCTTCAAATCATAGCTCCTACAATGGCTAGGCAGTTTGCTTTTGCACTGTTCAACTAAGGCAACCCTTTGAACTTTGTAGTGCATAATGATGTACCCTTGGTGGCATTAAAAATGCTTACCTGATTTCACAGGCAAAGGGAAGACAACAACTTTTGAGCACATAAGAGATGTGACCACCATCTACATCATTCACAATATCACTCATGAGGATGTGGCCACCAAATTATTAGCAGCATCTCTAAAAGGTAAGGCTCTAGAGTGGTTTAGAAATTTAACTATTGGTTCTATCACTTCATGGGATGAATTAGGGGATGCACTAAGAAAACATTTTGAGGATAAATCAGATAATTTTTCTCCGGTTGAGCAGTTAACAACCATTAAGAGAGACCCTCAAGAACAAATGACAGATTACAATAGTAAGTTCCTTAAGACATGAAATAGAATCCCAGCCTTTGTAAGGCCATCAACTAACCATGCCTTCCTGTACTACTTGCAAAGTCTAAATAAAAACATTTCTATCATGATCCAGTCTATGGGTGGCACCACTTTACCCCAAGCCTTTGACACTGCTGTCAGGGCTGAAAATTGTTTGATCCAAGTAGGCATGATAGCTAGAAGACCACCCATGCCTATCTTCCCTAGTCTTTAGCCCATTGCACCTACACAAGTATCCCCATTTACCCCTATTCCCACAATATCAGCACCTCAAGCTAGCACCAGTGGTCAAGAGTTAACAACAAATTTCTCTCAAGAGCCGCAGGAATGAAGAGTAGTCAGCAAACTAGTATGCAGGAAATGGAAAACTTGCTGTAGACTCTAACCAAAGAGGTGACAAATTTGAAGAAACAAAATCAAGGCATTAGGCCACCCTTCCAACAATAAGGCCAAGGTCCTAATCAAAAATACCAAAATCAAGGACAACCTTATCAACAAAATAGGCCACCATACCAAGGAGGCTATCAAGGGCAAAGGAAAAATTTCAATCAAAGACCATTTCAACCATATAACCCTACACCTCTCAATTTTGAAAATCCAGTGAGGGATATGGTTCCTAGCCAAAATAATATGGCTATGGATTATGAATGGTGTTCCCCTTGCAAACAACCTCACAATCAGGCTACATGTTCAAATGGATTAATGAATGAAGCTCTGATGACCCAAAGTGCCTCGTATACTCAATCAGAGCCTTCATCCAGTGGGACAATTCCTCAATAAGAAACACAAGAGAATGAGACTACTCTCTTCAATTGGGAGCAACTAGACTTCAATGGATTCAATGATGAAGCTTCTTTTGTTGCCTACACAAGAGGAAAGAGGAGAGCCCAAGACATGGAGAGAGTAGATTCTAGTACTAAGGCCACTACATCTACAGAGCCACTATAGCAAGCTGCCCCTATCACATCCAAGGAGGCCCCTGTCATCACAAGAAAAGAAGGCCAAGTCCCAAAAGAGGTAGAGCCCATCATAGTAAAAGCAAAACAAAGAGTACACACTGTGACACCTTATAATATTGTAGACAACATGAAGAAGGTGAATGTCACCATGTCCATGTGGGAGTCTTTGTCTATTCCGAGGTAGTCTGACATTTTGAAGAAGGCCATGAGTGAGGTAGCAACTCCTCAACCTATAAAAGAAGCTACAAAGCTAGTGTTGGTCAACACTGATCAAGAAAAAGAGGCTCCAATTAGAAACTCCAAAGCCAATGCCATGCAAGATAGGAATTCAAAGCCGCCTCCCTTTTATGTATCTTTAATTATTGGAGATTCTCTAGTACATAATTTCATGGTAGATAGTGGGGCTACTAGTACTATAATGCCCAAGAAAGTGGCTGACCAATTAGGACTGAAATATGAACCCTTCCAAAAGAATGTCACCCAACTTGATGGATCCTCAGTTAGTACTATAGGTGTGGCTAAAGATACCAGTTTGATCTTACATGCTAGTCCTAATTTTTCCATCCTCCTTGACATATATATCATAGATCTCCCTGCATTGTTTTCTATATGTTTATCAAGAGAATTCACATCCAAGATAGGTGGTTATCTATATTCTGATTAGTCTCACATGTTATTTCACACAAGATATGGTACCAAGGTTACCATTAAGTTAGAAAAATTGGTAGCACACCATGTAGAACCTTATGTGTCTAATGCAATCAATGTAAACTGCCCCATATTTGATAACAATGATTTCCAAACCTTTAGTGAAACAAGCACTAAGATAGGAGATATCCTTGATATTTTCTTAGATGAAAGAGAATCAGAGCATGTTGTTTGGAATGCTGGTTTGGGAAACTACTTGCTACAAGAAAATGATGCTATAGAGCCCAACCTTTTCAAGGATGCTAACTCAGAAGATCAGAATAGTTAGGTTTGGGAACTATACTTTGATGGAGCTAGAAGCAGACATGGTTCTAGTGGTGGTGCTACGCTAGTGTCCCCAAAAGGAGAAAGGTATTATACTACCTTTAGATTCAGTTTTTCCTGCACCAACAACACCACAGAATATGAAAGTCTACTCAATGGACTAGAATGGGCTAGAAAAAGAGGGTTTAAGGCCTTAAAAGTATATGGTGATAGTGAACTTGTTGTCAGCCAAGTAAGAGGGATAAGTGCAACCAAAAATGACACTTTGAAAGCATACAAACATAGAGTTTGGGATACAAATGAAGATTTCCATGCTTTCAATATTGTTGCTATCCCTAGAAGGTTAAATCAAAATGCAGATAGGTTAGCTGCTATTGGATCTCAATTTGACATCCCTAATAACATTTCAAAAGAAGCAAAGCAGAAACACATTAAGATTATTGTCAGACCTTCAATTCCTGATAATAATATTAATTGACAAGTGTTTGACAATGATGAACAAATTTTACAGTTCTTATTTGAAGAAGATGTCTTTTCAAGGCACAATCAAAAGAGGTTATCACCGAACTATGGTGATCAAGTGATACAACTTAGATCTAATAAGATGCCTAAAGGTCTTGTCACTTTAGAGACTTTCTTCAACAAGGGTGATGAAGTCAAGAAGAACAAAGCTGGCCTGGTAATCCAACAAGAACATTGTGTTGAACTAGAATTGGAACTAGGTAAGAGCCTACAATTTGGAAAAGTAAGCATTGATTCAGAAAAGCAAGCTTACACTCAATTATTCAAAGAATTCAGTGATGTTTTTGCTTAGCAATATGAAGATCTCAAAGGTTTTGATCCTACCCTTGCTCAGCACACTATTGAATTGGAGCCTAATGCTAAACTAGTAAGGCAAAAGCAAAGGCCTGTTAATCCCAAGCTTGAGACACTTATGCATAAGGAAGTGCTCAAGATAATAGAAAGTGGCATCATCTACCCCATCAAACATACTAGTCGGGTTTCCAACCTTGTTCCTATTAGGAAGAAGAATGGGGAGTTGAGGTTATATGTTGACTTCAGAGATTTGAATAGAGCCTCATTAAAAGACTTCCATCCACTACCCTCTATGGAACAAATTCTACAATGTGTCTCTGGATCTGAGAGATTCGCATTGTTGGATGGCTATTCAAGATATAATCAAATCTTAGTAAAAGAAGAGGATCAATATAAGACTCATTTACAACCAAGTGGGGAACCATGGCATATCAAAAGATGCCATTTGGTTTGTCAAATGCGGGTGCTACATTTCAAAAGGCAATGGATATGGCCTTTAAAAGCCTCATGTACAAGTTTGTGTTGGTCTACCTAGATGACATAACTGTCTACTCAAAGCATGCAGCAAACCACATCAGACAATTGAGGCAAATTTTTGAAAGATGTAGAGAATTTGGGATATCCCTTAATCCCAAGAAGTGTGTGTTTGCAGTTCATGAAGGAAAACTATTGGGATATGTAGTATCCAAAGAAGGAATTATAGTGGATCCTAAGAGAATTGCAGCCATCTTGGAACTACCATTACCACATCATAAGAAAGGTCTCAAATCTTTCATAAGGAAGATAAATTTTGTTAGGAGATTCTTACCTAACATTGTAGATTTACTCAAGCCTTTGATAGCCATGTTGAAGAAAGGTTTGGCTTTCAGTTGGACTAAGGAGGGAAAATTTTACTGCCAAGCTATTAAAGAAGCCTTAACATAAGTTCCTGCCTTGTTAAACCCAAATTTCAATAAGGATTTTATCCTTTATGCTTATGGAGGTTCAGATGCTATATCTACAATGTTGAACCAAGAGAATGCTGAAGGATTGGAACAACCTATTGCTTTCTTTAGCAAAGGTTTTGAAGAGTATGAACAAAGATACTCTTTTATAGAGAAACATGTACTTGCTATGGTAAAGAGCCTCAAAAAATTCAGACATTTGTTGCCCCATAGCAAGGTGCATTTGAAGGTTACTCATCCCAATGTCAAAGAGTTTTTGCTTTCCAAGGACCTGAATGAGAAAAGAGCTGGTTGGATCACTAAGGTAATGGAATATGACATAGATATTCAGACTACCAAGTTGGTTAGAGGAAGAGGTCTTTGTGAGCATCGGGCAAAGGATGAAAGTTCAAAGAAATTGGAGTACATGGATGCATCTTTGGTTGTGCATTCCATAGAAGAACAAGCAAAGGCAACAAGCTGGTTTCCTAATATGGTCAATTACTTCAAGATACGACAATGTCCTACAGGTTTGGATTTAGCAAAAAGGAGGTATTATAAATTGCAATCTATTCCTTTTGTGCTAATAGATAATGTTCTTTTTAGAAAGGATCACAATGGTGTCCTTTTAAGATGCATTGATTCAGAAAAGGTAGGTGAGGTCCTATTTGAATTTCATGATGGTCCCTCTGGTGGCCACTTTTCTCCTAGGACTACTACTTATAAAATCATGAGGGCTAGATACTATTGGCCATCTATCTTTAAGGATAGTCATGATTATGTCAAGAAATGTGTCAAGTGTGCTATGTTTTCAGGCAAAGAGAGGCTTGCTGCTCTGCCCCTTCAACCAATCAAGGTAGATCAACCTTTCATGAAATGGGGTATAGATTTCATAGGAATGATTAACCCTCTATCTAGTGTAGGACACAAGTGGATAATTACTACAACAAATTATTTCACTAGATGGACAGAACCAATGGCTTTAAAAGAAGCAAATGAGGGTGTCGTATTGAGTTTTTATGATGATTTAATTCACAGGTTTGGCACTCCTGATTCCATCATTTTAAATAATGCATTCACATTCACAAGCCTCAAAGTCTCAGAGTGGGCAGTCAAGAATAGCATCTATCTGAATACAAGTTCCAATTACTATCCTTAGGGGAATGGTTTGGCAGAGTCAACAAATAAGAATCTGATTAGAATAATCAAAAAGACCCTGCAAGACAATCAAAGGGACTGGCATACTAAATTGAGATCTGCCTTGTGGTTAGATAGAATTACTTTAAAGAAAATCATTGGTAATTCCCCATACATGTTGGTGTATGGAAAGGAGGCTAAGTTATCTATTTCAACTGAATTATGAGCTCTAGACTTAGCCACTCAGTATGCCCTATTTGAAGAAAGTGATCCTATGCAAATCAAATATGCCCAATTGATGGAGATAGAGGAGATCAGAGATAAATCAATGCAAGATATGGTGTTTCATTAGAGTCAAGAAAAGAAAAGCTTTAATAAAAGAGATAGGGTTAGAAACTTCAAGGTTGGAGATGTAGTTCTCAAATGGGATGAGTTCAGGTCAAAACTTGGCAAGCACACAAAGTTTGATTCCTTTTGGGGTGGACCATTTGTTATAACAGAGTGCAGAGGATCTAACACTTTTCAGCTTTCAACTCTTGAAGGAGATGCCTTGCCAATCTCAGTGTATGGTTTCCACTTGAAGCCTTGCTTTGAGGTTAATCCCTCTCTATAAGTCCTTGTAAATTCTTGTAAATATGTTTCTTGCTTTCTTTCCCTACTTTCTAAGTTAGTTTCCTTCTTTCCAAGAAGTGCTTGAGCATAGTTTTTGGTCTCCTTTTTGAAGTTTTTTGTTCCTGAGATGACCCCATGCCCAATGGATTTCTTCAAGGCCACTGGTTTTCCATGTCTAACAGGCTGACATCTAGCAGAAATTGCCAAAAATGTTGCCCAAAATTGCCTATTTTATACAATTTGGCTAGACTCTTTCCTAGGTCTCTGTTTCTATCTTGCCAGGCACTCCTAAAATTTTCATGGCTGTATGATATGTCCTTTGGCCTCTACAAGGGTCTTAGTCCCTGCTGTAGCTTGTTTTGGCTTGCGAAGTTGAACCACAAGGTTTCATGCTTTGCGCCCTTAACCTTATGTTCTTCAATGTATTGTCAACCCTAAGTTCAAATTGCATGTGCTAAATCGTAAGGCCCTCAGAGATTTTCAAGTGTTAATGTTGCAGGAAACACTCAGGCTACAGAGTTTCAAAGATGTTTAGTGTCATAAACCCTCTATGTTTTTGACCTCCACTCTGAAAACCTAGGATGTTTTCAACCTTCAAGTGAAAGCCTTAGTTGTTTTTGGCCTTCGCATCTTTGCAGTTCTTCTTCCCTCATGGTAGCATTTTTTACAAGGTCACAACCCTGATCAGTGGGGCCCAGCAAGGCAAACAAAGGAGATCTACGGTGGTCATAAGATCTCATGGGATCTTCCTACCCCATGAGATCTTGCACCCGCTGTTAGATTTAGAATCTCAATGGGTCAGTAGTTAACATCATGCGGTTGGTCGCATGGTTGCATAGACCTTCCTAGCTGCATGCGATCATGCGACAAATGGTGAACGGTCAGCAGGGACTTCGGTAGCCTCTGTGGTGGGACCTTGGGTAGTGGTGTGTCCACTTCCCATTGGCTAACTGGGTGATGAAAGGGCTTTCGATAGGTCATCAGGTGGTGATGTGTTTGGTCTATGGTGGGCTGGAGGTATAACATGGGCCCCATAGATTCAAAATCTATGGTGGTCGCATGTTCGCATGGAATCTTCTAATCCCATGTGATCATGCGACCATCGTTGGATCCTCCTGATGCTTCTAGGTGGTGCTATTGTGGGTCCAGCCAATGTGCAAGTTTCTGGTTGGTCCATGTGGTGTAGGTGACAGGTCTTGCAGGCCCAGATGTCTTATGTGGTAGCAGACACAAATTTTAAATCATTAGTCACATGATCGTATGAAGCCTTTTTGGCCCATGCGATCATGCAACTAACGTTCAATTCGAGCGGTGCAACCATCTTTCATGGTTGTGTATTTAGAGGTTTCACATGGTTGCTGGGTGAAACCAAGGTTAAGATTACAGATAGATCCTGAGCCCAAGTTTTGCTAGTTTTTAATTTGCAGGTGTCTTGTGTAGCGGTGACAGACTCTAAGAGGCTTGTTTCATGATCACATGAAGCCTTTTTGGCTCATGTGATCATGTGACCAGTGTTATTTCAAAGCAGCGCAGTCAGTTTTGGTGGGCTTTCTTCTATGAGAATCTTGCAGGTGTGGGTAGCTAGAAATTTATGACTTTTGAGGGCATGCGTAGTTAAGGGAAGATGATGAAGAGGTCTGGCCGGTCATCAAGGGTTGATCTTTGTCTTAGCAAGGTACAAGTTTGCACATACTTGGTGGAGTTGTAGGGAGGTAGTTGAGTCCAGGTTGTTGTGGAGGAGTTGTATATATTGTTTTTTTTGGAGCCTTTTAGGGCTTAGAATCCAGTAGTTGTAAAAGGAAAGCTTCTTTCTCAGAGAGCAATTTGCAGCAATTTTCCTACCCTTTGGCTTTCTACAATTGTAATTTTCATTGATTGTTCAGATATTGCAAAGTATTTTGTGACATTCTTGTTGTCCTTATGCTTTCTTGTGTGGATTATCTCTTATTGGATCAAAGTGTATGCATGTTTTCAATGATATCTTAGGGTTCCTAATTCCTCTTACTTTCTATAATTGTGTGTGTTAATATGTTTGATCTGATTTAGATGTTTTTTGGGTATAATTCAGCCCCTAATAGTCTTGTCTCAATCCTACACCGAGTTATAGGAGTGAATGTTTGTTTGTAGGTCATAGATTGTTGTCTAATCCTAAGAGTCTTGTTGTTTGTGAAAGAATCTTTCTCTTTCCATGAATACCCTCTTTTGTTTGCAGACCCTTCTATGAAATACTTATGCAAGCCTATTCAATAAGTTGTGATCTACTAGACCTAAGTCTTTCATTGGTTTCATCCCTCTATACTGAGATCCAAACCCTAGTTTTGGTACATCACCTAGTAGGTAGTTTTATGTCAAGTTATTTCCCTTTCCAAGCATTCCTTCTATCCCTTTCCCCTCAAAGATTTACTTTCCTATTAAGAGAAAACTAAGGTGACAATCCAAGAGGAACTAGCCTAGAACCTGGAGGTTTCATCTCAGTTAGCAAAGGTCCCACAACCTTGAGATGATTCCCAAGTTATACTAAGTTATCAAGACTATGAGAGCTTGAAACAAGGGTGCAAAATCAGTGTGTAACAAGAACCATTTAGATCATGGCAGGACAATATGAACAAGTGAATGCAGAGACTGAACAAGCAATAATCAAAGTTATGGCAGAAATTGTTGGAGAGACATCAGTTGTAGTAGAGAAAGTAGAAGAAGCATAACAAGAGGACATTCCCTCTCCATCAGCTATAAACATTGAAGAAGAATCTATGAATTTTGAAGGTACAGGGATCACCTTGGATATTGGTGATAATGTATTCAAGAATCTAGAGAACATTATTGACAATTCAGCTCTTGATGAACGAGATGGAACTGTAAAAGAAGAGTAGACCTGATTTATTGTTGAAGAACCCAAAGTATCAAAAGTACAAGCACTTGTACCCTCTAAAGAAGAAATCAATCTTACTCCTTAGACTGAAAAGAAGAAGCAAACTAGATCTTTGTTTGAGGATTTGGGAAAAGAAGTAGATGATGATGGTCAGATGGAATTGATCACATATTTGAAAAAAATCATTGGGAAGAATAAAAAAGTTAAGAGTCTTGAAGGATGTCTGAAGGACCTAATTGAAAAGCTACAAAGTATTGTGACCACATAGATTGTAGAAGCAGACCCTATGGAGAAGGCAAAGAAAGTGATGAGTACTTTTGATGATGAGTTCACTAACCTAGTTGATATTGCAAAAGTGAAAGCACAAGCAGACTATGAGGCTAGAATGTTGTTGAACATCAGTCAGTACATTAGCAATGGTATCAATACTCTTGATATCTATATCAAAGATTTGAGGAAACATTTGGAAACAGGAAAATCTTTGTACATACAGTGTACAAAATTAGAGACTTTGACAATTGAGGAAGATCAAAAGATAAAATTGAAGGAAGTAGAGATTCTAAATGAAACAAACCTTCTATCTAACCCTAATGTGAAAGTCTATGATGTTGAGAAGA
This sequence comes from Chamaecyparis obtusa, assembly GCA_027943335.1. Classification (NCBI taxonomy): domain Eukaryota; kingdom Viridiplantae; phylum Streptophyta; class Pinopsida; order Cupressales; family Cupressaceae; genus Chamaecyparis; species Chamaecyparis obtusa. The sequence continues at coordinate 3,994,680 of BSBK01000537.1, forward strand.
AAGTTAGGAAACTTTATGATGAAATCAAAATTATACAAGATGAGAAAGATAGGAAGTTAATAAGATATACTCTTTTGAGAGAGCATATTTCTATGAAGTTAAGTGTTATTGAAGAGCAGCTGGAAGATTGTCTTATAGCTAAGACGTCTTTTCAAAAATTTAACTTTGAAAACCTCCAAGAATGTCAAATAGCATCTTATGGACTGAACGCACTACTCAATGTGGTTGATTCCATTAAGAAGTCATGGGAAAAGGAGATAGAAGCCATGAAGATAGATTTTGTAGATTGTGTTGCAAGCCTACTGGCTTTGCAATAAATAAATTGAGGTATAACTCTTTTTGTGATAGAATTTTGTAGCCCTCCCTACTGTTATTTTGTCATTGTTGTCAAAGGGGGAGAGATATTTAGCAGAAAATTGATAATATATGATAAGAATTGATACTCTTAGGGGGAGTATTTTATTAGAGATAAGATTTTTGAGGAGTTATAAGGATAGTATATATGTGTTATACTATGGCCACAATTTTGACAATTTTGAGATTTTGGAGTTGCACACTTAGCCAATTTTCTCATATGTTGCAACCAATGACAAAGGGGGAGATTGTTGGCAATTTAGCTGAGTTGATTGCATAGATGTTGTCATTATGGAAAAATATGATCCACATGAAGATCACACAAGTCAGAGAGCAAGTATGATAGAGCGCATTGCAAATTTGTCTAAGTATGAGACAATATTTTTACCAATGTACCCAGACATAGTTTTTGTTTGTGACATTAACTGGAGTGAGTTCAATGTTTACACACTTGAACATAGACTTTATGGTAACTAATGATGACCCATCTTAGAGTGAAAGTCAATATGGCATGTATAGAAGAAGTTATGATAGTTTTACTGAAGACAGTGTGAAGTCGACAGGACAGAATACGAAGACAGAACTAGTAAAGAGTTAAGGGATTATTTTGTTTATCAAAATAATGACTTAAAAATATAAAGGGATGACATACTAGATGTTTACTCTTGGATAAAGCTATTGGTATATATGTAAATGTAATTGTAATTGTAAAGTGTAGTAATTATAACAAGTAGCAAGTAATTGTAGAAATATGATGCGAAGTATATGAAGCATATGTAATAGTGATAGTTAAAGATCAGTGAAGAGATATTGATGCAAGCAATATAAGGTTATGTACCTTGACCTCTTTTGTAATCAATGTATATTTTACATTACTTGTTTGGGCAGTGGGCTCAGCTAGTAATCACATTTTGTACTACCAACTCCTAACAGGGTTGAGGCTTCTAACAAGGCCTATAGTCCCTTAATCAGGACTGATACACTATATGATTGTAATAGACTCCTAATAGGGTCAACATACTTGACATGATACTTTTGATTAGTGGATCTTTGTGGGTACCATCCCCACTGGGGTTTTCCCTTGGCCAAGGTTTCCTTGAGAACAAATTATGTGTTATGAGTTCTTTAGTTTTATTTCTATGCATGTTGTTTAGCTTCTTATGTTATGCATGTGTAAAGATAATCTATTATATCCATAATTGGGAAAAATAAATTTTTTATAGAATACTGATTCACCCCCCCTCTCAGTATTCCCTATTTCTAACAATATAGATAGATGAAGTTACACAGCCAGTGTGTGCCAGTAAAGAATAGAGTAAGCAACCTACTATTATCATTTTGAGTTGCGGTTATATCCTATTGATGTAAAGGCTATGCATCTATTGTAACTAGGTTTTCGACATGTAAATGTGTTTGTTTTTAAACAAGCTTGAGCCAATTCATTTGGAAGCATTGTATGTAATAGGTTTAAGGGCCGACCTAGTTGTTTATTTTGTATGCACATATAAATATGATATGTGCCCATTGTAATTGGTATGTAAGTTGATATAGATTTGTAATAAGTAGAGAAAAAATGTGCAAAGAGACTATAAGATGTATTAGAGCTTTGCAAGTGGTCAAAGCATCATCGCATCAAATGAACTGATCTGACAAGTAATGTGACAGTGACAGTTCATCCAACAAATATAGTGTGTATCTGAGATCAAAAGGTTGTAGCCTTCACCACTTGAGAAGTGAGCTCTAGGATAGTGCATCCACTCCCCTAATAGGGACTATTGTAAAATAATCCTAATAGGTTCCTACCCTTAACAAGGTCTACTATACTAAATACATTATAAAGCAACTCCTAACAGGGTTAAGGATCTTCTAACAAAGATCACAAAACACTAGTACAAAATATTAGTGGGTGTCAATTCCCACTAAGGTTTTTACCTATTTGGGTTTCCCCATAACCATATTGGTGTTATGTGTTGATTTCATGTTTCATGTTTGTGTGGATGCTCATTTCAGTACTTAACCATTTAAGTCTAGTTTAAAGATTAAGTAAAAAGATAAATATTTAGTGAACACTGATTCACCCCCCCGTCTCTCAGTGTTCCCATTCCTAACACATCAAACTTAGGGATTTTTTTCCTAAAATGATTCACAATGGATCTCCTTAAGTTGTTAAACTTTTCTTTTAAGGACCTGCTACTCTGATACCAATTGTTAGAATGTAAAGTCCACCAAGATAACTGAGAGGTGGGGGGGGTGAATAATTCATTAGATAAATATAACTTTTATCAACCTTAATAGATTTTAACCATGTAAGCAATTTTATCAACAATCATATAGAGATATACATGCACAATAACACAATGCGTAAGATATGTTGACTAGGGAACCTCTTGATCAAAGAGTAAACCCTAGTGGGAATGATGCCCACAAAAGATGCATTGATATCAAAGTTCCTTGTGAGAGGATGGAATTTGTTAGGAGTCTTATGAAATACATAGAGTACATATGAGTCCCTGTTAGGAGACTTTGAATCCCTGTTAAAAGATTCTAACTCTATTAGGAGTTATGGAAGATAGAAGGACCCACTACCCAAACAGCTTCAGGGTAAGATCACTGAACTCACTGTCCAACTGATATTTGTATTAATCAAAAAAATAATACCAAAAGATTACTAATCTCAATAATTCAATAATCCTTCTCTAACTATTCCAAACTACACCAACTACTTCTTCAGATCTCAATACCAGATCTCTATACTTCACATATCCTCTTTCCACAAATTCACTTTCACAATTCCTCAATTCACTTTCTCATTACATATTTACATCCATACACACTAAAACAAGGAAAATATTCCTTCCTTTATACCACACTCAAGTAATTACAAATGAGTCGGCATACAAATTACAAAATAAAAGTTTCCACACATTACATAAAAATTACACAAAACTATCAGCTTCCAATTAAGATAATTCTTCACTCATGCAACCTCAAATCTTGTGCTCATGTCCACATCAATAAAATCATGTCTTCAACTATCTCATAAGTGAACATGATCAGATTCCATACCGATTAGGAGATATCATTGGATTTCCACAAACCGCTACTCAGGAACACTACCTGAATACTGCTTCCATTGATTTCCTCATAACTGTCTTGAATAAATGAATTTATGTTTGAGCTCTTAACTATGATCTCATAGAACATCATAGAGTAAGTCCTCAACTTCGCATAGCTTTATCTTCAATATATTAAGTGCGCTGACTCAAACACTATCTACTTCTATGCTAATCTTTAGTAGATCACTATGTTGACATCAATGACAATCACAGTCATGAATTGAACAACAACTACTACAGAATGGTTGTGAATACTCCCCCATAGGATATATTCAGCATTCATTCTTGACAATGTTTCTTTCCTATAGCTGTACTTGGACCAATATATCTTTTTTGAGTGGAGACCAAAACATGTATAATATTGGATGAATATTTTTAATACATCATTGTATCATCCTATAACTTTGCAAGCAATAAAATTTTCTATGTTGTTCCCACTGATCAAAATGTTTCCTCTGAATGCCTATAAATAACTGTAGGATTAGGCATTTTACACATTATGGCATAGACAAAATGAGTACCTAGTGATGATTATGGGGATAAGTGTTTCCAATAATGACAACATAAAAGAAACCACTTGCCAACAAACTCCCCCTTTGGCAATGATGGAAACACTTTGTGAAAAATGACTAAGTGTAAAACACCAAACCAACCAAAATGCAAAAAATTTCTAAGTATGTGGCTCCCCCTTTCAACTAGACTTATAAATCCCTATACATATATATTTTTCACTACTATACTTCTCCCTCTTTGCCAACAAAGAAACTAGGCACGGAATGATCTAGGGTGGCCTAATCCGCAACCTCTTCTATTTATACTTTAGGCAATTGTCCTACCTTCTCCTTCCCTATAGTAGTTTTCTCATTAGTGGTTTCTTTGGGCTTAGTTGCAGGGGTTCGCAAACTCATAGCATCAGGTCAAATGTTGAAAAGGACTTTCTCAATACATTAATGGGTCTCTTCAATCACTTCCTAGTATAATCCTTCCATAATCTTGACTAACCTTAGCTTAGTTCTAAGATGAGGCATGAGCTCCTTTAATAATCTATCATTTTATCCTACTGTCATAACTAGATTCTCTGGTTAAGGCATCTTGCTTGATCTTACCATCTTCATCCAACGCTCTTTTTTTATAGCATCTAGTTTGTCATATAGTTCCTTAGGAATACTGCCCTCCAATTCAACTAATTTTTTCTTAAAGGCTAACATGTTCTTAATTACCCTTTCTTCTATACTAGCTTGAGATACCACATCATATCTCTCATAGTATCTATCTACAAATATTAACTTACCTTCTTCAACCATCCTTTTCTCAAGTGAAGAAAGATATGGCTTCCATTTAGTTTTGGGATCTCTTTCATGATTTTGTTATGTTTCCTCACTCTTCTTCTCTTGTCCCTTTTCCTTTGTCTTTTCCTTTTCAAGTTTATTCTCTTTTTTCTTCTTCTATAGTGATTCTTCATGTGATGTTTTAGACCCCTTCCTCTTCTAGGTATCTCTAGTAGCCTTTTCCTTGGGTTTGTGAGTCATAGGTGTGGATGACACCTTCTTTGCAACCTACCTTTGCGAAGTCCTAGCAAGGTAGGAGATGATTTCTTTTCTGCAACCACTTGGATAGATATAGTGGTGGTCTCTAATTTTGTTTCCTCATCAGTAGGATCATGTGAACTTCTTTGTCCCTTCTTCTCTAAAATTTTTCTTATTTCTACCATCTAATAAAAAAAGTTTCCTTGTTCTATAGAAAGTTTATCAACCATCTTCTCCACTTTCTTGACTCTTTTCTTTTTGAATAATTCTTCTTTAATTGTGAATGATTTTTAAATGTATGTGCCCCATCTTTTAGCCTTGGGGTCCTTGGGTGCTTTCAACACATTCAATATGAAATTTTAATAGGTTCTCATCAACCTCATAACTCATAGGGGTACTCCATAAGGTTCTCAGATCTACATCCTTGAAGAAATTATAGTCATTTTGCACCATAAAGCATATTGTGTCCTTGTAATTATGTATGAGGTCTCTTGGAATCATCTCTCTTTGAAATTGATGCATGTCTCTTTGAATTTTTTTTAACTCTCCTACTATATTTGTGAACATGTACTTCTCATCATGAGATGTGTATGTGCTGCTGATCAACTGAACAGTTTGCACTCCACTCCTCCATAAGTACAATTGAGGAAACTTATATGTGTAATGTGAAAATAGATATACAAAATTACAAAACCAAATATAAAAGGTGTTTTAGTCTTATTTCTCTTTATTGCGCTGGTGTTATCCATTAGTTTCTTCCTTAGAATCTCACAAAGATTGAACTTATCATTTTTTTTGACCATCTAGTAGGCCATATCAATGAATCCAACAGAGAAAAAGTTATCTCTTCTTCTCTATTGAACCTTGTAACCTATAACCATAGTGATGACTCTCACATCCTTCTATTGAATCCCTCTGACATTCAAATATCCCTTTTGTTTGCAAAACAACTTGTTTCGGCAATTACCTTCTTCTTAGTGTTCTTCCTAGTGACAAGTACCTTTCCCTCTTTTAGAAATATAGTTATATCATGAACCATTTGACTAGTGATCATAGTGAGGTTACCTCCAAGACAAAAGAGTTCTTCATGGAAATAAATCAGTACAATCTTCATCCATTCTATTTCTTCAAAATCATGAAATTGTACAAACTTAATGATTGGGCTAGGTCATCCAAGAATGCATATTATGTCTTCAACTGATCATCCTCATCATAAATCTCTATCAAATCTTTGATAACATCTCCTATACCTATCTCTTTATACCTATAGTGTATGTATGCCCTAATATCTTCTATGTAAAGTACACTGGGTAGCTATGCGAGAATGTGCCTTTAGGATCATCCTCAGTAGACTTATGAGGGTGCCTTTTGAAATGATATCTTGTTATATCCTTAATATCAAACACCTTAGGATCTTTCATACTCAACACACTTCAATAAATCAAACTCTAGAAGATTAAGCTAGGGTTTCACAAATACTTTTACCACAATGTTGTAAGATTAGGATTTGCCTTCTGGATTTTAGAGATATTTTCTCAAAACACTTTAAAATCTTAATTTCTTTAGTTCTATGATTCTTTTCACAACTTCTCTCTGGTCATAATGGGGATAAAAAAGTTCCAAAATAACATCTTATACTTTGTAGTGTGCATAAAATCATGTAACTCCATAAATCTATTTTAGTTCAGAAAATTGATAAATCTTATATGATGATGGATCCGAAAGTGTATATCCATGCGATGACCACTATGGTCATAAAATGTCCAATGAAAACTATATCCAAGCTTGCATAACTTCATTCACTAATCTAGGGGCCCAATAAAATTATGGTGTCCTCTTCACAATTGTCCTCTTAAGACCTACAAGGCCCTTCAATTTGATGAATATTCCTTCAACTCATGTGAAGATTTAGTAAGGTCTACTCAGTCTCCCTGATTTCTCACTATCCCTTTGTTTGTCTCAATATTTTTTTCTTTTGAGTTTCTTCTCTTTTCCAACACCTCTTTTTATCATTTCTCCATTTACTCAATGGTTTTCCCATCTTGATGTAGGAGCATCTCAAGTCCTTGGCCATCTTGTGTCACCAAAAAAAAGTTTGAGTTTTCTTTGTTGCTCGGTTCCTTATTTAAACAAGTTGGCTAGGTAGTTTCTTAATTTCTTCTTTAACCAAGTTGGTCGGTTATTTCTTGGTGCTTGGTTAACCTTTCTTACGGAGTTATTTTTTTTGGTTTCTTATTGAGGTTGACTTGTACATTTAATTATGGTCATGAACTTAATGTTGGTATCGATCATTGGGAAGCATGTGGACCTAGATCTAGTCATTCCTTTCATTAATGATGGATCTGAAGGCTGACTTGTTTCAGTAGCCTCATGTATAAATATAGTTGTTGGTTTTAGTTTTAGGTAGTTGATTAGAGGTATCAGTTATAAGATTGAAGATAGTTTCTGAATCCTTGCATGTTGGAGGACTATTGTAATTGAATTTGAATGTATTTGGACCTAATCAAGAAGGCCTTACATCCCAACATGTATGAACTAATTTGATTAATATTAAAGATCTATTCTAAATTCTCTCTCTCACTTGTCATGTAATTTCTTCTGTGTGTGATCTCTACAAGGAGGATTTGGATTAGGGTGTGCCTTTGGCCCCTCTTCTGAAAGCACCTTGCATCAAGTGGTATCAAAGCAAAGGTTGAGATCTGGATCTAATTTGTGAATTAGGTTTGAGGGTTCCTTCTTGTGAAACCCTAGTTGATATTTTTTATGGTGTGGAAAATTGCGATCTGAATAGCAATTACAAAGGGTTTTCAAGATGGTTCATGGGAGGTGAGATGTAGATCCAGGATTGGAAAACATGTTGCGACAAATTTCTCCTAGGTTGGAAGTTGTTGAGATAGGCTAGCACCGAGGAAGACATCTTGAAGATGTTAGTGATGAAGAAATTGAAGAAGAAAAAGGTGATGTAGAACCTGCACCGGTGATGGATCAGGCTAAGGAAATATTGTTGAAGGATTTTAAAAATGCAAAGTCTACACCACATTTCAATCCTCCTAAGTACAGTGGAAAGATGGATTCAGATGAGTTGGTTGATTGGATCACTAAGATGGAGAAGTATTTTGAGTATGAAAATATCCCTAAGGAAAATAAGGTTAAGATTGCAAGCACAAAGTTGAAAGGTCATGCATCCCTATGGTGAGAAAATCTATAATTAGATAGAAAAAGGAAAGGAAAAGACAAAATTAAGGTATGGCATATGATGGTAAATAAGTTGAAAGGAAAGTTCTTACCATGTGATTATCATATTAACCTAGTTAGGCGTATGGAAATTTTGAGGTAGAAAGATAGCTTGGTGAAAGATTATACTGAGGAATTCTATAGATTAGATATCAGATCTGGACATGATGTGGATGAAGTGGAAAGAAATGCTAGGTACCTGCATGGGTTGACAGTTTCCATCCAAGAAGAAATTAGTTTGGTTAAATTAGAAAACATTGATGAAGCTTATCAGTTCGCCTTGAAAGTTGAGGATAAGTTGAATAAAAGACATGAGCAAAGACAAAGAGGAAGAGGTGTTAGGTTCCCTAGAGGAAGAGGTATATCCAATAGTGAAAAAAATTGATCTAATCAAGACAAAACAAATTTGGATAAAGGTAAGACCAAGTGGAAAGTTGAAAGTTCAGCTAGAGGAATAGGCAATAACTACCGAGGTGGTTATAGAAGAGGTGGATTCTGAGGAACTTGTTAAAATTGTGGAGAAGAAGGACATAGGTCATTTGAGTCTACACATGCAAGTAAGGTCAATAGCAGTAGAAATGCCTTGGTGCAAGAAGAATCACTAAATGAACTTGAGAAGGAAAAGAAATTGAAGGTCAGGAGAGCACTTTGGAGTAAAAGTAATAAGGAAGATCTGGTAAGGAAAAGTTTGTTCAAGACTAGATGTAGAGTTTCTGATGAAGTATGGAAGGTAATCATTGATAGTGGAAGCTCAAAACATTTGGCATATGAGGAAATGGTTACAAAGCTACAATTGGAAATATTGTAATACCCAAAGCCCTATCAACTTTCATGGATCAAGGATGAGCATACACTCTTGGTAAGCGAATAATGTTATGTAAATTTGAAAAATGGAAAGTACTATGATAAGGTGTTGTGTGATATCATGCCTATGGATTGTTGTCATATTTTGTTGTGTAGACCTTGGCAATATGATAAACATGCTATAAATGATGGAAGATTGCATAAATATGTTGGAAATATAGATGGAGTAACTGAGAGGGGGGGTGAATCAGTTAACCCCAAAAATATTTCCACAAATCCCTTAGATGTTTCATTAAATCATTTACTACTGTTATACTGAAAACTCAGTTATTGCAGTGAGTATTAATTATAACTGTTCTTAAGCATTCATCAGTGATTAACATACATGAATAAAGAAAGTATCATGAACACAAGAGACGCTAGATTTAATGTGGAAACCCAATATGGGAAAAACCACCAATGTAACTAGTTACTATTTTTCACTCTTCTGAAGTGAGCCCTATTAGGAGCCAACCCGGTTAAAGGTTACAAAACACACTATTAGGTGTGACCTTTTTAGAGGATTTAATCACCCTATTAGGAGTGGCCTTGTAAGAGGTCTTGAAACAATTCAATAGAACTATCACCTTGTTAGAGGATTTACAAAATGGCTGTTAAACCAACTCGGTTAGGAGATTTTGAAATCACTGCTACAATGGTAAGGAAGTAACAATGAAGTGACCTAAATAATGATGCAATTGAATTGCTGATTACAGATCTCTGTTCTACTTCACTAGATCCTTCCTGATCAAATATATATCTACTGCTCTTCAAGGATATCTAATCATCCTTCAAAATTCGCTCACACTTTTCTTCTTTTCACTTGCACACTTTTTAATTCACAACTTGACCTTCTATATATACCATTCGGATTGTCCATTCAGATTGTCAAGTTAGTGCTAATAATATTACTAATCATTACAACAATCAGCTGGAATAAACAAACTTTATTTCTCAAAATAACAAAATCCTTCACTGGGCTGACCTTGCTTGGTAAACACTAATCCAAAGAGATTTCCTTTGGTGACCGAGAGAACTCGGTAAGCACTGTGAATTCTGCAACATCCTTTGGAGACCGAGTGAACTCGATAAACACTAACTTTCCTTTGATAACCATGGAAGCTCGGTTAACACTATTTTTTGCCATACTTTTCTTTGATGCCCGAAATATCTCGGTAGATATTGAAAACCGCCTGTAGACCGACTGAGCTCGGTAAATGATGGGAACTACTTTTCTGACTGATTGAGCTTGGTAAATGATATGACATTTGTGTGAAATCAAAGACAACACATAATTAATCCAACAATCTCCTTCAAATAATTGTATCCAACAAAATATACTATTTGGGCTGATGGGAGAAGACAAATCTTATTACCTTTGAATGAAGAACCTATTAATAGTGTTTGTACATCTGTGAAAGTTTTCTTGATGAAAGGAAGAAAGTTTGTTAAGGATTTAAAGAAGAATGATGTATGTTTTGTTGTGATTCCTAACAAACCGAGTGAGAAAATAGTGGATAGCATCCCTGAAGATATTGATAAGATACTCACCAAGTATACAAAGACCATTTCTAATAATGTACCTGATGGTTTTCCACCAAAGAGAAGAATTGATCATTGCATGGATCTTATCCCTGGAGCTAGTTTACAGAATAAGGCACCACATCGGTTGACACATATCGAGAATCAAGAATTGAACCGACAGGTACAAGAATTGTTGCAGAAAGTTTTGATTTGAGAAAGTTTGAGTCCTTGTGTAGTAACAGTTGTATTGGAACCTAAGAAAAATAAAGAATGGTGAATGTGTACTGATTCTAGAGCAATCAACAAGATAGTAGTGAAATATAGGTTTCCTATACCGAGAATGGATGACATATTGGATAGTTTGACTAGAGAAAAGTATTTTACCAAAATTGATTTGAAAAGTGGATATCATTAGATCGAAATTAGAGCAGGTGATGAATGGAAGACTACTTTTAAAACAAGAGAAGGTTTTTATGAATGGCTGGTTATGCCTTTTGGTTTAACTAATGCACTAAGTACTTTTATGAGATTGGTGGATGAGGTTTTGAAGAAATTTTTGGGTAAATTTGTGATTGTATACCTAGATGATATTTTGATATTCAGTAAAACCAGAAATGAGCATTTATTGCATGTTGAGAAAGTATTGTAGAGATTGAAAGAAGAAAAGTTGTTGATTAACCTAAAAAATTGTTCCTTCATGAAAGAGGAGATTCTGTATTTGGGATTTCTAATTTCAGTTGATGTTTTGAAAATGGATCTTGAAAAGTTTGAAGCTATTTTGAATTGTCCTACACCTAAAAATTCTCATGAGGTAAGATCATTTTATGGTTGAGCAAGTTTTTATGGAAAGTTCAATAGGAATTTCAATTCAATTTTTAATGCTATGACTGAGACTGTGAGAGGAGATAAAAGAGAATTTAAGTGGACACATGGAGCTGATAAAATTTTTGAGACTCTGAAGAAGAAGGTTGTTGAAGTGCCTGTGTTAGTACTCCATAATTTCAATAAGGTATTTCAAGTTGAATGTGATGCAAGTGATAGTGTAATAGGAGTTGTGTTGAGTCAAGAAGGTAAACCTGTTGCTTTCTTTAGTGAGAAGTTTAATGATGCAGAAAGGAAATATTATGTATATGATAAAGAGTTCTATTCTATTGTTCAAGATCTAAATAAATGGAGACATTATTTAATGTCGAATGAATTTGTATTGTATACTAATCATAAGGCATTAGAGTATTTGGGTAGTCAGAATAAGTTGAATCAGAGACATATGAAATGGGTTGAATATTTTCAGAGTTATACATTTGTGATAAAACATAAGAGTGGAGTCACTAACCAAGTTGCTAATGCATTGAGTAGAAGAAGATATTTGATGACCGAGATGAGAATTCAAGTTCTTGGTTTTGATGACATGAAAGATTTGTATGAAATTGGTCCTGATTTTTCTGAGCCATGGAGAAAGTGCAAAGCACCTATTCAAGATTAACTGAGTACTAAATGGGAAGACTATTTCATTCAAGAAGGTATGTTGTTTAAAGGTATTCATTTGTGTATACCAAGAGGACAATGATAACTAATTTGATAAAGGAGAAACATAGTAGTGGTTTGGCTGGACATTTTGGCATTGAAAAAACATTGAATTTTCTTAAGGAGAAATAATTTTGGCTGTAGTTGTATAAGGATGTTCAGAAACTTGTGAAAAGTTGTATAATTTGTCAATTTGCAAAGGGAGTAAGTTAGAATACTAGATTAGGGTATGTGTAGGATCATGGTACGCCAAAAAGTGGCGATGTGAAAAAGAAGTCCTGATTGATAGACTCTTTGAAAAATAACTATAACTTTCAAACAATATAACATTTTTGAAATCTAAAATATACATCACATTCTATGCTTCACCTAATCCAATAATAATAAACAATTATTTCAATTTGATGAAGTTTAGACTAAGTTAAGGTGGTCAGACATGAGAGTTTTTATATTCAAGAAAATTTGTAGCACACACTCATAACTAATTATTTACTTGGAAAAAAACTACCAAAAAATATACATCACATTGGGACACAAGTCTGCTAATTTTATCTAGAATATTATAAAAAATATTATTATTTGATTTTGTTTAATGTGGTTAGACATACACCTACTTTTTATCTTTCTAGTCCTAATTGATAGACTTATTGAAAAATAGCTATAACTTTTAAATTGTATAACATTTTTGAAATCCAAAATAGGTGTCACATTCTATGATTTTCCTACTACAATAAAAATAAACAAAGTTTTCCATTAGATAAAGTTTAGACTAAGTTAACGTGGTCAGACATGAGAGTTTTTGTATTTTTGAAAAGTTGTAGAAGAAAAATCATAATTAATTATTTACTTGGAAATAAATAACAAAAAAATATGAGTCACAACTAGACATGAGCCTACTACTTATGTCTAGAATCTTGTGAAAATTTTTTATCAAATGTTGATTGTGTTTAAGGTGGTCAGATATACACCTACTTATTTTTTCCTGAAATTTTCATACTACTACATTGAAATTTGAAATTTTTAACATATTGAATAATTATTTTTGAAAAAATGCCTAGTATCTTACAAACTAAATTCAATTTTCTATAGACTCTCTTCTTTCATATTTTTTATATAATATTTATAACTTGTTCAATTTTTTATGTCAACTTGCCTAAACCTAATTTTTTGAATTTTCATTACCACTTAAGGGCCTAGTTTGGCATACCATGATCCTACACATACCCATTGTATACACTGATTTAGGTTCTTGAGAAACCTTGGATTCATATCAATATGGATTTTTTTCTTGGCTTACTGAAGACAATACGAGGTAATGATTCTATATTTGTTGTTGTGGATAGATTTTCTAAAATGGCACATTTTATACCCTATAGAAAGACATCAGATGCAGTGCATATAGAAGATATTTTCTTTAATGAGATTGTCAGATTGCATGGATTAATGAGGTGTATCATCTCTGACTGAGACAGTAAAATTTTTAGATACTTTTAGAATACTCTTTGGAAAATGTTAAGCACCAAGTTGAGGTATAGTAGTTACATTTCACCCATAGACTGATGGACAAACAGAGGTTGTAAATAGAAGTTTGGGTAATCTTTTGAGATGCTCAGTTGTAGATAAAATGAGTAATTGGGATTCTATGTTGGCACAAGTAGAGTTTGTATACAATAATTTAGTGAATAGAATTACTAGAAAAACACCTTTTGAGATTGTTAATGGCATACAACCAAGAGGTATATCACATTTGAAGGATATTGCTGGTGAAGAAAAAAGAAGTGCTGAAGGAGTGAAGTTTGTTGAGTTCATGAAGAAATTTCATGAAGAAGTGAAACATAAATTGAAGAATAGTAATCATAAATATAAGGATAGAGAGCGTATAGCAAGAAGATAGAAGACTTTTGTAATTGGGGATGAAGTAATGGTAAAATTGAAGAAAGGCATGTTTACTGTTGGAACATATGGGGAGTTGAAAATGAATAAATTTGGTCCTTGTAGGATATTGAGAAGATTTGACAGTGGAAATGCTTATGAGATTGAGTTACCTAATGACATGGATATATCACCTATATTAACCATTGCATATTTTTATGAGTATTTTGAACCCGATGAAGACATGAGAGTACCAAATGATTATCCTAAGAAGATGATAGAAGAAGTTGAGAAGATTTTGAAACATAGAGCTGGAAGAAGCATGGGAGGAAAATAGTATATGGAATATTTGGTAAAGTGGAAGAACAAACTGATTGAAGATAGTTCATGCATTTCATAATCTAAGTTGGATTCAGCTCATGTTGTACCTACTGCATGATTTGGAGAATCATTTCAACCAACCCCAGGTGTCTGATGAAGGAGAATCTTGGGTCCTTGGCAATCTTGTGTAACCAAAAACAAGTTTGAGTTTTCTCTATTGCTCGGTTCCTTCTTTAACCGAGTTGGCTCATTAGTTGCTCGGTTTCTTCTTTAACCGAGTTGGTCGGTTATTGCCTGGTGCTTGGTTAACCTTGAATATCGAGTTATTTGTTTTGGTTTCTTGTTGAGGCTGACTTGTGCATTTAATTATGGTGTCAGAGTTACTATTGGTAGCGATCATTGGGAAGTGTGTGGACATAGATCTAGTTGTCCCTTCCATTAATGATAGATCAGAAGGCCAACTTGTTTCAGTAGAATCTGTTAGAAAGTAAAGTCCACCAAGATAATTGAGAGGGGGGGGTGAATCAATTATCAGATAATTATAACTTTTATCATCTTCAACAACATTTAACCATGTAAGCAATGTAGTTACTAGCCATAAAAAGATATTCATACACAATGACACAATAACACAAGATATGTTGACTAGGGAACCTCTTGATCAAAGAGTAAACCCCGGTGGGAATGATGCCCACAAAAGATGCACTAATATGAATATTCCTTGTGAGAGGATGGACTCTGTTAGGAGTCTTATGAAATACATTTAGTACATATAAATCCTTTTTAGGAGATTTTGAATCCCTATTAAAAGATTCTAACCTTGTTAAGAGTTATGGAAGACAGAAGGACCCACTGCCAAATAGCTTTAGGGTAAGATCATTGAACACACTATCCAACTAACCTTGATATTATTCAGCAAAATAATATGAAATATGTTACCTCCTTACTATGCCAAACCGCACTCACTGCTACACCATATCTCAATTCTAGATCTCTATACTTCACATGTCTTTCTTCACAATTTCACTTTCACAACCTCTTAGGCTCTTTTCTTCACTTCATGCTTACATTTGCATGCAACCAAAACCATGCTCACACTTCTTTCATATTTTTACCACTAAAATAAGGAAAAAAATTCCTTCCTTTATACCACACTCAAATAATTACAAATCAGTCGACACACAATTACAAAATAAAAGTTTCCATACGCTACATCAAAATTACACAAAACTGTCAGCTTCCAAATGTAATAGCTCTTCACTCGTGTGACCTCAAAGTTTGCACTATGAACCACATCACTATCAATGTGTCTCAAACTTCCCTTTAACTGCACAACACTAGATTCCATCCCGATTAAGAGATATCATCCAATTTCCACAAACCGCTACTTAGGAACACTGCCTAAATATTGCTTTTACCAAAATGCTCATAACTTTCATGAATCAATGAATTACTATTTGTGCTCTTAACCATAGAAAAATAACATATCAAAGAATATAACCTCAACATCACATAGCTCCATCTATAATATCTCATGTGCACTAATCAAAACACTATCTGATTCTCTGCTAGTCTCCAGAAGATCACTGTGTTGACATCAATGACAATCATAGTCATGAATGCAACAAAAACTGGTACAGAATGACTGCCAACATCCAGCATTCATTCCTAATAATCTCCCCCATTAGCATTGATGGAAACATAGATGAAAAGCATCCAATGTTCAAAAAATCCAATACTGCGGCACTCATACTTTGAAAGTTCTTCAAATCTTCTTCATCAATCAAATCTTGCTTCGTTATCCTATTAAGTTCTCTCCAATAGATGTTCTATATTGTTTTTCATGTATACTTCTCCCCCATTGACATCAATAACAGAAATTTCATCACTATGTCAACAACAACTCAATGTCTAAAGACATTATTTCAGAAAATACATTCACAAGAGTCCTCATGACTCAGCTCAGATACACATACTCCCCCATAGAGGAAGTACCAACATCCAATCCAGAAAAAGATAGGGCTCATATACAACTGGATGGATGCAATCAACTACATCATTACTCAAAAGTAGGTTGGGGCATAGCCCCAAGCATACCTCTTAGATACTCAAATGTATCCTTAGGAAAAGGATTTGTAAATATGTCTACTATTTGTTCCTTTGTGCTTATGTACTCTAGTCTGACTTCTTTCTCAGCAAATTTCTCTCTTACAACATGATACTTGATCTCTATATGCTTAGTTTTAGAATTCAATACAGGATTCTTAGACATACTGATTGTGTTGGTGTTGTCACAATGTATGACAATAGGTTCAACACATTTAATTCCAATATCCTTCAGCATCTATGTCATCCAAATTATTTGGTTACAATTGTTTGCTGCTGCTACATATTCTTCTTCTACTGTACTTTGTGAAATACAATTTTGCTTCTTGCTCAACCATGAAACTAATCTTCCTCCAAGAAAAAAGGATCCACCACTGGTGCTTTTCTTGTCATCAACACTACCTCCCCAATCAAAATTTGTATATGAACATAGGGTGAAATCATCATATTTTTCATACCACAATCCATAGTCCATTGTTCCTCTTAAATATCTCAATATTCTCTTTACTGCTGCATAATGCGACTCTCTAGGTTCAGCTTGAAATCTTGCTACCATGCCAACTAAATGTTGTATATCTGGTCTAGTTTGTGTTAAGTACTACAATCCTCCAATCATGGATCTATATTGCTTTTGCTCAACTGCTGGTGTTTCATCTTTGCTTGATAGTTTGTGTCCTATAACCATAGGTGTTCCAACTAGTTTACAGTTCTCCATTCCAAATCTTTTCAGCAAATCATTCAAGTACTTTGTCTAGCTAACAAAGATACCATCATTGTTCTGTGTTATCTATAATCCCAAAAAGTATTTCATCTCACCAATTATGCTCATTTCAAATTTTGTCTTCATTTCATCAGCAAATTTGTCACTAGCTTCATCTTCTCCTCCAAAGATAATGTCATAAAAAAAAATAACTATAACTAATAATCCATTTTCAAATTCTTTTGTGTATAGATTACTATCTACTATTCCTTTAGTAAATCCCAATTTCAAAAAATATTTATCCAATTTAGCATACCAAGTTCTAAGTGCTTGCTTTAGTCCATATAATGCTTTCTTTAGTTTACATACCATATCTCCTTCTTGAGTCAAAGGAAAACCTTCAAGCTGCTCAATGTAGACTTCTTCCAATTCACCATTCAAAAATGCAGACTTCACGTCCATTTGATACACTTTGAATTTCTTAAAAGCTACATAAGCCAAAAACATTCTTACTACTTCAAGTCTTGCTACTGGTGGAAAGGTTTATTCATAGTCAATTCGTTCTTACTGCGAGTATCCCTTACATACTAATCTTGCTTTGTTTCTTACTACTTCTTCTTGTTCATTCATCTTGTTTCTGAATACCCATTTTGTTCCAATCACATTCTTGTCTTTAGGTCTAGGAACCAATTCCCATGTCTTGTTCTTTTCAATTTGATCTAGTTCTTCTTTCATAGCATTAATCCAATGTTCATCTTCACAAGCTTCATTAGTAGATTTAGGTTCAATTTGAGAAATCAAACATAAATGTACCTTATTTCTAGTCATAACTCCTCTATCCAAACTTCCAATAACTTATTCAACAAGATGATGTCTAGATAGATACCTGTTCGGTGTCATAGTCATAGATCTTGCTTCAACTAGATTCTTCTCTGGTTTCTTCTACAGTATGATTCTCATTCAACAATTCAATGTCAGCCTCATAGAATAATTCAGTAGTTTCAATGTTAGGCAAAGGATTAGCTTCTTCATCAAATTCATAATCAAGCATTCTTTCCTAAATTTTAAACTTCTCATCAACTTTAACATTTGCGCTCTCAACAATATTTTTAGTTCTCTTATTGTAACATCTATATACTTTTCTCTTCAAAGAATATCCAAGAAAAATACCTTCATCACTTCTAGGATTAAACTTTCCAATATCATCATCTCTCTTTATATAACATTTGCTTCCAAAAATTCTAAAATACTTAACTGAGGGTGCATGTCCAAACCATAATTCATAAGGTGTCTTATCTGTGTCTGCTCTGATTTGTACTCTGTTTATTGTAAATACTACTGTATTCATTGCTTCTCTCCAAAATGTCTTCGCCAAGTTATTCTCAAATAACATAGCTCTTGCTGCTTCAGTTACTGACCTGTTTCTTCTTTCTGCAATACCATTTTGTTCAGGTGTTCTAGGGGCTAAAAACTATCTCTTAATACCATTCACTTCACAAAAGGTGTTAAACTCTCTAGAAGTAAATTCTCCACCTCTATCAGATCTCAAATATTTAATCTTCATTCCAGATTCATTCTCAACTTTATTCTTAATGATCTTAAACTTATCAAATGCTTCAGATTTTTCTTTCAAAAATGCAATCCACATCATTCTTGTAAAATCATCAAGAAGAATCATAAAATACCTTTCTCCATATAATCCTCTAGTCCTAGTAGGACCGCTCAAGTCTGTATGAACAATCTCCAACTTCTTTGGTGATGTGAACTTCTTACTAGGAAATGAACTTCTCTTCTGCTTAGCTATCACACATTCTTTGCAAATCATGTTAGTAGGTTTCATAATTTTAGGCAAATCCCTTACTACAAGTGTATTACTCACTTTCACAATGTTATCAAATTTTATATGACAAAACCTTCTATACCATAACCAACTATCATCAATTTTAGTAATCAAGCATGTCATCTTAGTAGGATTCAACTGAAATACATTACCTCTGGTTCTAGATTCAGTTCCAATTAGATTTCCATCTTTATCCTTTATCACACAAGTTTTCTCAGTAAACCAAACTTGATATACCTTATCCACTAACTGTCCAACACTCAAAAGATTATGTTTCAATCCATCAACAAAGTAAACATCATCAGTATTAGTCTTTCCATCAAGAGTAATAGATCCTATACCTTTAATCAAACAAGGTGCATTGTTACCAACTCTAACAATTCCTCCATCATAGTTGTTAAACTTTATGAACTTTTTCATGTCACCAGTCATATGATGTGAACAACCACTATCTATAATCCAATCAGCTTTCTTTTCAACTTGGGAAACTAATGCTTTTTCTTTTTTAACATCAGATTTAGAATTCTCTTCTTTAATTGCTACAAATCCTATTTCATCATTAATTTCAGTATCACTTTCACTCAAAGTTATTTTTATAATAGCTTCAATATCTTCATCATTAGCATAATAACATTCCTTAGATCTTCTCAGCTTGAAATTATTTCTATACTTCTTAACTCTCTTTGGACATTTAGATGCAAAATGACCATATTCTTGACAAGTCCAACATTTAAAAAATTTCTTACCGTCTGGTTCTCTTTTCACAAGCAAGGCAATACCTTCTTCAATCTTCTTATCTTCTTCATTTCTAGATCTGCTGCTACTAGCATAATCTCCACTCACACTGGTACTTCTTGACAAAGTAGGATGAATACTAAGAGCACTAAATGTTGTCTCCATTCTAGGTAAGTCTCCTGAAAACCTCAGGTTCATCTCTACTGCTTCCAATCTACCAAGAAGAGTCTCTCTTGTAAATTTTGTAGTACAAGGTATAACTTGTTCTATCATTTGTGTTGTCTACTTAAATACAGTAGTCAGTGTCCTCAAAATTTTCCATATCACTTTATTCTCTATCTTTGATCCTCCATAAGATTTTATTCCTGCAACAATTTCTGACATTCTACCAATATAGCTTCTAACAGATTTATCTTCCATCATTCTAATATCTTCAAATGCACATATCCAATTATGTAATTTAGCTCTTTTTGCATGTTCATCACCTTCAAAAGTAGAGTGTAAAGCTTTTCAAATTTCATTAGATTTATTAAAAAATTTTACCTGACTATATTCATTTTCTAGAAGTGCTGTCAAGAGTGCTTCTCTTGCAAGTATATTACACATGAATAGATCTATGTCATCTTTAGAACTTGTTTCAAGACTGTCTTCTTCAATTATAGTTCTTTCATTCTTTGTAGTCAACCAATAGCCTGGTCCTAAACACAATAGATGTATCTTCATATTTTCCATCTAGCTGTCAAAATTTACTCCATCAAACTTAGGGCTTTCTTTCCTAAAATTTGCCATGGATCTTCTTAAGCTGTTAAACTTTTCTTTCAAGGACCTGCCGCTCTGATACCAATTGTTAGAAAGTAAAGTCCACCAAGATAACTAAGAGGGGGGGGGGGGGTGAATCAGTTATCAGATAATTATAACTTTTATCATCTTCAACAACATTTAACCATGTAAGAAATGCAATTACTAACCATACAAAGATATTCATAGACAATGACACAATAACACAAGATATGTTGACTAGGGAACCTCTTGATCAAAGAGTAAACCCCGGTGGGAATGATACCCATAAAAGATGCACTAATATCTATATTCTTTGTGAGAGGATGGACTCTATTAGGAGTGTTATGAAATACATTCAGTACATATAAATCCCTATTAGGAGATTTTGAATCCCTATTAAAAGATTCTAACCCTGTTAAGAGTTATGGAGGACAGAAGGACCCACTGCCCAAACAGCTTTAGGGTAAGATCATTGAACACATTGTCCAAATAACCTTGATATTATTCAGTAGAATAATATGAAATATGTTACCTCCTTACTATGCCAAACTGCACTCACTCCTACACCAGATCTCAATTCTAGATCTCTGTACTTCACATGTCTTCTTTCACAATTTCACTTTCACAACCTCTTAGGCTCTTTTCTTCACTTCATGCTTACATTCGCATGCAACCAAAGCCATGCTCACACTTCTTTCATATTTTTATTGCTAAAATAAGGAAAAAAATTCTTTCCTTTATACCACACTCAAATAATTACAAATGAGTCGGCACACAATTAGAAAATAAAAGTTTCCATACGCTACATCAAAATTACACAAAACTGTCAGCTTCCAAATGCAATAGCTCTTCACTCGTGTGACCTCAAAGTTTGTACTATGAACCATGTCACCATCAATGTGTCTCAAAATTCCCTTTAATTGTGCAAAACTAGATTCCATCTTGATTAGGAGATATCATCTGATTTCCACAAATCGCTACTCAGGAACACTACCTGAATACGGCTTTTACCAAAATGCTCATAACTTTCATGAATCAATGAATTATTATCTGTGATCTTAACCATAGACAAATAACATATCAAAGAATATAACCTCAACATCACATAGCTCCATCTGCAATATCCCAAGTTAATCAAAAAATTGTCTGCTTCTCTGCTAGTCTCTAGAAGATCACTGTGTTGACATCAATGACAATCATAGTCATGAATGTAACAACAACTACTATAGAATGACTGCCAACATCTAGCATTCATTCCTAATAGCCTCATGTATAAATATAGTTGTTGGTTGAAGTTTTGGGTAGTTTTAGAGCATTTTTTAGGAGGTAGTTGATTCGAGGTCTCAGTTAGAATATTGAAGATAGTTTTTGAATCCTTGCATGCTAAAGGATTATTGTAATTGAATTTGAATGTATCTGGCCCTAACCAGAAAGGCCTTACAACCTGACATGTATGAAGTGATTTGATAAATATTAAATATCTATTATGCATTCTCTCTCTCACTTATCATGTAATTTCTTTCATGTGTGATCTCTACAAGGAGGATTTGGATTAGGGTGTGTGTTTGGGCCCTCTACCAGACCTACCTTGCATCACATCTTCACCGAGTACCATTTTCATTGCTAAGGGTCTAGATGTTATTTTTAATGGTCCATTGAATCTACAATACTTTGTAGTATGTCCATCATTATTTCACTTGTAACATGTGACCTTCCTAGGGCTAAGATGATTGTAATCAATCTGCAACTTGCAATACTTATCGTTGTGCCCAAAGTTATTACACTTATAACACATAATCCTCTTAGGTTTTTCATTAGGTTTCTTCTCTTCTTTCTTATCTTCCTCAGGTTTGTTTGCATCAGTTTTACTTTCTTCTTTTTCATATATTTTCTTGGGTTCTTCGGGCACACTGGTTTCTCCTTCTTTCTCAACATTCCTTTTTAAGTTAGAGTAACTTGGGCTTCTAGACCTCATGTCTGGTTTTCTAAATTCTTTCACCTTATGAATATAATTAAAGAAATTAAAGAAATAACTAGAAAAGTGTTTGTTACTACTTTTACCTTTACAATTTTTCTACATGTGTCCTTCCTAGTTAAATTCATAGCACCTTTCTTCATAGGGTTTGGTCTTCTCTTTCTTAGATCTTTAAGCTTTGGATCCATCTTTCTTGGGTGAGTCAACATTGATCACCACAGGTTCCATTTTCTAAAAAAATTCTTCTTCAAATCCAAGTCCAGTCTAGCTCCAGCTAGTTTCTACATGTCGAGCTCTCCATCAATCTTCAAGTTATTTTGATGAAGTTCCTTAATGTGATCTTTATCTCTATCAAGTTCTCCAGTCGTAAAGATGTTGTATTTCTCTATTTTATGATATTTTACTTTCATCTCTCCCAGTTGTAGTTCAAGCCTTCATTCCTTGGTTTCTTTAAATTGTAGATTATCTTTTAATTTTGTATTTTCATCTTTCTTTTCATCAAGCTCTATTTTTAGTTCTAATTTCAAGATCTCATGTTCATCTTTGAGTGCATCATTTTCTTCTTTAAGCTTCTCAAACTATATAGAATCATATATTCCTTTGATAAGTTCTTCTCTTAGGATTCTTGAATGTTTTAGTTGATTCTTGAGATTTCTAATGAAATCTTCTGCTTCTTTTAATTTGACCTCTAAGTCTGCATTATCTACTTTTAACCTCATCAAGATCATCTAATGCTTCCTCATTGTTCTTTAACAAACCACTCTATTCCATCTGGATCTCCCTTAAGTTGTTAGGCTTGTTGGTGCCCAAAAATGATGGATCGTTTAAATGGCCAATTGAAAGGTACAAGTTGATACCTCTACAATTCTGGCTTAATCAAGCCAAGGCTGATAGGCCTAGATTCACTCTAAACTATCAAATTTTCTGTCACACAACTACGTACACAAAACAAGATTCCTCCAATGGTGGTGAATGCTCCTTTGAGGAAAACAACTAATCTCCTAAAAATCTCTATTCTATAATAATTGACTAAATGGATTATACTAAATAGTGAAAAGTAATGTTTTGAAATAAAGATTTAATGATCTACAAACTACAAATGAACTAACATGATAGTTTCCAATTAAAGATTAGATCAGTGCCTTCTAAATACCTGGGCTACAGATTCATAAAAATTTCAATCCTAAAAATGATCAGAGATGGTTTTAAAAACTTGCTTTAATAAGACAAGACCATCACTTCATAGGCTTCCACTTGACTTATAATTCAAATCAATCTATATTTCTAATCTTATTGAGTTTAACTCAAATTAAGAGACCAATAAAAACAAGAGAAGATACATAGATCTTTCAATTGATATTTAAACTATATATATTAATTTTGAATTATGATACTCAGGGAATTCAACATAGTGAAACACTCTATTTAATAGAATATCTGAAAGACTAATTGAAAACATATAACTTATAACCACAAAAAAAAGAAGAGCAATTATCTTTATTAATGTTGAAAAAATAGTACATTAGAGTTCATATTGCAGTTGTGATCGAATTATATCTTATGAAAATCTGAATTATATTACCTCTTTACATTTTACATTATGTATATTTATGTGTTTTAGTGGCTTTCACACCTCTCTAGGGTGAAAAGGCACAACCCTTATTACAAATTACTTTGAAAACAATAAACTAACTAAAAAATAACTACCTAACTTTTGGATTTGGGTTTGGTTGAAAAACCAAAACACCTTGTAGAAAGTTAAAATTTGCATTGAAAATATCAAACTTGATTTCCCAAACTGGGTCTTTTACAGATTTTTAAAATTTGACCATCTTTAGCCATTGTCGATGTCATCTTTGCAGAAGGTCAAAATTCCAGCATTTTCTGAAGGCTTTGATCAAAGAATTTTGATTGTTCCTATCACAGAGCTTCATTTCTTAATCCCTCAACTTTTAATTGAAAATTAATATAATTATTTATCCCATTTCATGCACTACATCATTAATTATTTGGCAAGGAAATTAAGACGCCATTTTTTAGAGTTTTATCACTGTATAGGACTCCAAATTTTGCCCAAAATTTAGAGCTCCAATAGGCTCTCTCTGGGGACGTATGCTCCATGTGAGCATAGTGAGATTCCAACTATCTCTGGAGAAGCAGACCAAGTATCCATAATAATCTGTTGCAAGGTAAAATTGGGTAGCCCTAGGCACCCCAAAATTGAACATTGATGCTTTCCTCTATCGAACACTTGATTTTGATCACATAACACTTTGGATCTCTTGAACATGATGCCATCATTTTTTTGAACAATACTTGTTTCTTTATCAATGTATTTTTTGGTATTCTCTTTTTGTTTTTCCTTTGAGAAATCATTAGATGCACTTTGGTCCTTGCCAAATGGAAGCTCCCTTTGGTCATGCATGTGACCAGTCATATAAGAATTAAAATAAATCTTCTTTTCATGATTATCGTTTTGTATATAATTTTATATGTCACCATATTTAGAATTTAGATTATGTTTGTCTAATCCAATCTTTTCTTCAGGCCTATGGTGCAACACTTGTTCATAGAATGGTTTTAAAGATGGTTCATGTCGAGGAGACACTTCTTCACATATACCAAGACTATGGTTAGGTGTAATATTTGAGAAATCTTCAAAACTATCCTTTAATCTATTTCCCCCATCATTGTTGGCTGATTCCATCTCATCTTCACATATTTGGTGTAGCTCTAGCTCAAAGGATGAACTAAAAGATATCTCACCCTCTGAGTTCACTTCATGAGTTTCATCAACTTTAAAATTAGGACTATTATCTTCATTATGATGCTGATGGATTCCATTGCATAAAGGATCCTCTTCAAACAATGGATTCGATAACATAGAGAAATCAGACATATCTTCATCTACTACCTCTTCAAACAACAGATTTAGGAACATAGAAAATTCAGGCATACATTCATGAGATTTTCATTTGGATCATCAAGTTTTTCATCAAAAAGACTAACATCTTCATTGACATTATCTCTTGAAACTTCCTCTTGTTCATGAAGTTCTATTTCATCTCCACAATTTGATTTCTCTTCAATATGGGCCAATCCATCTACCTCCTTGACATGGTGGATTGATAAAAAAATTGGACCATTCTTCTCAGTGTGTCTTCGGTATTCTATGTCTAATAAGGCTGAAATCTCTTCCACACAAAGAAGATCCTCTTCCTCATTTTCATATTCATTGATGTTTGATATCATAAAAGTATCATCATGGAAAATATTTTCCTCAGACTGTCCAAAAGAATCTTCTCCATTCAAGTATGAAACCTCACTTGACTCATATGTTATTTTAGTTCTACACTCTTTCTCCTCTACAACCAGTTCATTATTCATAAGCTTGAGAAAGGTAAGGAACCGATGATCATATAAAAGATCTAGTTCTCACACTCTATTGAATAATCAGAGGATGTAGGTCTGCACTCTAAAGGTATTTCTTGATACATATTAAACATCCCTATGAAGAATTGTACTACAGATTCTTCTTCTTGTTTCTCTAAGTTCAAAAATGTGTCCAAAGGGGATATGTAATTTGGATCTTCTTCATCATCACTGAGATTTCCATCAAACACAAGGCCTTGTTCAATTTGATCATAAGCCTCCTCTTCTATGTCTTCACTATCTTCTTCTAATATTTTAAAAAGTAGCTTTAGGGTCATCTGGCGAGATTCCCAAGTTTTTGACCTTTCTCATTAATTTGTTTCATGAAGGCATAATTATTATAGGTATCCTCTGATATATATCTGCCATCCTCAAGAATAAGTGTGCAAAAGACTCCCCTTCAAATCTCTCCAAACTGAAAAATGCATCAAGTAGATACATACTACAATCGTCCTCCATGTTGTAGCTTTGGTCTTCACACTGTTCATAATACATTTTATCTCCATCGCTTGCATCATAGAACTCATATAGAAACCATTGTTCAAATTCTTTCCAAGATGAAATACTTTGTGTAGGTAATGATTCATATGCCTCTCTTGCATTATCTTTTAATATTGTGACAAATAGTTTCAATTCCTGATCTTCTATACAAATATCATAGTTCTCTATAAATTCATAAAATGCATCCAAATGTTCAAGTGTTGATTCATCCCATTCTCCATGGAACTTTGGTACAAGCTGTGAAAACTTAGTGAGCAACTTAAAAGGAATACATTGGAATCCCCTTAGATCCAATGGTTTGATACCATCTAGAATAAATGGTTTTCTTTGAAATGTTTGTTTATTCTGATACATTATGAATATCTAAATTGGCAATAACTTGTTTCTTTATACATTAGGTTCTTGTCAATAGAGTCACCACCTCTTTCAAAGAGGGAAATGTTACTTATCTCCTTCTAGGTCTTCTTCCTCAGTTGAGTCATTGATTAAAATGCTTTATTGAATAGAGTCACCACCTCATTTGAGGACTGTCTTACTTTTGGGTTCTTTCTTCCAGTAGAGTGTGCTTCCAAACAAATTAATATAACTAATTTTTAAGTCTGATCTACAAAATCTGAAATTGTAGGTAACTTCACAATATATATTGTGAGAAACTCTCCCCAGTAGAGTCATCAATTTGTTGGTGCCCAAAAATGATGGATCTCTTTTGGCCAACTGACAAGTACAAGCTGATACCTCTATAATTCTAACTTAATCAAGCCAAGGTAGATAGGCCTAGATTCACTCTGAACTATCAAATTTTCTATGTCACACAACTACGTACACAAAACAAGATTCCTCCAGTGATGGTAAATGATCCTTTGAGGAAAATAACCAATCTCCTAAAAATCTCTATTCTATAATAATTGACTAAATAGATTATACTAAAGACTGAAAAGTAATGTTTTGAAATAAAGATTTAATGATCTACAAACTACAAATAAACTAACATGACAGTTTCCAATTAAAGATTAGATTAGTGCCTTCTAAATACTTGGGCTACAGAGTCATAAAAATTTCAATCCTACGTACGATCAGAGATGGTTTTAAAAACTTGCTTTAATAAGACAAGACCATCACTTCATAGGCTTCCACTTGACTTATAATTCAAATCAATCTATGTAGCTAATCTTATTGAGTTTAACTCAAGTTATGAGACCGATAAAAAAAGAAGAAGATACACAGATCTTTCAATTGATATTTAAACTATATATATTAATTTTGAATTATGATACTTAGGGAATTTAACACAATGAAACACTCTATTTAATAGAATATCTAAAAGACTAATTGAAAACATATAACTTATAACCACAAATAAAAAGAAGAGCACTCATCTTTATTAATGTTGAAAAAATAGTACATTAGAGTTCATATTGCAGTTGTGATCGAATTATACCTTATGAAAATCTAAATTGTATTATCTCTTTAAATTTTACAATATGTATATATGTGTGTTTGAGTGGCTTTCACACCTCTTTAGGGTGAAAAGGCACAACCCTTATTACAAATTACTTTGAAAAACAATAAACTAACAAAAATAACTACCTAACTTTTGGATTTGGGTCTGGTTGAAAAACCAAAACATGTCGCGGAAAGCTAAGATTATTAATGGAAATAGGAAATTTGATTGCCGAACTGGGTCTTTTTTAGATTTTTAAAATTTGACCATCTTTAGCCTCTACTGATATGATCTTTGCAGAAGGTCAAAATTCTATCATTTTTTGAAGGCTTTGATCACATAGCTTCCTTTCTTAATCTCTCAACTTTTAATTAAAAATTAATATAATTATTTATTGTTAAAATAATAACAAAAAGTAGAGAGATAGGAAATTGTTTAATCAAAGATCTAGGAATAAGGAGATTTACCATGAATAAACACAACTCTAGGAACATTCACCAAAGAAAGAAGCCATAAGGAGACAATATTTTGAAGGGGGAAAAGCATAAAAAAAACCCAATGATATAATGAAAGTGGCAAAAAATGCCTAAGAATGATAGAGAGAGATAGAGTGAGAGCTTAGCTCATACAATGTTCAAGAAGAAGAAGAATATCATAAGCTTGAGGAGGAGAGCCATCTCTTAATAGAGATGTGAGAAAGGAGTTACATCGTAACTCTCATTTCTATGTATGCAACATTTCACTAGTGTGTGAGACAAGTGTAGGATTCCTCATAAGGAGGAATATCTATTTCCTTAATAAAGAAATTACAAATATGTTACATGTCCTCCTACTTGGACTAGAGGATGAATACAATAGGATACCTTGGTTGATCCTTTAAATAAAAATATACCAAGGAAAGATTAAATTCTAACACCCCCTTTTAATCTTTACTTGGGGTTTTACAAAAATCTGCAACTGGATTATCCTTCTTATAGTATAGGAGGAAAACTTGTTTTTCTTCATTTTGTGTTGATATGAGGTGATGGTGCAATGATAAATGCTTGGATCTTGAAATAGGATTCCTTTGATTTTCATAATGCAAGAGTGTAGGTGTTTGTGGATATAGGCCCAAATCTTTAAGTAAACTTTGAGATTGTTCATTGTTACTTGTCCAAGAAAGATCACCTAAATCTACAAAAAGACAAGAACCATGAGCGGATCTCCCATTATTGGGATTTCCTCCTAAAATTGAATCAGTAGAAGCTAAATGTGAATCATCAAAGGTGATTTCATCATAAAGAGGTTTTGTAAACCAAATGGATTCATTACTAGATACATAAAAAAGAATAGAAATAGGACAATCACCATCAATAATATCATCAAGAAGATTAGAGTTTAGGGAAGGAGGTTGGTCCTCCATAATAACCATTTGAGTGTCACGAAATTCATGATCTACTTTGGAGAAAATAAGAACATAATCTCCTGTAATACATAAGGGCAAGGTGACATTGATAAATGTATTAATAATTGCATCTTCTTGTTCTAAAGCAGAATAAGTATAAGAAACATCATCAACCTGTAACATGTTATCTCTATGAGGAAAATAGTAAGCAAGGGGATCATCCCCAAAACAAACATCATCACATGGGTCATCCCAAATAGGAAAATCATTTAAAAGATACATAATGTCACAGTGTGGTGTAGAGTTTTGATTTGCTTGATTAATAAGGGGAACAAGTTTCTCGTAAGTTTTCAATATGTTCTCCAAGACATGCCAAGCCTAATGAACCACAGTACAATCTAAGATAAGATGATATAAATCTGGATTTAATGAGAATCCAATTAGACCAAACACTTCCTCATCTTTCAACTGCCAGGAATCCTAGTCAGCTTGAGGAGTGGTGGATGTCGGTTTCAAATTTGGTGAAGACACAATATCCAAAAGGTGTTGAGATTTTAGAAAATCAGACATGTGTGGCCTCCAAATAGTATAATTGGAACTAGTGAGTTTAAATTTCAGCATTGATGTAGACATGATGAAACAAAATTACAATTGAAAAAGAACAGAACTCAACTTATATCCTACAGAATTTAAATGTCTAACAAAAAAAAATGTGCAAATCACAACAACATCATTTATCTCCCAGCTATATTTCTCCCGATAGAACTAACAAAATACATGAATTAAGACCAAAAAAATATTGATTTTGAAACATGACAAACAAAATAATGAATTAAAAAAAAAAAAAAGAATAAGATGCGAAAAAATACAACAACAGTTGCCGATATGAGCTCAAAAAATAGAAACAGGCACTCTAAAAAAAACTTCTAGCTCTATTTTTCCCAAAGATACTAAAAATAGGGTTTTACTGAGCCAAAATAGCAGACAAAACTGAAAAAGAACATGATCTGGAGTGAAATCTTACAAGAAAAAGAATGAATGGTAGAAAACAAACAAAAAAGACATGAAAAAGGTCCTACTATGCTATTTCAGTAATATAAAACGAGAGAACTACATTCACTTAAGTAATTTCTTAAATATATGAGGCACAAACACACTCAAACCAAGATTATGTAAAGAAAGATAGTATGACCAGTGCCCTTGGAACAATATTTTAGTGATCTAAACAAATAAAACATTTAGCAAATCTCCATAAAATGGATGCACATCACCAAGGCGAGGAAAATCGACTACTAAAGCGGAAAGCTTGTCATGAAAAAATTGATGAGTGAATCACCTTGCACATGTAAAACTAGTGGAGGCGGAAGATTGCATAGCCTTTGTTCACCATCGATGGTGTTGGCCACTGTGATCTAAAATCTAAAACAAGATCAATAGCCCGTATTGAAGAATATAAAAAATAGACAACGCTGGAATAAGAAACAAAACCGTAGCAATTGTTATTTTGAAGATTGAAAAAGTGCAAAGACTAAAACAAGTAATGATGCTAATGCTAGGGCTTACAAAGCATATAAAGGAAAAATACCTAAACAAAAAAAATGAAAGCCAGACCCGTCCTTTCAGGCATGTAAATGTGAAAGAACTCATGGTGAAGTCTATACACGTGACAGCAGGAGTCCGATCTCAGTCATGAAAGGGAAAATAGAATATATAAAGAATCTACTGAAAATATTAAAAAAAGTATTCAAACTTAAGGTTCTCCACCACGCTTCAAGCACACGGCTAACAAGATGCAAAATCAACACTTCCAAATAGAAAGACTAGTGAAGATGACAGGGACGGGAAAGGTTTTGTGAAGATCCACGAGGCCGAGGGGGAGCAGATAAAAAAATGCTAAGAAAAGGAGATGACAATGGAATAAAAGTTTAGTTCGAGCTAAAGGAAAGGGAGGTGGCGGTAATGGTTGTGGCGACACGGGTCATAAGGCAAGGGAATGTCCTCAGCAGCGAAGCAGTGACGGTGGTGGTGCATGCTTTGCAGCCAAAATTTGAATCATGGGGAACAAGGAACCGATGAGAACAACAAATAGCAAACCCTGATTGCCTTAACAGAAAAAAATGAAAAAAAATGAAAGCCAAAACAACTTTAACTAACAACGGATCGGGTTCGAAGACACAAATAAAACAACCAAATCGTCAGAGGCTCAAACCACGCTTCTGCTGCGTCCTAAAAACACAGTCCATAGCCCAAAGATGATGCAAATACATGCATGGAACAAAAAAAATAAAAAATCCCTACTCAACGATACGAGATATAAACAGTAAAAAAATGAAATAAAATTAATGGTACTGGTTATTACACAACCAACATGCAACTAAAGGTGATTAAAAAAGAATCACGCAATCTGAAGTTCGAAACCTTCAACAATCGTGGTTATTACAAAACTAGCATGAAATTTTTTTAAAAAAAAATACAACTGAAACCGGCAAAAATAAATAGCAACTCTAATATCAAACAAGGAGCAATCAAATAAATATAACTCCAAAAATGACTATGAAAATGGGAAGAAAGAGACAGAGAGGCATTAAATTATCTAGAACACAAAACTTTTTCAAGGAGCGAGAATGATTAATGAGAATAAATATCAACATGTAACTAAAATTAATGAGAATGATTAACGAGTCAGTCCATGAAAGATAAACAATGCTTGCATGCACGAATTTAAAAAATTGCATGCAATGAAACTTGTATGCAATGATAGAAGAAAGGCGCATGCAAGGAAAAGAAAAAAATGAATCCAAAGAATAGAAACAATGCAATGATTAGTAGAACATAAATATAGAAACTAAACTAGCAAAGCACAGAACCAAAATTAGAAACAAAATAAATGAACTGATATGCACGAATTTTTAGAAACTAAATTGAAATATTAAATTAAGATTTGATATATTTATAATATTATATTTTGATTATAAACTTAAGATTTTGATAAATTTAAATTTGTATTATATTCTTTATCAATAATGTATCCAAACCTGCACAAAATAAATCAATAATGTA
Source organism: Chamaecyparis obtusa (assembly GCA_027943335.1). Lineage (NCBI taxonomy): Eukaryota > Viridiplantae > Streptophyta > Pinopsida > Cupressales > Cupressaceae > Chamaecyparis > Chamaecyparis obtusa. The sequence goes on from BSBK01000537.1 coordinate 4,026,948, forward strand.
TCCAATAGATAAATCGGGTTTGGCGGTAAACCAGCCAAACTCCAAAAAAAATTTGATTTTTCTCTCTTAATCAGATTAGTCAAAAAAAATATATACTAGCAATAAACTCTATCAAGAGTCTCCAATATTGGAGTGCTCCAAGATATGGTAGCTCCTTCACCTATACACTCAATAATGGATTAAACCAACCTACTCTGATATCATGTTAAAATAATAACAAAAAGTAGAGAGATAGGAAATTGTTTAATCAAAGAGCTAGGAATAAGGAGATTTACCATGAATAAACATAACTCTAAGAGCATTCACCAAAGAAAGAAGCAACAAGGAGACAATATTTTGAAGGGGGAAAAACATAAAAAAAACTCCCGTGATATAATGAAAGTGGCAAAAAATGCCTAAGAATGAGAGAGAGAGATAGACTGAGAGCTTAGCTCATACAATGTTCAAGAAGAAGAAGAATCTCATAAGTTGAGAGAAGGAGAGCCATCTCTCAATAGAGATGTGAGAAAGGAGTTACATTGTAACTCCCATTTTTGTGTATGCCACATTTCACTAGTGTGTGAGACAAGTGTAGGATTCCTCATAAGGAGGAATATCTATTTCCTTAATAAAGGAATTACAAATATGTGACATGTCCTCCTACTTGGACTAGAGGACGAATGCAATAGGATACCTTGGTTTATCTTTTAAATACAAATATACCAAGGAAAAATTAAATTCTAACATTTATCCTATTTCGTGTAATCTATCATTAATTATTTGGTATGGAAATTAAGAGGCCCTTTTTTAAGGTTTTATCACTATATAAGACTCCAAATTTTGCCCAAAATTTAGAGCTCCAACAAGGCTTATCTTCCAAGGACCTGATGCTATGATACCAATTGGTGGAATTAAGTTACACTAAGTGGGGGGGTGAATCAATATCAAAAAACTTAATTATTTTCTACAACCAAATTATAAATATCCAAGTTAATGCAAACAACCATAAAACATAAATGAACATAGAAGAACTCATAACCCCATGATTTATTCTCGAGGAAACCTGGGCCAAGAGAAAACACTAGTGGGGATGGAACCCACAAATATCTACACTAAAATATAGTGACCTTGTTAGGAGTCCTAGCCTTGTTAGGAGCTGATTAATAAATAAAGCAGGTCCTAGTTAAAGGGATGATGAACCCAATTAGGAGCATTACAAAATGTTTACACATTGCACTTACAAAATGGATGGACTTCCTATCCTGATATACAAAAGATTTACATGGATTAGAGAACACCTACTGCAAATCCATGCAACCTATTCTCAAACACCTTGAAGACTTCTCTACTCTGCTTAAACTCACATTCACAAGTTTTTCAATACACTACAACACATCGCAATCTCAAATTGCATCTCACACTTATACCTGATTAATAGTAAAGTAGCTAGGTCAGCTTCTTATAGACAATTACAAAAAAAGTTACAAGGTCGGCCATACAATATTATATTAAGTGACCTTACATACATTACAAAGACCTTATGTCAGTCATACAAACATGTGACTCTTATTGCATAAATTGGATAGATCTCTTAGAGGTCCCTATGTCCGTGACTACACCATATTGCAGACACTTTTACTAAATTGAATATAGTAAGGTTGGTGTTGAAGTATTTTTTATGCTTCAATTATTATAAAGATATAATTTGACTTGTTGAAATTCGTTAGAAGTTTTCTTTTGAAGGGACACAAAAGGGTCCTCGTCATTAATATAATTCAACTTATTTAAAATCTTTAAAACTTTATTGACGCTGAAATACATATGGAGGCATAATATGGCCTATTTTCAATTTAATAAATTAAATGGGTTAAAATGTTCTTATATATTAATTATACTACTAACTTTAATAGTTATCTTTTACAATTATAGATTTTGTGTTTGTTGAACTTTCATGGATCAAATATAAGTTTAACATAGTACCTCTATTTTCCTTTTGAGGTTTTTTATAACTGGGCTATGCATTTTCTTAGTGATTGGTCTATCTTTGTTTCAAGTATGACTCATTTATCATAGTCTCGTTTGAGCTACATTATAGGCACTCAGAATACTAGTTGTATTTGTTAAAGTTTTTATAGACCAGCTTAGAGTCAAAAATATTATCCCACATTTCTTTTTGAGGTGATCTACAACTTATCAATCAACTCTTTTGATTATTTATCCATTTTTTGTTCAGGTATGATTCATTTATAACAGTCCCACTTAAGACACACTATAGGTGTTCAGGAATCTTAGTTTGGCCAAGCTTTTATATCATGTTAAACATTTTATGAACCAATTAGAAGTCAAACTATGCCTCTTGGATGCTTTACCGCTGAACTACTACCCTTATTGATCACAAATCCATCTTCAATTCAAATATGATTCATTTTCAACAATATTTTAGACATTTAAATGTAATCCAATATCAACACCAATAATAGACTTTGCTGTGTATGGTCACCTTGTAAGCTTACTTTTTCAACAGAAATAAAATATGCGGAGATACCAAATTGTTGAAACTCCTTTCACTGACCTCTCTACTCTCACTTGATGTGTATGCTCACCTTGTAAGCTTACTTTTTCAACTGAAGTGAAATATACGGAGATACCAAATTGTTGAAACTCCCTTCAGTGACCTCTCTACTCTCACTTGATGTGATATTGATTGATTAAAATAGAGAAAGATAGTCAATCTTTTGCTTGTCAAAGTAAATCGAAGTAAATTATTGTTGAATTTGTAGAATTAGCCCATATCAAAGCTTGTCACTTCATGCTTGGGATCATGGCGACAATTATTAAGCACAAACGACATCAAATCAGATTCCATCTGAGTTTGTCTGAGTTTTAACATTGAAAGGTTTCGTTAAATTCTTTATTATCAAGAAAATCTAATCGTAATCATTTCCACTGAAGGACATCTCAAGCAGGCTGTGTTAACGTTACAACTCATGTCCCATCGTCATCATGCATTTGTCGTCCTTAGTGATGATTGTAATGCCGATTTATCATTGCATTGGGAAGTTACCTTTTTTTCAAAAGTGCACGGTGAGATATTTTAAGCCTACATTGAGTTGAAGAGAAATAAGAAACAAGGTGCGAGATATTGGATGAATCTTTACATCAAAGTGTTTTATATTTCTATGATTTTTTTGGTTAACGTGTATGAATTAGAGTTTCAATAATAAATATTTTAATTTCTTAGATTTTTATTGGGAATACAATAAATTAAAATAATCAACATAAAATTTTGCTATTTTATCATCATTATATTTTAAAAGAAAAATTAGTAAATGAAAAATTAGTAAATGAAAGAAACATATTTATATTTTTATGATTTTTTGGTTAATTCTTAAGGATTGAACTAGAAATTCAATAATAAATATTTCAACAACAATAAATTGAAAGAATCAATAATAAAATTATGGTGTTTTTGTAATTATTATAATTTTTTACAATCTTTCTAAATGAAAGAGATATATTCATTTTGGCTTGGTTAATATGTTTACTCAATCATTTACATACTAGGAAAATTACAAGATTTGAATACATAAAATTTGTTTAATTTTATTATTGTTTTGAGGTAATGTGTACAGATTGAATAAATAATTTTTTGACATATATTAGTGCATATTATATATTCTTAGTTATTATTATATTGTGATTTTTATTAGGATTAGAATAAAGTAAAAGAACCCATACAAAATTTTGGCACTTTAATAAATTTTCTCTTCTTTCTATAATATTATTTAATAATATGAATATATTCTTGTTCTTCTGAGGCAAGATATAAGTGTTAATTAGGAGCATTATGATAATTGTGACAACATGCATGAAAAAATTATTTCCCAAGCTTTATTGGACATTGAATAAATGTATTTATCAAGATAAAACTATGGTATTTGCCTAATATCTTAAATGCCTAAATGGTTAAATTCATTCTCCTCTTTCAATTTAAATCTTATTGACTAATTGCAATATAATATTACGAAAAAGAAAAAAAAATTAAAGTTCCAAGATTTGCAGTGACAACATGAACAATAGTAATTTGTACCAAGATGAGTTTAACATAAAGGAATTGATTCCTTGGCAATTTTTGAAGGATCATGGTAAGGTAGATGAGGATGGATTAATGATGACTGATGTGATAGTAATGTTTATTTCATAGATATTTTTGGAGATCTCATCTCCTCAATTTTGGAGTATAATGAAATATTAGAGAAGAGTTATTTCATGTATTACTTTATGAAAGGGAAAAAGGAAATTTGGTATAAAAAAGGAAATAACAATTACAACTTAAATATCTCAATTTGCAGGCAAGATTTTTTTGGGCGATTCTCTATTTCAATATATATTTTTTTGAGAGATTTCTATTAAAAAACCTTAGTTTTGTTGGTTTCCTCCGGCTCTTCAAAATTATTAAATTTCTATCACTTTGTGCTTCCTAATTATCACCATTGGGGATAATGCGTAAGAGTGGAACCTATCTTAATTTTTGTCCCTTGAGAAAATAATTTTGGTGTAGAGTATTTTAAAGGAGGGTGGAGTTACTCCATTCTTTAGAGTCACAAGGAGAACACAAAGGTATATATCTCCTCATAATTCATAGAAAAACTAGAGGAATGGGAAAGTGACTATAGCTGGTGTAAAGATGCAAATCTCAAAATGGATGATAGGTGAACTCACTAGGTTGAAGTATGAGGGTGAGAAGGTTGCTAGGCTAAGCCCAAAAATATGCTTATGGGTATATTGAAATATTCATGGGAGGTAACAAATGACTAAAAAGACACTATAATGGGTTCAATAACGAAAATTTGTAGTGTCTTGGAGAGAAATTAGTTACCTTTTAGTGAGATGAATCATGATGGAAGGTGTTTTCTCTATTATCGATGGATATCATTTTCTTATCCTAAATTATTAAAGACATCAAAAAATAATTATTTTTTCTCTTTCACTTAATCTTTTATTGAAAAATGTGCAATGGAAGAGGTTTACCCTCTACTTCATTAGGGTCATATCTATGCTATTTACATTTTTTTTCTAGATACCCCTATTTTAACACAGTCCATTTCATCTCATAATCCTCCCTGTAGGATAATAAAACCTCCCATAAAATCCAAAAGAAAAATAGCCTTTAGAGATGATTTGTTCTCCTCCTCTCATGCCAATTTATTACATGATGCACCTATTTTCTCTTTAAAAATCTTTAAAAAATTATTTAGGAAGTTGTTATAGCTTTTTCTTGTTAAGAACAAACTTGATAAATTGTATGTGTTGGGTTTCAGGTTTAGGGGTTCTCAAGTCTGCAAAAAAGAGTTGAATTGATGAGGATTGGATAAGATCATCCTTCTGCTTCAAGCTCCATAGGACTCAGGTGGGTATTGCCTATAATAAATTACTATGTTTCAAGTAAAGTCAAATAGTGGATTAGTTCTTCACTGCTATGCTTTGATTCCTCAAATTATCTCAATAAAACATCGCTACTCTACAAATAGCCCAGACAATCCTAATACAGAGTATAAGAATGGAAATTATAAATGTGATAGCATAGAATAGTACCCTAAGGACATTCATCCTTCTCCCTTTTCTAAGGAAAACTCAAGGAAGGGTAACCTCTTGATTCTTTCTTTAAGGAATCACTAAATATGAACTTGTACCACTTGGATACAGTTCTTTCAAAGTATACAAACAATTCTTGAAAGTAAAATACTGATAATGAAACATGAATTTTAGTATTTCCAAAGATCATGAAAAGATAATTTTATAAGAAACACACTCCAAACCAATGCCTAATCCAATGGGCTAAAGAGTTTAAATGCAAATTCACAAGTGATTTTAAAAGAAATACAACAGTATGCCTTAGACATAATCTGCAATTTGAATAGAATGCCTAACACTCTATTCTATCAATCTAATATTACTATTATCAAAATCTCTACATATAAATTTACTCTCTACAATTGATAATAAGATTTTAATTCTCTCCTTGAGAAAAACTCACAATCAATTGAAGAAATTGATCATCAATTAGTATATTTTAAATGCCTCATAGATAAAACATACAAGTAAAGAGACAACAATAATAGGAGATAGGAATTGCAGTGTATTTTTATTAAAATGAACTTGTAAATTACACATAACACTCATGCTTGGAAGCTCAGACACAAAATTTAAAATTCTTCTCAGTAGCAATATTACTCTATTTTTCTATTTTTTTTCTCTAACTCCTTAAAAAAATGGGGATACAACTTATATATAGGTCAACCATCTTGGATTCCTCTTATCAATGAGAATGCAACAAGCTTCAGATGGTTGGAGCCCTAACCCTTAAAAAGCATATAAGAAAAATTACAATAAGCCCTCAGGTGGTGCAAAGACAAAAATATTTTGGACTGTTATGCTTCCTGACTCGTTGATCACTAACATCTTTGTCTAAAAATATTCATGATAGCTTCTTGAGTTATTGTGAGATATGGTGACTGCCATCCGGCTAATTTACACCACTCTTATTGATAGCTTATCATCCCTGTGCTCTGTGGTCAAGTGTCAGGTACTCCAGGTGTCCTCTTTACTCATCATCCAAAATATCGAAGTCAACTGCAGTAGATTTGATCTTCTTGGGCTTTGTGAGTTCATCCCACTCAATTACTTCTTTCTCTGTTGGTGATTTATAATTCTGGATGTGTTACAACTGTGTCTTTTGTCTTTCTCATCTAGCATCTAGTATCAACTTGACATCTACCACAAATCTAGTAAGCTCCATTTATGCCTTTATAGCTTCATCCAGAGTGTTGTTGAATCTTTCCATATCTACTTCATTACTCTCATCTAAAAATGCCTCTTTCCTAGGCAATACAATATCAAAATCTGATCTCCACTGATCAAGGCTCTTCATGTCACCATCTGCATCCTTAATGGAAGGGATGAATTTGTTGGAACCTGAGCTGAGCATGGCTATCTTAGCCTTAATATAATTTTCCTTTCCCTTAAAAAGTGGCAATATGGCCTTAACTCTGTTTATTTCTTTACCTACTTGCAGGATAATCTCTGGAATATCAGCTCTCAAAGATTGAACTGCTGCTAATCTTTCAAAGAGTGTTTCCCTAACTGACCAAATTGCATAATAACCATTTAAAATTGTGACGTAATTATTTACTTCTACCTGCAATTCAGGCAATATTTTATAAGCACTAAAAACCAAATCAGATTTGTCCTTCAATGCATCAACCCTACATTGCAAGATTGTCAGCAAGGCCTGTAGGATAGCCTCATTCTTCTCTATCTTTATTTTTTCAATCTCTGCAACAACCTCTTCTTCACTCATACTTTTTCCTTCTGGTAATGTAGGTTGGTCAGGAGGTGCATAACTATAGGAATATTTATTATCTATTGCTATAAGTCTGCCAAAGACTTCTCTAATGCCTTCTCTTTCATTATTCTAATATCTCTATCTTTCAAGAGTGCACTGTAGTCTTCCAACAAGGAACCATATCTTTCAGATAACTTCTTGGTCTTGTCCTCATTAAACCTAGCAAATTGAGTTAACACTTGAGAGATCTCTGTTGGGGGTTCCCTTTGATCTTCAACTTGTAGATTTATACTTTGATGGATAACTTAAATAATGCTTTGACTCTATCACCACTCCAAAGTCTACAAGGAAGAGGGCCAATTAACAAGGATCAAAAGAGATCCTCCTACACTTTGAGCCTTAATGCTCAGGCAGGTATACCCTTGATTCACTTCTAAAAAGGAATCCAAAATGTTATATCAATATACTCATTACTAACTGATGTAAGATTTTATCATTTGAATGTGTGTGTGTGTGGTTGACAACAATGAAATGCTTCTAGAGGATGGACGAGTGCCTTAACCTAGGGCAAAGAGTCACCCAATTACATACATCAACTGAATACCTTAATTCAAACACAATTGAATCTAGGATAAGTGCTTTGCCTATTACCCCTCTCCCTCAGACACAAGGACATTAGATTCCTACTTGGTTGCAAACTCACTGAACCCACCTAAAAGACTTTAATCCTAAATTTGTTAGGAACTCAGAGATGACTTCACAATACCTTTTGTTTACCATATGCTAATACACTTTGTGACACTAACATATATGAGCTTAGAACTGAAACAAGAAGACATACAGAAATGCAAGATTGGAACTCAATAACATTCTCATTAATATATTCAGAATCAATACATAATCAGAACAACACAAGGATAGGAAAAGACATAAAATCTAGCTCCTCTATCAGTAAAACACCATGAACAACTAGCCTGGAACCAAAGAAAGTTTCAGAACCCACACAAAATCAAAAATTATGCCACTTATACTCCCTAGTCATCTTGGAATCCTCAAAGAGAATGCAACAAGCTATGGATGACTTAGGGTTAGGGTTTCAACCACCCAACCAACTAGAAATGGCTACAAATTTATTATAGGGGAAAAAAAACTAGTCGGCCATGCTTGAGGAAGATCTACACTCATGATAAATATCTGGGAAAGTACTGCAAATCATGAAAATTTGAAATTGTCAACCCCTTGTGGCCACTTGCAACACACCTCGAGCACAAAATTACATGGTACAGACCCAACAAATGAACACGGCACACCCTAGACCACACTGCAACGGCAAACAAATCATCTCCCACTAGCACCAGTCGCTTCTGCATTGAATTTTAGTCCTTCTGGTCGCAGGAAACCCTCTGCAAATTCAAATTTGAAATCAAACAGCTCCCTTATGGTGCTTGCAGCAAATCGGCGGTCAAAATTTGAATCTCCATCAACTTTAAGTCATGACCATTCGATCTCTTTATTTCACGGGCCTTTAGGCTTTAACTCAACTACCACCCTAGGTTTGCATCTAGCGACCATGTGACAATGCATTTCCAATTCATGAAAAGAAAACTTAACTCACCATTTAACTCCGCAACTTGGTAACCGAAAGAAAATTCTAACCTCAATCCCACATTTAGTGAACTAGTGACAAAAGCTCACCGCCAGTTCATGAAACACTTTATAAAACCACCAGAAAGTTTAGCGATTCCGCAAATGCTTGTTCCCTGAACCGCTAAAACATTTAGAGAACCACCACTATTTCACATGAATGAGCGAAGCATTGGAAATTTGTCAGACCACCAAAACATTTATCAGAATCACTAAGCCTTCACCTGGAAGATCAACAACCATCTCATCTTCGCATACCCATCTGAGATTCTATCAGATTACATGCCCACCATCGGATGAAGAATCTTCTCCTTACCTTGACAACCCTTTGACACATCTGTAAACTAGGTCCCACTAACAACTGCCATGGTGCTAATACATGGACCAACCAAAAGCTGCCAACTATGCAAAGATATCAATGGACCCAGCTATAGGCTTGAGGAGAATCAACGACTGTCGCTATACCGCTGCATTAAAAATTGAGCAAGTTGTATCAACAATATAACAACAGCCACAAGATTAAAATGAACTTTAATCCGCCTAAATGCCAAGAAGACCGGTCCCACTAACAACACTCCACTTCATACTCCCGTTGACCAATGAGATACTACCAAGTCAGCTAATTGGCAAGTGGACCCACTCGAAAAGAAAGGCTATGTCATCAGGAAAAATCAATGATCGGTGTAAGATCTCAAGCTATTGACACATCTTATGAGAATTTACGCTGACTGTCAAATGGAAATACTGTCAGAGAGGGGCCTAGGAACATATTAAGCTAGAACATAGGAAAAATTAAACGCTGAGACTTTAGGCTTTAAGGAAAATATAAGGTGCAAGGGACCATAGGAAAATTAAATGCCACCAGGGGAAGAAACTTAGGAAAAATTAAAAGGGACCCCACCGGACATGAAAACCTAATCGCCGAACAGCTTAAAGGATTTAATTAGCACATGTAGAATAGGACTTTAAGTGACCCAAAAAGGTTAACTTGAAAATAGAACAAGGCCAAGGTTAAGAAAAAGGGTAACGGCTAGATTTTTGAATATTTTGCAAGGGTTTCAAGGCCAGGGACACAAAAATGACTGCAGGGACCAGAAGAAAAAGGCTAGAGCCATGAAAACTTTTCTAGGTGCTAATAATCTCAAGGTCTCTCATATTATGGATTGACCAAACAATTTTTTCACCATCCATTTTCTCTTTAACATTCAGGATTGAAGGCTTCTTATCTTTAGGATAAAGACTCCATAAAGCCAAAGCTTGATTCCTTGGGCTATACCCATATCCTCTAATAATATCCCCTACTTGGGTTTCTCAAGATAACATTATATCCTCCTATCTCTTGATTTGATCAATAATAAAATATGAATACAAATTCCACATAGGCACAAGTAATATATTGCTATTTTTGATGAGTTGTCTATCCTCCTGTGGGGTAAATGTTTCTACCTCTGGGTCATATTCTTTCAATGTTTGCATTGCCTCATCAAGAATTTGACCCTCTTCAGTGATCTTAACACTGGATACAACTGCTATTGTTTTTACCATATCAAGAAGCTCTTGAATTCATCTAACTCTATAAAATTGTCATCTTTCAAGAAGACATCTTGTTCTATCATTCTTTCATCTTGGCATAGAGCCAAGGGAAACACATCTTCCTTTTCCAATTTTCTTTTTCTTTTCTCCTCCCTTATCTATTTGCTTAGCTGGTGGTGATGAACACCAGTTCCAATGATGAGGGCTCCCACCTTATCTTTTCTCCTTGATTGAGAAGATTCTCCAACTAACAATTTCTACTTCTTTGCAAGAGGCTCATTTGTGTCTTGAGGACTATGGAGCTCTGTTAAATCAACAATATTTTCTCTAGCTTGGTGTCTTTCAACCATTATTTTCTCTAAAGGGGGATTGCTATGCACTGCGTAGCCACCATCACTATCTTCACCATATTCTAACTCAAATTGGACATCCTCCTTCCCGTCTATCTCATCAATCTGATCTTCAAAAGTCCTCATCAAAGTATTAAATTGATCCATCATTTTCTCAAGCCTTTGGAGATAGGGTAGATTAGGGAAGAAACCACTGAATGCCAGTCCTTTTTTCTTTATCCATTTCTCCATGGCATATAATGCATGTACCTGATCAGATCTTGTCACCACTTCTTCTTCTTCTTCTATTATATTTCTCAAAACATCCTCCTCGGGATACTCCTCATGTCTCGTATTAAATAGAATGATGGGCATGTAATAGTTCCTGGTAGTAACCATGAATCCCTCTTTATCAACATACTTGTGGGGAACAACATGCATTCCGAGCTGCCCCAACCAATCATTTACTTTACTAAACACATTCTTGCCTATTGTGAGACTATGCACTCTAAAGTGCCTTGGGGTAAAAGTTCCTTTTTTGTGTGAAGCCAGGTGCTCCCTATCATTCAAAATCAGTTGCCATATGAATTCTAAATATGCCACCCCTGGTGGAACAAAGAATGGTAGTATGTGAGGGGGATGAGGGCATCCATGTACTCTAATCATAGTATAGCCCTTTTCATAATAGATATCTCCCCAATTGTGACCCTTGGTCCATTTATCAACAAATTGTTGAGGCCTTACGAGCTATAGGACCTTTGTCGATAACCTTGAGAGATTTAGCCCTAAACTGAGGAGGATAGGATGAACTATCCAGTTTTCAAATATACAAAAATCACTCGTGGAGGAAGAAGGACTCCAAGCCCTAATCCAAAACTGCAATGGATTCTATTGTCCTTTGTATGTCACTTGTGGCTCAAGGCCTTCTATATTTATGATATTATAGTTCAAGTACATAATGAGATGTATCAACAAAGAATAGTGCATAAACCTTGGTGTAGAACCAGACGTATGGTTCTTTAACACCTATAAACCTATATGCATATTTTCTATTATATACCCTATATAATCATATCCCTTTGTAGCGTGAAGACTTTGGGAGTCCAAAACTATCATCAAGAGGTCCAAGGGGATCCTCTCTCCACCATCTATCCCTAGAACCTTGCACAATCCATAGGCAATGTACCTGTATCATCTTAAAATGGAAGCACTTCCATGTTAAGAGCATTTAGCCCTTTGAGTAAGTGGTTTAGGGTCATGTCAAATGCCTTGAATGGATATTCGACTTGGATCTAGTTTTTCCCCTTGTTCTACCCCATTTTCCACTTCTTGCTAGCATTTTCTTCCATCCTGAACTGTGAACCTAAGATTCTTGACCATAAGGTCAAGGTCAACCTTTTTAGGTCAAGGTTGACCTTGACCCTGACCTAGTTAGGGTTGACCTCGACCTTGACCCTAAGGTTTGGGATCTTCAGGGTTAACCTCCGGTTTTGGGATCTCATAAAAAACTTATCTTTCCCCTCTTCGGGGCCACTATTTCTCAGATTAAGCGTCAAATTCTCAAATTAATATTTGAGGTGGAACTTTCTTGATATTTATATAAGATTCGTAATTTATTATTGGAGATTAGCCTTTCTCAATTTTTGTGCCTAATACTCAAGTTAACTTTGGGGTTGGCCTTACCTTGAATTTTGTAACAAGGCTCTTAAATAATTATTTTATTTATTTATTAAGGGTGGTCCCCTCCTAGAGTTTTGTGTCAAGACTTTAATTTAATTTCCTTTCCATGTGCACCTCTCTAGAGTTTTGTGCCATGGACCCTTAATTATTATTTTCTACGAGGCCCCTCTTGTGCCCTAGATCACTATAAAAGGGAGCCTTCCTCTCTCATTTTCTCCATCAAGTTTTGCAATCCACCTCTCAAGCTCTCAAGCAAGAAGATCAAGCCTTCAAGCCTTCAAGCATTCAAGCATCCAATTCATCAAGGAGATCCATTAGTAGCCATTGAAGGATTCAAGCTCTATGGAGCTCTCTTGTTGAAGATTCATCCATTTTCTATTCAAGCCTTTTCCAAGTTCAAGATCCATTCAATATTGGTGTTGAAGATCTAAAGACAATTGATTGGAGACATCCTACATGTGATTCTACATTCATCCATTCTTGTAGATTCAAGGATTCGAATCCTTCACAAGGGTTTTAACTCAAGCAAGGTGAATTGTTCCGTTTACTTTGTTTATTTCAGCAATTTCAAGGTTAATTCCTAAATTGGGGTTTGACTGAGGCAAACCCCTCAAAAAAACAACCAAAAACTCTCTTTTTCTTGTAGGTACAGGTGTGGAACTTTGGATTTGAGAGTAGATTTTTATACCCTCTTCGTCGAACTTTCGAGATCTGCGAACAAAGTCAAAGTTGACCTTCATTTTCCTGAGGTCATCCTTGACCTTTTAAAAGGTCAAAGTCGACTTGATCTCATCTTGAAATTTTTTTTTGGATTTTGTAGATCTTGTAGTTTCAGTTCAGGTACGCGGGAATCAATAGTTTTTGAGATCGTTTGATAGGATTTTCAGCCGATTCTTTTTCAGAGGTAAGTACCTTTATTTCTTAATTTCAATATTAATTATCTACATTTACTTTCTATATCAATACAATTTTATGTAAGTGTAAAATATTGGTTTTGGGGTCTCTTTTATGTGCAATCCATTGTTCTATGACCCCATACACTATTTTATCCTTACAGTACCTTATGTAAAAATGAAGGTCCTTGTATGCATATGGAATTGTTCCTGGCATTGGTGCTATGTAATTCTTATTTTCTCTGGGAACATGGCTCTAAATTTCCTTTGCGACAATGATAGCCTCTTTGACATACCTATTTGCTAGGGCCTGTAAATTTATCTTAGTAGCCATAGGGAGTTGGATACGGAAAGCTCTTATAAATGAATTCCAGTCAAGGGTAACAAGAGGAGAACCATCACCCTTCCTAATATTTCTTAACAGGGGGTCATAGGAATGAGCTAGAACAATTAGGACATCCACATCCAGGAAGACTTCTAGGACTATCAATTTCACTAACCCCGATGTCCAAGGGTTTGAAATAGAGACTGGACTCTCAGCAATATTATAAAAATATTTAAACAGACACATTCCAGTGATATTTGGTATCTTAGCATCTCTACAGTAGGGGAGTTCATCAATAAAACATTCATGTCACTAACCTTCTTATTTTGTGATGAGCCTGGTAGCAAGGTGAAGAATTCATTTGAATAACTCTCTTTAACTTTCTCCTTAGCTCCCTTGCTAGTAGAAGCCCCACTGACTAACAATTGGCTCATCTTGTCTACAAATTCAAACTCCTTAGCAAATTCTGGATGTCTTGATCTTTGAGATTGCTCCAGAAAATCTCAGGGAATTCTATTACTTTGGCTCTTTGAATGCTTGGTAATTTGAAATGAGTGACAAACAACTATATTTATTTAGAAAAATTGAATGTAAAAATTTGTTAGAGATCAAAAGATGAAAATTATGTCACTTCCACGATTACTTGGCACGCTTAGAACTCAATTCACTAGATGTAAGCTGAGAAAATGATAGGTAATCAAGTTTTAACTTCTGGCAATCTAGTGACTAGAACACGTTCTCATAACCGCTGAAAGATTTGGCACCTTCTTTATACTTTTAGAGATCTGGTGACTAAAGGAAACCATTGTCACTAAATGATTTTAATTCTTTTTGAGACCTAGAGACTATAGTGAAATATCATAGTCACTGAATAATTTGAACCCTTTCAAATTTATCTGGAGACTAGGTGACCAAGTGTTCACTTACTTTTTTCATCTTAAGATTTGGCAACTATAGTCATTACTTTAGTTGCTGTAAAATTATTTCCTTTAAAATTTATCTCAAGACCTAGCGATAAAAAGCCATCAAGAGATCTAGCAACTACAATGAATCTCCCAGTCGCTAAAGTCATTTGAATTTTCAAACTATTTCTTGAGACCTCTCAACCTAACCATTCAGACACTTAGTGACTGTAGACAAGAAAATTCTAATTTATTTCTTCTAGAGATCTAGCGACTATAGACAGGGCCTCTTACTTGTTCACATTTTTCATCTTTTATCAACCAATCAAGAAAAGACACGTCACAAAATCCAGCAAATGGACACATATATTTTTCAAATTTTTGACCTTGGTCAACACTTAACCATGGACCATTTAGCGGTCACCCAACTGAAGACAGACTCTTAATTGCTAAGTAATTTTTGTAACTTGAGTTTGACTCAGAGATTGAGCGACAAGGGAAATCTCAAGGTCATTGGATAATTTTCTAACCCATAGTTACATCCTGAGAGCACGCAACCATGACTTGATCAAAACTAAATTGACAGCTGATAATAGTGGTCCCACAAACCTTTTTCTTAACTCAAGACTATCTAGCAACTATGTGACTAAAGACATCTCTAAGTCACCCGTTATTTCTTTTAACCATGGTCAAGACTAGAGATTGCGTGAATACCCTTATTCTCCAAGTCACCAGAAGGATTACTTAACCCTGGTCAAGTAACAAGATTAAACACCAACTATTGATTTAATCTGCATCCAACAGTTCTCGCTAAGTCACCATACCCTTTATGACTTAACCACTTGATTGGGAGATCTAGAGATAACCGTGTCACTGAATCGCTGACCGCCAAAGGCATAACTGCCAGAACTATGAGAATACATGACCCTTGGAATTTCCAAGTCCTGAGATAAAATAACTAACCATTGAAAAATCCAGAGATCTGGTGACTGGTGAAAAAGACCACCACCTTGCATTTGGAGATAAAGCGACCACAGTCACTTAGCAAAAAAATTATCATAGCAGTTGCTAGATCCCATAATAATTATCTGAAGACCTGGTGAATAAAGGTAACTACTGAGTTGTTCAAAGATAGAGAATATTATTCCATCCTTGTGAGACTGCACGACAAAGGGAATCAGGTAGTCGCAAGTAAAAAGGAATATGCTAAATCATTTGAGGGACTAAGGGACTAGCTCACAAATATAAAGTGCGCATGCTGCAAAAGGTCATTTAAGTGATTTGAAAAGGTAATAGTCAAATAGACCTGGGTGAGCAATTTTTAGGGTTCTTTGGATTTCAAAAGCAAAATAGGTCTTAAAAACTAGGGTTTTTCAAAATTTTAAACAATTTTGGCGCTCAAGAACTAGGAATACCTGGAAATTAAATCATGAAACTCAGGGATAGGCATCAAAAATCAAAATTTTGAAGGACAACACCTAAAACCTGGGAAACTAACCAATAGTGGCTCTATCTGAGGATATTTAAATGCAAGTTTAAGAAAGAACCACAGATCTCTAGGAAAGAAGACCAAAATCGATCGAGCTAAAGCAGGAGAGAAAATATGCAATTTGGAAAGGAAACAAACCAATATAAATTTTTACATGAAATTTACATGTGCATATGAATCAATATTTTTAGCTGAAAAAAGGTTTTAAGAATTGCCCATGCACTAGCATCTCAAAAATTTCTCCATCCATATTTTTTAACAAGCACAAATCCTTCCCAAAACTATCATGGATCATGTAGGGACCAAGCCATAATGATTGAAATTTCTTATGCTTTCCTTTATCTTCTTCTTTGACATTCCACTGAAGGACTAGGTCATCTGATTGGAATTTTCTAGTAGTAGCCCTTTTTTCAAACATGTACTTCATTTTTTGTTGTAACTTGACATTGCACTTTTGACTATCTCTTCTCATTTCATCCAATTCAGTTAATTGCATGATTCTATCCTGCATTGGCTCCAATATATCCAACTCCTGACCTTGGATGAATTTATACAAAGGCATCAAGTTATTGATAGGTAATCTTGATTGTAATCCATACAAAAACTCAAATGGAGATTTTCCTGTAGCCTTTTTTATTGTAATCTTGTCTACCCACAGAGCAAGCTTTAGCTTTGAATGCTAAGCTCTTTTATTTTTCTCCAATGTCTTCTTTAGAATTTTTAAAATGCTTTTGTTACTAGATTAATCTTGTCCATTTGCTTGGGGGTGATAGGGAGATGATTAAGATGCTATAATTCCATTTTCTTTATAGAAATCCTTAAAAACATCTGATCTAAAGCACATAGCATTATCAGTGATCAACTTCATGGGGACACCAAATCTGGTCAGAATATTGTCCAGTAAAAAATCAATCACTACACCACTTGTTGCCTTCTTGGTAGGGATAGCTTCTATCCCTTTTGTGAAGTACTCAGTTGCAACAAGTATCCAATTGTGCCCACCACTAGACTTCTCAGCAAAATCACCTATGAAATCCATTCCCCACATTGCAACTGGTGCTTCTGCAACTAATGGATTTAATAATAATGCTCCTGAATACTTTAATTTAGAAGCAAAATTTTGACAAGCCTCACATCTTTTAATGAATTGAAAAGAATCATTGAACAATGTAGGCCAAAAATAGCCAGCTCTTAAAATCTTATGGGCATTGGTCCTTGCATAAAAATTCCCTCCACAAACACCACCATGCATTTCATTCAGGACCTTCTCTACTTGATATCTGTCAATGAAAAACAAAAAAATTCCATATCTATTTTTCCAGTACAAATCTCCTTGTATTAATGTGTATTTCTAAGCTTGTAGTCTTAGGTTTCTCTTTTGATTGTCATTCATATGCTCTGGCCACCTAACATTCTTAATGAAATAAACAATATCAACATAATATGGTTGGATTTCAATACTTATTATTGTCAAGTTTGATATCCCTTCACTATTAACTTGGACTAAATCCTAAGTCATCAATTTTTCTAGACCTAGTACTATTACTATCTTGGTGATATGAATTTCCAAGTTGAATTCCTAGATCCTAGTAATCCATTTACATATTTTACTAGTAACCTCTGACTGTGTAAGAACATCTTTTACTGCTGCATGTAGAAAATATGCAATAACCTTAGCACATACTAGATAAGGCCTAAAAGATTTTATAGCTTTTACCAATGCATATGCCTATTTTTCCATCATCTCATAATTTAGTTCAGTAGCCTACAGGGACTTACTAAAAAATGCAATTGGATGTTCAAAATTTTCTTCATCCTTTTGTAGAAATACAACAACAATAGTGTGAAATGATGCAAAAGAGAATAATGATAAAGGTTTACTATAATCAGGATATTTCAACACAGGTGCCTCTTGAACAACCTCTTTGATTATGTCAAAATCCTATTGAGGTTCAGCAGTCCATTGGAACTTAACATCCTTCTTGAGTAGCTTGACTATTGGTTTGGCAATTTCAACAAAGTTTGCAATAAACCTTCTAACACAATTAAATTTTCCCAAAAAGGACTACACATCCTTAAGATTTTTTGGTGCAGCGACCCTCTGGATAGCCTCTACCCTTTCTGGGTCAATCCTTATTCCATCCTTTGATACAATGTGCCCTAACAACTTTCCTTCTTTGACTGCAAAGTTACACTTTTTTGGGTTTAGGGACACACCATATTCTAGAGCCTTGCTAAAAATTTTCTCAAGATGAGAACAATGGTCCTCTTCTTTCTTTGAATAGGCAGTCATGTCATCTTGGTAAACAACCATAAATAGATCTATGTATTCCTTGAATGCAACATCCATGGCTCTTCGAAAAGTTGCTCCAACATTTCTAAGACCAAATGGCATTCTGAAGTAGACATAAGTTCCCCAAGGTGTTGTGAAGGCAATCTTAAACTATTCAGATTCTTTTACCAACACATGGTTATATCCAGAGAAGCCATCCATCATAGATAGTATTTCACATCCAGTAACTTTATGCAACATTGCTTCCACATTGGGCAAATAATAGTTATCTTTTAGAGATGCAACATTTAGATTTCTAAAATCCACACACAACCTAATATCACCATTTTTCTTTCTGACTTGTACTAGGTTAGATACCTAAGTTGAGTGCCTTATAGGCTGAATTATTCCTACATCACTCAACTTGACCAGTTCCTGCTACATTTTGGGAGCCAATAATGGGTTTATAGGCCTCTGCTTCTATCTAAATGGCTTGACATCTTTCTTTAATGGGATCTCATGTTGGAAAAGGTCATCTTTATAGGCTTTCAGGTCATATAAGACCATCCAAACACATGCTTGTGCTTTCTTAATAATGTTATCAGATTGTATCATATTTGAGGATCCAACCCTTTTCCAATATAAATCATTTGTGGTGTACTATGTGATCCCAAGTTTACTTCTTCTAAATCTTTTATTTTAGCATTACTAGTCTTTAACATGTGATCATCTTGACTACTATATAATGCTTTTAGTTCAGTTAAACCTTTAGGAATGTGATTTGTATTCAACTGGATTACCTCATTTCCCATGACCATATCTTTACCATCAACTTCTTGTTGGCATTAAGCAGAATTACCACTAGTGACAACACTTATTTGCATTCCCAGTGCAAACTGAGCAGAACAGTGCAAACCGAGCAGAACAGTGCAAACCAAGCAGAACAGTGCAAACCGAGTAGAATAGTGCAAACCGAGCAGAACAGTGCAAACCGAGCAGAATAGTGCAAACTGAGCAGAACAGTGCAAACCGAGTAGAACAGTGCAAACTGAGCAGAACAGTGCAAACCAAGCAGGACAATGCAAACTGAGCAAGACAGTGCAAATCGATCAAGATAATGCAAACCAAGCAGGACAGTGTAAACCGAGTAACATTATGCCTACCGAGTCGCCAGTATTTACCGAGTTCAAAACCTACTGAGTGGTTAGTATGAACCGTGCCTTCACTTCTACCGAGTGCATGATGATGCCGAGTAATGCAGTGGACGCCGAGTATCAGAAAGTCAACGAGTTAGTTTGCAGGAACCGTGTAACCATACTTGGGCCAACTTAGTGGCACTTATGTTTATTTGTCAAGCTGACTTTGTAATTGTAATTAATTGTTTAGACTTGTATATAAACAATGTTGTAAAAATGTCAAGAAAAAAAATATATGAGTATGTATGTGAATAAAAAGGAAAGGCAGAGATAAGTGAATTACAAAGGGCTACAGCAGTATAGGGAACAACAAAGACAAATTCATCACAGAAGGTGATCAATACATTCAGTGAATCTCAATCAGCAATCCAGTTGCAAAGCAAGAGATCTACTGTTTCATCCTAATAGGTGAATCAGTACTAAAATCCTTTAACCAGGTAGACTTAACAGTCTGTTGTAAAATCTCTTTACCGAGTGCATACTTCATTGTATGTTTGTAAATCCTTTAACAAGGTGGATTTAGCAATCCTTATTGCTCCTAACAGGGCAGATCATCAGAAGTGATCAAATTGTAAGCCTTAACCGACCAACTTTATTCTGCAGTACTAAAGCTTTGTGGGTTTCATCCCCACCCCAGTTTTACTTTCTTTTTGGAAGGTTTCTGGGTAACCAAATCTATGTGTCATTGTTGTGAATGCTTTTAAGTTTCATGCTTTCTATATGCATAAAGAAAAAGTGAACTATATGTTAATACATCTGTAATTGTAAGAAAATTTGAAGTTACTGATTCACCCCTCCCCTCTTAGTAACTCGATTAATCCCTGAATATTTCCAACACTTCTTCAACCAAAGTGTTACAGTCTATGAGCTAATCTTCATAAGTGTTAAGGAATTGAATAAACTTCAGAATATCTTGGTCATCTTCAAAGACCTACTAGTTGTAAATGTTATCCAGAACAACTGGCCTACTTTTTATTTCCACTATTTATACTCCAAAAAAAGTTACATCATCTCCTTTAAAAGAAACATTGGCTAGAAAATCATCCATAATGTTTTTAGACCTTTCCACCCAATAGATGTTGAAAGCATCAAATAATTCAATCTGATCTCAGACAACATGTTTATGCAATTTTAATCTATCATTTTTAATAGCATACTTGGATCTAACTTGTGCTACCACAAGCTTAGAATCACCATAAACTTTTAAACACTTTATCCCATATTTTATGGCAATGTTCAATCCAAAAGATAGTGCTTCATATTCAGCTATATTGTTTGTACACTGAAAAGTCAATAGAAAAGAGTATTTTAAAGTGGTACCTGATGGAGATATAAATAGGACTCCAGCTCCTGAGCCTTCTTTTGAACAAGCTCCATCAAAATACATTTTCCATAACCCATTTTGTTGTTCTTTTAGTTCTCCAATCAATGGGTCAACATCTTCTTCTTGTGGAATGAGTTTTTCCACTCTAAATTTTTCCATATCAACATCCACACAACAATTTAGATCATCAACATCAGTTAGTTCAATCATGTGTGGGGTCCTACTTTCTTTGGATACTTTGACATTATTTCCATCAATGTTAAAAGTTGCAAAAGACAAGTCACATTGGATACTACCTCCCATTGATGCACTCCACTTTCTAGACAATAACATTCCATACTGAGGTGGGATATCAACCACCAAAACTCATAGCTAACAACCTATTTGGGTAAGCCGCTAGCCTATAAGGTAATGCTTTAATAGTACCAACAACTAGCACTTCTCTTGAGTCCATGGCCTGACATCTTCCATGAGGTGTATTTACTTTCAGTCCCATAGACCTTATTACTTCTACAGACATAACAGTATTAGAATCTCCTGAGTCAATCATACAATTCTTTAAAAAATTCCCATTTACTATCAAAGACAGAAATAAAGGATCAACTATCCCTGACATAGTATTAATAACATTTGTATCCAAATATATTTGAGGAATCTCTGAGATGATTTCCCCACACTAGTTTTCATTTGAGTCATTTACTGAGGCAATCAATTTATCAGCCTTAGTGGCACCTTGGGTATGAGTAGGAGTAACTCCATTCACCCAGCTTAAGGCCTTTTCTTTGTGTTCCTCTATCCTCATCATTTCTAACAAAGGAACTTTGACAGTGATTTGTGATAGCAACTTAGTCATGTCAACAGGAATGTAATTTGGGGGAACTAAATCTTGTTTAATAATAGTGACCTCCTTATTTTCGTCATGTTCAGTCAGGCTAGGATGATCCTTTCTTTGGGTTTTAACCTCCTTTCGGGCAAAAATGACAGTTTCCTCCAAGGGTTTATCTTTCAATCTATAATTCATATTGGGGCTAGCAAAACTGACATTCCTTTTGATCTTAGTTTTGTTGACAACCTCAACAGCCTTATGTTTATCCTGAGATTGTTTCACATCCTTTTCTAACTTTTTGATGAATATACTAGTTGGCTCATGATTTGGGTCACCCACCACCCTATTCCTTAAAGTTATAATTACTCTTGGCTTGGGTAACCATATCTACTATGATTTGTGCAATTTCCTCATCAGAGGGCCTTCTTAACACAATTGATCCATCATCTCTCAAGGTATTACACTAGACTTTATCTAGTTGATCATCTTCCTCATCAGAAAAAACTTGTTGATGGTAAACCTCATTTCTTGATTGGGAACTAGATACAGCTTGACCCTCATCCTCTTTATTGGAGTCCATTTCATCATAGATGCATGAAGAAGTCATGGCACATCCTTGGTCATCATAAGACTCTTCATCATTACTTTCTTGTTCTCCATCTGTAGAGACACTTTGAGCAACCTCATCGTAATAAGGATCATGAGGTGATTGACAAAAAATACACCATGGAACATCATCATTCATGTTCACTGTGTTCTTGTGTAATGGGTCAGGAGTTTTATCATTGGGTACATCCCTTCTTTCAGGAAGCACTGGTTTTCCATCCTTCCACTAAGTGTTATAGGGATGGTTTTGTATTCTTGGTAATTTGTTGAAATTATTAAAAGATGGCCTGTCATTTGATGTCAGGTTTCCCTAGTTCCTTCCTATTTGAAACTTGAGGTTTATAGTCATCCCTTCTCTCCAATTTTCCTAATATTCTTCTATTGATTCTATGTTAATGGCCAACTTGTAAGCCTCTGTGAGGTTTCTATGGTTTTTGTCTCTCAAAAGATATCCAATCTTTGAATCAAAAGCATTTAGATAAGTGACCAAACCGATTTTGTCATCCAACCTTATAACTTGTAACAATTTATGCATAGCTTTCTGAAATCTAGCATTAAACTCAACAACACCCTCATTTTGGTTTTTCTTGATGTTATTGAATTCATTGAGCATGAAATCTTCATTGGTCTTATCACCATATTGTTCCTTAAAATAATGCTTGAACTATTCCCATGAACTTATGCTAGCATGAGGTAAATTCCTAAACCAATCCCTAACATCTTCAGTTAGAGATTGAACAAAAAGTTTCATAACTACACCATCATATTCTATGTTGTAGTCATCTATCACATTAATGAAGTTCTTCAAGTTTTCCTCACAGGTGACTGCATTACTTCCAGTAAATTTTTGGAGTTTTTTCTAATTTCATTAGGGATTGGATTAGGGTATCTGTGGATTTTAGAAAAAACTAACTACTTGTGTCTCTCATGAATAGATCCTATTTGACAAAGGCCAGCACCTAAAGATGTAGACGTCTTAATATTTGAAATATTGGAGACTTTATGGACATTAGATGAAGGGAAAGTTTTGGAAGTATTCAAATCATTTGTACCTTGTGCTAGAGAAGTAGAAACTATATTAGTGGGTCCAGAAGATTGCCTAAGAAAATCAGTTTCTTCTCATCTCAACTGCAGTAGCCTCAAGTTCTACCTTTTCTAATTCTTTAGCCACCAATTCCTATTCTCTCTTGGCCTTTTCAAGATTAGCATCTAGCCTTGCTACTTTATCTAAAGAGGTTTTAGTGGGATTTGGTTCATTAATTGAAATTCCAATAAATTTTTGTTTACCCTTATCCCTGGGGTTTCTTATTTCATGTACTTATTGGATAATGGGGTGCTCCTTTGTTTGTTCTGATATGGGAACATAATTTATAGCTTCATAATCCAACAATTTTCTCTTCAAATGTTCAACTCTTATCATAGCATGTCTAATATTTTCTTCTTTCTCTTTCTATCTTTTTTTTCTTATTCCAGCTTGCTCCCATATCTTTCTTTCTAATTCAAACACTTCCTCAAAAATTTCTTTAGAGTCTGGGAGGGTTGTTTGTGATGAATAATTTTGGGCAAGGACTTCCTCTTGGTGGTCATTAAGTACTTGGTGACCCTGTAAGGAAGAACCATGGGGAAAAGAAGGAACAAAGTCTTGTCTATTCCTACTTTGGCTTCTAGATCTTCTATTATTTCTAGGGATTCCTCTTCCATGGGGTTGTGCTCTCCTTCCATCCTTTTCTGAAGGTGAATAGTAATCTTCATATTGGTTTAAACCCAAATCAACTACCTCCTCATATTCTAGTGTATTTCCCTCCTGATTTGTTTGAACAGGATCCTCTGTCCTCACATTTCATTTCTATTTCCATGTGAAGGACATGCCATTATTATTTCTTTCCCTCCTCATTTGATTTCACCTTAAAGTAGTTGGAAGTTCTCCCTCTAAATTTTCCTATGGATGTTCCTTTCTCCAGGACCTTGTATTCCTATGGGTCATCCTGAAACAAAGGGTCTCTTATGGAGCACTCACATAGAGACTTTATAAAGAGTTGCCACCCAATTTGATTGGGAATTTGAGGGATATTTATCCTTGGGAAAGCATATGAGAAAGACTCAGAAGTGCAAAATATAGAGAAATAAAGGAATAACTCTGATCTTCAATGGTGACTAACTGGTACAAAATAAGTAGACCAGGAGTTAAAATCTACTTGAAACCTACATTATTTATGACTTGCGAAAAAGTTTTGAAATCCCCAGTAGAGTTGCTAGTTTGTTAGAGATTTTTCTTGTTAAGACCAAACTTGATAAATTGTATGTGTTGGGTTTTAGGTTTAGGGGTTCTCAAGTCTGCAAAAAAGAGTCTAATTGATGAGGATTGGATAAGATCCTCCTTCTTCTTTGAGCTCCATAGGAATCAGGCAGGTATTGCCTATAATAACTTACTATGTTTCAAGTAAACTCAAATAGTGGATTAGTTCTTCACCACTATGCTATTGATTCCTCAAATTATCTCAATAAAACATCATTACTCTGCAAATAAACTGGAAAATCCTAATACAGAGTATAAGAATGGAAATTATAAATGTGATAGCATAGAACAGTGGCCTAAGGACATTCATCCTTCTCCTTTTTCTGAGGTAAAATCAAGGAAGGGTAACCTCTTGATTCTTTCTTTAAGGAATAACTAAATATGAACTTGTACTACTTGGATACGGTTCTTTCAAAGTATACAAACAATTCTTGAAAGTAAAATACTGGTAATGAAATGAATTTTAGTATTTCCAAATATCATGAAAAGATAATTTTATAAGAAACACACTCCCAACCAATGCCTAATCCAATGGGAAAAAGAGTTTAAATGCAAATTCACAAGTTATTTTAAAAGAAATACAACAATATGCCTTACACACAATCTACAATCTGAATAGAATGCCTAACACTCTATTCTATCAATCTAATAATACTATTATCAAAATCTCTACATATACGTTTACTCTCTACAATTGATAATAAGATTTTAATGCTCTCCTTGAGAAAAACTCACAATCAATTAAATGCCTCATAGATAAAACATACAAGAGAAAACATACGAGTAAAGAGTCAACAATAATAGGAGACATAAATTGTAGTGTATTTGTATTAAAATGAACCTATATATTACACATAAAACTCATGCTGGGAAGCTCAGACACAAAATTTAAAAATCTGCTCTGTAGCAATCATACTCTATTTTTCTATTTTCTTTCTCTAACTCCTTACTAAAATGGGGATACAACTTATATATAGCTCAACCATCTTCGAATTCTATTATCAATGAGAATGCAACAAGTTTCGGATGGTTGGAGCCCTAGCCCTAAAAAATAATATAAGACAAATTACAATAAGCCTTTAGGTGGTGGAAAGACAAAAATATTTTGGACTGTTTTGTTTCCTGGCTTGTTGATCATTGACACCTTTGTCTGAAATTATTCATGATAGCTTCTTGTGTTGTTGTGAGATATGGTGATCTCCATCCAGCTAATTTACACCACTCTTACTAATAGCTTATCATCCCTGTACTCTGAGGTCAGGTGTCAGGTACTCCAGGTGTCCTCTTTACTCATCATCCAAAATATTGAAGTCAACTACTATAGATTTGATCTTCTTGGGCTTTGTGAGTTCATCCCATGCAGTTACTTCTTCCTTTGCCAGCCATTTATAATTCTAGATGTGTTGCAGCTGTACCTTTTGTCTTTCCCATCTAGCATCTAGTATTAGCTTGACATTTGCCACAAATATGGTAAGCTCCATTTCTACCTTTATAGCTTCATTCAGAGTGTTGTTGAATCTTTCCATATCTACTTCATTACTCTCATCTAAAAGTGCCTCTTTCCTAGGTAATACAAGATCAAAATCTGATCTCCACTAATCAAGGCTCTTCCTCACACCATCCACATCCTTAATGGAAGGGATGAATTTGTTGGAACCTGAGCCGAGCATGGCTATCTTAGCCTCTATCTTATTTTCATTGTCCTTAAAAAGTTGCAATATACCCTTAACTCTATTTATTTCTTCACCTACTTGCAGGAAAATCTCTAGAATATCAGCTCTCAAAGGTTGAACAACTGCTAATCTGTCAAAGACTGTTGCCCTAACTAACCAAGTTGGATAATAACCATTTAAAATTCTGACATAATTATTTACTTTTTCCTGCAATTCAGGCAATTTGTTATAAGCACTAAAAATGAAATCAGATTTATCCTTCAATGCATCAACCCTATGCTGCAAGATTTTCAGCAAGGCCTGTAGGATAGCCTCATTCTTCTCTATCTTTATTTTTTCAATCTTTGTAGCAACCTCTTATTCGCTCATAATTTCTCCTTCTAGTAATGCAGGTTGCTCAGGAGGTGCAGGGGTAACTATAGGAGTATTTATTATCTATTTCTCTAAGTTTGCTAAAGACTTCTCCTATGCCTTCTCTTTCATTATTCTAATATCTCTATCTTTCAAGAGTGCACTATAGTCTTCCAGCAAGGAACCATATCTTTCAGATAACTACTTTGTCTTGTCTTCATTAAGCCTAGAAAATTGATTTAACACTTGAGAGATCTCAAGGTCTCCTATATTGTGGATTGACCAAAGAATTTTTTCACCATCCATTTTCTCTTTAACATTTAGGATTGAAGGCTTCTTATCTTTAGGACAAAGACTCCATAGAGCCAAAGCTTGATTCCTTGGGCTATACCCAAATCCTCTGATAATATCCCCTACTTAGTTTTATGAGGATAAAGTTATATCCTCCTATCTCTTGATTTGATCAATAATAAAATCTATATACAAATTGCACCTAGGCACAAGTAGCATATTTCTATTTTTGATGAGTTGTCTAGCCTCCTCTGGGGTAAAATTTTCTACCACTGGGTCATATAATTTCAATGTTTGCACTACCTCATCAGGCAGTCGACCCTCTTTAGTGATCTTAAAACTTGATGCAACCTACTATTGTTTGTGCCATATCAAGAAGCTCTTGAATTCATCCGACTCTATAAAATTGTCATCTTTCAAGAAGGCATCTTGTTCTATCATCCTTTCATCTTGACATAGAGCCAAGGGAAACTCAACATCTTCCTTTTCCAATTTTCTTTTTCTTTTCTCCTCCCTTATCTTTTTTCTTAGCTAGTGGTGATGAACACTAGTTCCAATGATGAGGGCTCCCACCT
Organism: Chamaecyparis obtusa; assembly: GCA_027943335.1. Classification (NCBI taxonomy): domain Eukaryota; kingdom Viridiplantae; phylum Streptophyta; class Pinopsida; order Cupressales; family Cupressaceae; genus Chamaecyparis; species Chamaecyparis obtusa. The sequence continues at coordinate 4,054,477 of BSBK01000537.1, forward strand.
TATCTTTTCTCCTTGCTTGAGAAGATTCTCCAATTAACAATTTCTGCTTCTTTGCAGGAGGCTCATTTGTGTCTTGAGAACTATGGAGCTCTATTAAATCAATAATATTTTCTCCAACTTGGTGTCTTTCAACCATTATTTTCTCTAAAGGGGGAATGCTATGCATTGAGTAGCCACCATCACTGTCTTCACCATATTCTGACTTAGATTGGACATCCTCCTTCCTGTCTATCTCATCAATCTGATCTTCAAAAGTCCTCATCAAAGTATTAAATTGATCCATCAATTTCTCAAGCCTTTGGAGATAGGGTAGATTAGGGAAGAAGCCACTAAATGCCAGTCATTTTTTCTTTATCCATTTCTCCATGGCATATAATTCATGTATCTGATCAGATCTTCTCGCCACTTCTTCTTCTTCTATTATATTTCTCAAAACATCCTCCTTAGGATACTCCTCATGTCTCTTATTAAATGGAATGCTGGGCATGTAATACTTCCTAGTAGCAACCATGAATCTCTCTATATCAACATACCTATGGGGAGCAGCATGCATTCTGAACTACGCCAACCAATCATTTACTTTACTAAAGGCATTCTTGCTTATTGTGAGACTATGCACTCTTAAGTGCCTTGGGGTAAAAGTTCCTTTTTTGTGTGAAGCCAGGTGCTCCCTATCAGTCAACATCAACTACCAAATGAATTCTAAATATGCCACCCTTGGTGGAACAAAGAATGGTAGTATATGAGGGGGCTGAGGGCATCTATATACTCTAATCATAGTATAGGCCTTTTCATAATAGATATCTCCCCAATTGTGACCCTTGGTCCATTTATCAAAAAATTGTTGAGTCCTCACCAACTGTAGGACCTTTGTGGATAACCTTGAAAGTTTTAGCCCTAAATTGAGGAGGATAGGCCGAGCTATCAAATTTTCAAATATACAAAAATCACTCCTGGAGGAAGAATGACTCCAAGCCCTAATCCAAAACTGCACTGGATTCTATTGTCCTTTGTATGTCATTTGTGGCTCAAGGCCTTCCATAGTTATGATATTATAATTGAAGTACAAAATGAGATGAACCAACAAAGAATAGTGCATAAACCTCGGTGTAGAACCAGACGTATGGTTCTTCAACACTTGTAAACCTGTATGCATCTTTTCTATTATATACCCTATATATTCATATCCCTTTGTAGCATGAAGACTTAGGGAGTCCAAAACTATCATTAGGAGGTCCGAGGGGATCCTCTCTCAACCATCTATCCCTAGAACCTTGCACAATCCATAGCTAATGTACCTTATGTAAAATTAGAGGTCCTTGTATGCATATGGAATTGTTCCCAGCATTGGCACTATGTAATTCTTGTTTTCTCGGGGAACATGGCTCTGAATTTCCTTTGCCATAATGACAGCCTCTCTAGCATACCTATTTTCTAGGGCCTATAAATTTATCTCAGAATCCATAGGGATCTAGATATCACAAGCTCTTATAAATGAATTTTGGTCAAGGGTAACTAGAGGAGAACCATCACCCTTCCTAATAGTTTTGGATAGGGGGTCATAGGAATGACCTAGAACAATTAGGAAATCCACATCTAGGAACACTTCTGGGACTATCAATTTCACTAACCTCGATGTCCAAGGGTTTGAAACAGAGACTAGACTCTCAACATTCTTATAAAAATATTTAAACAGACACATTCCAGTGATATCTAGTGTCTTAGCATCTCTACAGTGGGTGAGTTGATCAATAAAACATTCATCACTAACCCTTTTATTTTGTGATGAGCCCAGTAGCAAGGTGAGGAATTCATCTGAATAACTCTCTTTAACTTTCTCCTTAGCTCCCTTGCTGGTAGAAGGCCCACTAACTGACAATTGGCTCATCTTGTTTGCAAATTCAAACTCCTTAGCAAATTTTGGATGTCTTGATCTTTGAGATTGCTCCAGAAAATCTCAGGGAATTCTATTACTTTGGCTCTTTGAATTCTTGGTAATTTGAAATGAGTGACAAACAACTATATTTATTTAGTAGAATTGAATGCAGAAATCCATTAGAGATCAAGAACTGAAAATTATGTCACTTCTACCATTACTTGGCATGCTCAAAACTCAATTCACTAGTCGTAAGCTGAGAAAATGAAAGGTAATCAAATTTTAACTTCTGGGGACCTAGGGACTAGAACATGTTCTTGTAACTACTAAAAGATTTGGCACCTCATTTATACTTTCAGAGATCTGGCAACTAAAGGAAACTATAGTCGCTAAATGATTTTACTTCTTTCTGGGACCTAGTGACTATAGTGAAATATCATAATCGTTGAATAATTTGAACTCTTTCAAATTTATCTGGAGACTAGGAAACCAAGTGTTCACTTACATTTTTCATCCTAAGATTTGGCGACTATAGTCATTACTTTAGTCACTGTAAAATGATTTCCTTTAAAATTTATCTCGAGACTTGGTGACAAAAAGCCATCAAGAGATCTAGCGACTATAGTGAATCTCCCAGTCGCTGAAGCTGTTTGACTATTCAAAATTTTTCTTGAGACCTCTCTACTTAACCATTTAGACACTTAGTGACTGAAGACAAGAAAATTCTAATTTATTTCTTCTAGAGATCCAATGACTATAGTCAGGGCCTCTTACTTGTTCACGTTTTTCATCTTTTATCAACCAATCTGGAAAAGACACATTACAAAATCCAGCAAATGGATACTTATATATTTTTCAAATTTTTGACCTCGGTCAACACTTAACCATGATCATTTAGCGATCACTCAACTGAAGACAGTCTCTTAATCACTGAGCAATTTTTGTAACTTGAGTTTGGCCGGAAGATTGAGCGACAAGGGAAATCTCAAGGTCGTTGGATAATTTGCTAACCCATAGTTACATCCTGAGACCACGCGACCACCATTTGATCAAAACTAAATCGATGGCTAATAATAATGATCCCATAAACATTTTTCTTAACTCAAGCCCATCTAGCGACTACACGACTAAAGATATCTCTAACTTTCCCGTTATTTCTTTTGACCATGGTCAAGACTGGAGATTGCGCAAACACCCTTATTCTCCAAGTCAGCAGTAGGATTACTTAATCTTGGTCAAGTAATGAGATTAAACATCAACCACCGATTTAATTTGCATCCAACGGTTCCTGCTAAGTCATCATACCCTTTATGACTTAACTGCTTGATTGGGAGATCTAGAGATAACCGTGTCACTGAATCACTGACCGCCAAAGACATAACCACCAAAACTATGAGAATACGTGACCATTGGAATCACCAGGTCATGAGATAAAATAACTAATTGCTAAAAAACCTAGAGATCTATCGACTAGTGAAAAAGACTGCCACCTTGCATTTGGAGATAAAGCGACCATAGTCACTTAGCAAAAAAATTATCATAGTAGTCGTTAGATCTCATAAAAATTATCTAGAAACCTGGTGACTAAAGGTAACCACTGAGTCATTCAAAGGAAGATAATATTCTTCTGTCCTTGGGAGATTGTGCTATAAAGGGAATCGGGTAGTCGCGAGTAAAAACACAATATGCTAAATCATTTGAGAGACTAAGCGACTAGCTCAGAAATATAAAGCCCACATGCTACACAAGGCCATTTAAGTGATTTGAAGATGTAATAGCAGAACAGACCTAGGTGAGCAATTTTTAGGGTTCTTTGGATTTCAAAGGCAAAACAGGTCTTAAAACCTAGTGTTTTTCAAAATTTTAAATAATTTTGGTGCTCAAGGACTGAGAATGCCTAGAAATTAAATCAAGAAACTCATGGATAGGAATCAAAAATCAAAATTTTGAAGGACAACACCTAAAACCTAGGAAACTAACCAATATAAGTAAATCTCCCCTTCTTGTAGTTTATATTAGACACGAAAATAATACTAGTGTAGCATCCTAAATTTTAATAACCTATAATTAGATTCTTGATTATGCCCCATTTTAGTGTTCTCAAGATTTGATTTTCACTATGCCCGATTCAACCACAAACCACCTACATTTATATATTTATTTCCATCTTCATGACTCCCAAATCAAATTTCATTCTCTTTTGGCAAAAAGAGGATGCCCATGATAAACTATTCCTTGGTTTTTTACCCGAAATCAAAATTAGGAGCCCATATCATTGGTTTAACAAGATTTCTAGCTTCCTATCCACCTCCTTAAAGTTTTGAGCTCCAAATTTTGTGATAGGTATAAAAGAAATATTTCTCTCCTCATTTTGAAGTAGTATGGTTAATATTCCATGTGATCTCCTACAATTTTGTATATAGTTGCATTCAAGAGAAAGATTAAAATCATTTCTAGTTATCAAAAGCATCTTTTAAGAAAAATATTTTCCATTTTAGGAAGGTCATCTCCCATGATGGTCAAGTAAAATAGACCTCAGTTGAGAAAGAAGATCCTTTGTCTATTTACATTAATGCATCCAAATATTCCTCAAGGAAAGAGTTAATCAAGCATAATAGTACTCAAGATCTTAGAGGAGTATTCAAGGATCTATGCATTTGTGAAAAGTATGCTTTATTCTTCTACAACATATAAATAGATTCAAGAAACATACACGCATATTCATAGTCATCATAATCTCAATATCATTTAATGGAGGCATATTCATTTTCAATGTATATGTAATATTTTATATAAATTTCCAAGCTTTCCTTTCATATTTCAAGGTTAATTCCTCAACCAGGGTTTCATTAAAGCTAACCCCTTTCTACCAAATATGTTTCCCATTTTTTTATGTGTAGATATAGTTGTCATTTGCTTTGGCTTGGAACTGGAAATTTGAGGACCTAAGAAATAGTCTGCAACTAATTTTAGTTAGAACCACATGGAATACGATGCCCCAAGTGTGACCTCCTCCTAGGAATAATATACCCCAGACAATAGTTTGTTGAAAATGACATGAAATTAATATCTTAGGTCAGTGGTGTTCTTTTGTTTTTCATTCTAGTACCCATACATAGTTATCTCTTTTATATCAATATTTCTACATAGAAAGTTAACCATTTTCCCTATTTTATCTTAAATTTCATCTATAGCTATCAAGTGTCTATATCCATGAAGGAACATAGATACCCATTTAACCCTTGGACACTTATAAGACTATTTGGTTATCTCTCCTTTCTGATGTATAATAGGAACTAGGATTCAACACCCCTTCCCCCCCTTTTCCCCTCCATCCATATCTTTCCTTTCCTTCATTCCTTTTTCTTATTATATATTTTGGTAAACCGAACTCATAACATTTCTACTTTTAATTTTATGTTTAGATGTTCTATTCATTAGGTTTGATGTGCAATTATGCTTAATTAGATTAATGTTACATGAATCTAATGAATGTTAGCATATTTATCTAAAACTTTTTGGTTTCATTTGTTAGATATATCTCTCTTTATTTATCTTGTGTGTGAGTGTGATAAAATTGATTCCTACATATAACATTTTAGTTAGAAGAAGTTGTAGAACTATGGGTTCCTATGATCCTAAGTCCTCTATGTTTCTTGGGAATATTGATGATACAACTATTACTACTAATGCAATTATCACTATTATTTGAATCCATATTACCACTCTTCTCATGACAATAACGAAACCTTATGAGTGTCTCCTGGGTATGTGCAAGATCATGAGGGACCAAAAAGTGGCGATGTCAGTTCAAAACTTTGACAATGTAGCTGATGACTTTTTTTTCACCCGAATTTGATAAAATGAAAAGGGTATCTTAAGGAGATTATCAGCTTTCTATCGATATAATTGCTGCCAAATTTTGAATTCCGTAAGTAATTATTAGTTATTTTCTAATTGAGCTACCTCTAAAGTGTTGATTTATATACTGATAGAAAAATGAATATAACTTTCATATGGTATAATATTTTTGAAATCCGAAAAATGCGTCACATTCTATGCTTTGCCTACTATAAGGAATTTTATTTTTTTTTATTTTGTAAAGTTTTGAATGAGTTAAGGTGGTTAGACATGGGAGTTTTTTTATTCTGAAAATGTTGTAGCAAAAAATTCATAATTAATTTTTTTTTGGAATAAAATTACAAAAAAATATGCGTCACATCCAGGCATGAGTCTACTACTTATATATAAAATCTTATAACAAAATATTATCATTTGATTATGATTAAGGTGGTAAGACATACACCTACTTCTTATTTTTTTCTTGAAATGTTTGTACTGCTGCATTGAAATCTATACTTTTCACCAATCATACTAAATTTTTCTCAAAAAAGGTCTAGTAGTTTAGAAACTACATTCAATTTTCTATAGATTATATTGTTACAACTTTTTGATAGTAGGTTCATAGCTAGTTAAAATTTTCATGTCAAGTTGACTAACCCTGATCTGCTGATTTTTCATTGCCACTTAAGGGCATAGTTTGGCCCCTCATGATCTTGCACATACCCTCCTGTTAGTGATTTTTCTTGTATCCTTCAATTCTAAAAGAGAAAATGAAAAATAGACATGGTATATTCATCTAATTCAAAAAATTTGCTTCTTCCGAAAAACTGAGGGGAAAGAAAAGCTACCATTGCCAAGGCCTACAAACCTTCTTCACTTCGAGCTCAACACACTTAGGTGGGTGTACCTAATTAAAACATAAATCTGTATGTATGATGACTTCCCTTTGACATAACCCCACTATGCAGACAAAGATTATGGATAGTTCTCATGACAGTAAGAAATAGGACTTCAACATTCAACCTATCTCATGGAAGATCCCACATACATAAGTTCTCCAAGAACTAGGAAAATGGCACATGTGACAATGATAAATCCTTATTCTCTTTGTGTTCTAGACTTAGGCAGGCTAACCTAAGATTCATTTCTTCAAAGAATCATAAAACAACACCTGTATTCTACAAATACAAGTTATGAAAATAAATTCTATTTAACATAAAGTAAATATTCATTGATTTTAGATTTAATGATGAAAGGTGAATAACCAGCAATGACCAACACCTTATCTATTGGGAAATAGAGTAAAATAATTAAAATTATATCTCCAGAAACCTTCTAACTCCAAACACACAAAAGCCAAATGAAGTGCCTTACAAATCATTCTTTTCACTCCCATACCCAGACATCAGATTCATTTACAAGATTAAACTCTCAGAATTTTCTTCAGAGATTTACTCTCTCCTTAAAAGAAACTAAGACAATAAACTCACAACCACCTTGTAGCTAGTACATTAAAATTCCTTACAAAATAATATACAAGAATTCAACACAAACATACAAAGACATCACCAATAAAGGATAGGGATTCCATTGTTCTTCATTACAAAACCTTTGGTTCAATACAATTAGGAGACCATGAAAACCAAAAAATATGACTCAAAAGAAAAAATACTGCCTAGCAGTGTTAATTTCACCATCCTTGCAACAATGGAGAAGAAGAAGAGATATAGGAAAAGAGAGCCAGTTTCAACAAACTGACACTTGTCAATTCTCCACAAAATATCTCCTTCATCTCCAAATTTGATCATCAAATTTGATCTCCTACAACTACCTTCATGCCTGTAACTATTCCTTTAACCAATTTGATTCTCTTCCTTTCAATGAAATGATTTCATTCTACTTCTTGAAAATGCTCAGTGAATGCCTCTTAGTCCATTTTAAAATAAAAATGTTTCACAAACTATGGAGAGAGACTTATATTGAAACCATTTAAATCTTTGCATTTTCCCTTTGGAATATGCACTTTACCTTTTTTTTGTACTTTTTGTCCAGAACTTACTAGAATTCACCATGTATCACTAGCTGACTGAATTCTCACATTAACCATGGCTTGACCAACTTGATCTGGAGATTCAAAGACAACCTCATTCTCCTATTCTTTGAATCCATTTCCTAACTGTGGTTAAATTTGGAGATTTCACGACTAGTCTATTCTATGAATCTCAGAATGCATCTTACTAACTCTGGTCTATTTGGAGATTGGGCGACCAAAGCATTCTCCCAATCCCTAGATTTCATTCACCAAACCACCACCATTCAGAGATCATGCAACATGGTTAGTTGACTACCATATCCCATTCTCTAAATGTTTTCACTAACCATGATTCTATTTGGAGATTGGGCCACCACCTTATCTCTAAATCTAATAATGCTACTTCCTTAACCACCAGCATCACGAGATTAAGCAACCAAGCATTCTCTGAATCTCTGAATGCACTTGACATAACCACCAGCATTTGGAGATTTTGAGACTAGCCACTCTCTCAATCTTAGAATATTTTCACCTTAACTACTAGCATCATGAGATTACATGACCATTCATTCTCTAAATCTCTAGATTTTTGGTGCTTAACTGCTCGCATTTGGAGATCTAGAGACTACTGGCTCTCTAAATCTCTAAATGTTATCTCTAATCATGGTCTCATTTGGAGATTATGTGACAAGCCACCATGTGTACACCTCACCTCCAACTCAACTACCAGCTTTCTGCAAAATTATGGCTTTTTTGGTCAGTAACATGCATCCCAATGCACCACCCATGTGCCTCCTCTTTCTTCACAATTCTATGTGAGTGTTGTTTCATTTAAACTCTTCAATTTCTCTCATCTCCACCAATGTGGGATTAAACACTCAATATTTTTAAATATTTCTATTATAAAACTCTGTGTGTGCTCAGTTCTCAAGAACCCAATCTGGGCCCAAAAGCCAAGAGACCTCCAATTTCCTCTTTCCTTTCACTTTACCTTATATTTGACTTCTTTTTCTTTTAAATTACTCCCAGAACCATATTAGGGTGCATGTGGGATAAACCCACATGCAACCCCTTTGCATTTTTCTCTTCCTCCCATGGTTGCTCGTGCTCTTTCCTTTCATTCCTTTTCTTCTATTACCTTGTTGTGTTTGGTGCACCCAATTTATTTATATTAAATCTGCAGGCATTGGTACCTTGCATGTATGGCAAGGAGAAATCTTACAAGAGTGCGAACCTTCCAAATAATGCACACATCTTAGCAAACATGTGCACACCTTCCAAACTAATACACACCTACCACAATAGCACATGCACCTCATATTTTTGTGTCCACATATCTACTCATTGGTGCACTGCCTTCCACCATATGCCCACAACACATCTTTTCCAAAATGTAGCTCCTTTGCATTGACCTTGTGTGCACACCCTCCTTTCTTTTTAGTGAGCACTGTTAGGAATAGTCCCAAGAGATAACTGAGAGGGGGGGGGACGTGAATCAGTTATCTACAAGTTTTAAATCTTTATCTAATTAAGTATACTTAAACATTAAGCATAAACACAATGAAATAACACTTGAACACAACACCAATATTTCAGCTATGGGGAAACCCAAATAGGTAAAAACCCCAGTGGGAATTGACACCCACTAATAAACTGCACTAGTGTATAATGATCCTTGTTAGAAGATCTTACAACCCTGTTAGGAGTTGATCTTTACAATGAAATAAGTACAGTGACCTAGTTAAAGGTCAGACCATATTAGGAGTCTTTTATGATTGACCCTATTAGGGGTGAGGATGCACTATCCGAGAGCTCACTACTCAAAGGGGTGAAGGCTGCAACCTTCTATATAACAAATAAACACTATATCTAGATCTTAGTGAACTATGAGGTACACCTACTATCTTGATCAGTTCCAATGAATAGCATATACTCTTTACTTGGTCACATAGACCTTCTTTTGATGGCTCAACACTTCACACTCTCTGCTCTGCTCTTGTCTTTCAATTCTGAACCACGTCTTAGAAATCACAAATGACTGCCTATAAGTATCTTCTCTTTAAATGATATAATCAAGTTGGCTTGTTAGAACCCCATTGAAATCATATTAGAGAAACAATATCACTCTCCAATAATATTTTTGTCGTCTCTACTAAGCACGTAGCACAACTTGGGACATGTCCAAATCAATAAGTGTAGATGCACACTAAACACTATCGGCTCTACCAATTTAATTGATAATTTCTCCTCAAGCTGGATTAAATAGTGCACTCTTAACCAAACATTCATAACTCTTCTCCAATCACTAATCTAATAACACATACCGAAATGATAGGCACAACTCCTGTACCAATATAATCTTTGTTGACTCTTTTGGATAAACATGGGAAACTGCAACTGGTGAATAGCAACTGCATAACTTCACTTCTACTGCATATCAGATTCTACATCTATGAATGGAGAAACACTAACATGTCTCCATCACATATCCAAAGGTACAAGGCCCTATGATAAATGTATAGACAATCACACATAGAACATTGCCTGTAACTCTGTCAGGAACACTACTGACACAAGCTACTACATAACTGTCTGTATAAACAATTAACATCTACATCCATGATATCATGTTGATAACATTTCCATGATACATATACTCAAATATTATTGCATAAGTCTTCCGCGCATGCTGCTTACCATATGTTGTCATCAATGACAAACATATAGTCAGCACTGGCTTGTTGGCAAATCTCCAACAATCTCCCCTTTGGCATTGATGGAAACATGTGGAATGAAAAACACCACCAATCCAAATGACCAATTATTTTATAAAATTCTCCATTTCCTCATCAAAACTTCCCGAAGGATGAATCCTCCATCTACTACAATATTCTTCAGTATTCTCCATTTCCTTAACTAAACTGCTTCTATGACTGAATACTACTCCCTCTTGCTGCTATATATTACTCCTTAATTTTGTATGTACTCCCCCTTTAATGTTGCTTTTCATGACTATATACTAATCCCCCTTTGACATCAATGGAAAAGGGCACCAATCATTTATGCTCTGGTACTACTCCTGAAGTAGAGTAGTCAACCGTCCATCAGTCACTAAGGACTGATGTATTTTCCTATTTTTCTAAGCAGAATCAGGGAAGGGAATTACTCTTAGCTTCTCCCTGAGATACTCAAAAGTATCCTTTGGTAAGGGCTTTGTGAATATATCTACTAGTTGATCCTTTGTATTCACATAATCTAATTTGACTTCTTTCTCTGCCACTTTCTCTCTAAGGAAGTGATATTTAATCTCTATGTGCTTTGTCTTTGCATGCATCACGTGATTATTTGACATATTGATAGTGCTAGTGTTATCACAATGAATAACAATAGGATAATTAATTTGAATTCCAAAATCATTTATCATCTATTTGATCCAAACAATTGTAGAATAATTCAGGGCTTCTAAAACATACTCTACTTCTGTTGTTGACTAAGAAATATAATTTTGCTTCTCGCTTGTCCAAGTGACAAGTCTATCACCAAGAAATACTTCTCCTCCTAATATACTCTTTCTATCATCCACACATCCTACCCAATCTGCATCTATATACACATGAAGCTCAACATTCTCTGAATTAGGATACCATTGACCATAATCTATAGTGCCTTGCAGATATCTGAATATTCTCTTTACTACCATGAGGTGATTTTTTTTAGGCTCTTCTACAAATCTTCCAACTATGCCAACTGCATTAGAAATACCAGGTCTAGTTTGAGTAAGATATATGATTTTACCAATCATAGACTTATACAATGTTATATCTACTACTAGAGAATCATCTTCTTTTGTAAGCTTGCATATTATCATCATAAGTGTACCAACTGTCTTACAATCATCCATCTTGAACTTCTTCAATATCTCTTTCACATATTTAGATTGATTAATAAAAATGCCTTTCTCTGTCTGCTACACATTTAATCCCAAGAATTATTTGATAGGTCCAATCATGCTCATCTCAAACTCTCTCTGCTTCTCCTTAGAAAATTATGCACTAAGTTTGTCAATACCCCCAAAGAAAATGTCATCATCAAAAAATATAGCTACAAGTAGTAAACCTTTAGATGACTCTTTGATAAATAGATTACAAACTAGTGGTCCTTTCTTGAATCCAATTTTTGTTAGATATCCATCAAGTCTCTCATACAGCTCTAGGGGCTTGATTAACTCCATAGAGGGCTTTCTTTAATCTACATACCATATCAGGCTTATCTGATAAAGTGAATCCTTCTAGCTACTCAATGTATACTTCTTCCTTTAACTGTCCATTCAAGAATGTTGACTTAACATCCATCTGATAAACTTTGAAGTTTGTGAATGTTGCATAAGCTAGAAACAACTTAATAGCTTCTAATTTTCTCACAGGTTCAAATTTATCTGAATAATCAATACCTTCTATTTGCGCATATCCCTTGCATACTAACCTTTCTTTATTCCTTACTATTGTACCATCTTCATTCATATTTTTTCTGAATATCCACTTTGTTCCAATCACATTCTTATCAATAGGTCTTGGTACTTGTTCCCAAGTATCATTATTAATAATTTGATCTAGTTCTTCTTTCATAGCATCATGCCAATCTAAATAATTACATGCATCTTCAACACTTAAAGGTTCAATCTGAGATAGTAAACATACCGCTTCATTTCCTGTTGAACTCTTTTCTTTTGATCTTGTAGTGACTTTGACGCTCTGATCTCCAATGATGTCATCCTTAGAGTGATATCTAGATGTATACTTTGGAACTTTAGGTGATACTAACTCATCTACCTTCTGAGTTTCTTCTTCACTTGATTCAGGGTCATTGAATAATACATCAATACTATCAAATATCTCTTCAACAATTGTCTCACTAGTGGAAGGAATGGGTTCTTATTCAATCATAGGTACATAATCATGATATCTTTCTTGAACCATAAAATTTTCATTAATCTTAACATGAGCACTTTCAATGATCTTCTTCAATCTCAAATTGAAACATCTATAAGATTTGATTTTAGTAGAGTAACCAAGGAAAATACCTTCATCACTTCTTGCCAAAAAATTGCCTATTGCTTCATCCCTCTTGCTATAGCACTTGCTTCCAAAGATTATGAAGTATTTCACTATAGGAACATTACCAAACCATAGCTCATAAGGTGTCTTGTTCGTGCTAGGTCTAAATTGTATTCTATTGATGGTATAGACTGTTGTATTGACTGCATCTCTCCAATAGGTGTGTGCAACATTTCCTTCAATTATGATGGTGCGCGTTGTATCAAGGATGATCCTATTCCTTCTCTTTGCAATCCCATTATGCTGAGGGGTTTTAGGTGCACTCAATTGTCTCTTTATGCCATGTTCTTCGTAGTACTCATAGAATCTATCAAAGGTGAATTCTCCTTCTCTATCCAATCTTAGACACTTTATCTTTAGTCCAAATTCATTCTCAACCTTAGATTTGAATATTTTGAACTTCTTGAAAATGCTTCTGACTTATCTTTGAAGAACACAACCCACATCATTCTATAATAATCATCAACAAACAAAATGAAATACCTTTCACCATAGTATGATCTTGTTTGAGTTGGTCCACATAGGTCTGTATGAATCAGATCCAACTTGTTCTCTACTGAATTATGCTTTCTTTTGAATTAATTTCTCACATGCTTTCCCATCACACATTCCCTGCAAATAGTATCAACTAGCTTTTCTATGCTAGGCAGATCTCTTACTTCCTTTACATTGCTTATCTTTACTATGTTATCAAAATTGATATGACATAGTCTTTTATGCCATAGCCAACTATCATCTACTTTAGCAACAAAATAACTTTCTTTTGAATTAAGCTGAAAAAAATTACCTTTAGTCTTTGAACCTGATGCAATCATTACACCATCCTTGTTGTTAATCATGCACTTGTTGTCTTTGAACTCCAATCTATAACCTTTTTCAAGCAACTATCCAACACTAAGAAGGTTATGCTACAAACCATCTACATAAAGAACATCATCAGTGTTCTTTCCATCCAATGTGATAGATCCTCTACCCATGATAGGTTTAGGAGTTTTGTCTCCAAATCTAGCCATGAAACCATCATATTTGTCTGGATGAACAAATCTGTCTTTATCACCTATCATGTGATGTGAACAACTGCTATTTATGATCTAATCTATGCTTATGTCTTCTCGTGAAATCAATGCTAGCTCTTGTTCCTTTTTCTCATCTTCACGATCCATCTCGTCATACATCATCAGAAAATCCATGACCATCATAGTAACATTCTTTTGTATACTTAGGCTTGTAGTTAGTTCTGAATTTCTTAACTCTCGTAGGACACTTAGATGCAAAGTGACCAATCTTGTTACATGAAAAACATTTGAATGGTAACTGACCTTCATACTTTCCTTTTCTTTTTCTTTCTTTCTTAGAAATCATAACAATAATATCATCTATCTCTTTATCTTCATCTTCATCATCAAAACTTCCAGAAGTGTTTAAAGATTTCTTACCATGGACTAATAAGAAATCTTGAAATCTCAAAAGCTGAATTTTGTTGATCAAGGTCTCTCTCTTGAAATTTGTTGTAAATTGCATGGTCTCATCAAGGATGTTGATCTTGTTTTCATAATTTTCTATAAGAGTAGTCATCAACTTATCCATAATGTCTTCCTCTGAGATCTCTCCACCATTCTTCTTGATTCCAACAACTGCTTCATTAATCGTTTGGTTGTAAGCTCTGATGTTTTCTTTAGGTAGCATCTCTAATGCATTGTATCTTTTCTTCCAAGTCTTTCTACGTGCATTATTTTCTTGTTTATCTCCTTCAAACATGTCTTCTAGGTGTTTCCATATCTTGTAGGATGTGTCTACTTTCTTTAACTCTGAAAAATCACTATCAGATAAGGCACTGATAGGGGCTTCTTTGGCTATTGTATTTTGATGGAACAAATCCTTTTGCTTGCTAGTAGCATCATCTTTTGCAAGATCTTCTAGAGAGGGGATCTTAATTTCATTGATAGCTACTTCAAAAACTTCAAAAGCAATGCACTGAAAATTTGTCACCATTTTGTTCTTCCAATCACAATAGTTCTCTCCATTAAACTTAGGATTGTCTTTTCTAAAGAATTCCATCTGATCAACCTCAAGATGTTAAAATTTCTCTCCGAGGCACTGGCTCTGATACCAATTGATAGGAATAAGCACACCATTGGCAAGTTGGCAACACTTTGTGTGGTGTGTATAACCCATAGTTTGGTGTTGGCATCCAAACCAATGTGCAACCTCACAGCTAACACATGCACCTTCACAACCCCTATTTCCTTTGTTCATTGGTGCACACACCCAAAATAAGTGTGCATCCCCAAAACATGTGTGTACACACCATGGTTATGACATTTTCAAATTTTTGAAACATGGCACTTTCAGTCCACTGAGAATACATGAATGCACACAACACTTCATTGGAAAATAAGGCATTTAAAGTTGAAAAATGCACTGTACCAAATGCAACTTTGTACTTGAAAAGAGTGACAACTTGGAAGCTTGGAAAAAGGGTAACACTTTAAACTCTATATTTAGCTTTTTTTCATCCTAAATGCAGTCATCTAGTGAGAAAAAAATCACGGTGTATCAAATTTTAATCACAACAATTCATTTCTTTACACCTCTACAAGACTGCCCATCAACATAATTAGCCTCTGGAAATGGCCTTGAAAACTGATCAAAAGGCCTCAGATAAAAATGCCATCTGAAACTTACATTTAATCCCAACATTTGAGAATGCATGCCAAAGAGATTTGTACGGAAATATTTTGGCTTCAAGATCTCACTGACCCAACTTGGCCATTTAGAACACTGATTCTACCCATACTGCAAATCTGTACAAAACACCTTCAAATATGACTTTGAAAACTTATCAGATGAAAACCTCATGATCTGGAACCCTGGGTATGAATTCACTCTCACACAAGGAAAATGAATCCATAATTATCTTGTCTAAATGATCAAAAGGCCAATTGCAATTAAACACCAAAGTCAACACTTTAAAACTTTCAGAATTTAAAATAGTGAAATATGCAAAAATTAGATTTGGAATTGACTGAGAAAAGTGGCCAAACAGATTGGTCATAGTGCAAAAATCATCATGGAAATTCACTTTCAAGTTTATAATGTAGAACAACAGTTAATTCTTCACGTCCTTGAACTGGGTGCAATTTATGAGACCTCAAAGTAGGCCATTCAAAATCTAAATTCTGCACACTTAGAGAAACATAATTAATTGCAAATAGAATGGCTCTGGAAAACTGATCAAACCAACTCATGAGGGCCTAAAAATTGTCATGGAGACTCACTCACATTCCTATAACATACTAAAACAACCCTCATATCATGACTATCAACTGGGTATAAGATACAATCCTCTGAAGTGGGTCACTTTATGAAATTTTGGAAACACAGAATGCAGATTTGGGTTAACACCTCTAAAAGGTTATCTGCTAAACATACTAGAATTGAAATCTGAGAATTAAAACCCACTAGATATACTCAAGGATAGGTGATAAACACATCACCCAATTGGTTCTTCATAAGAAATAATAGGTCCCTTTCACCCTTGCACTCAAACTTGGCTTGTCACAAAGATTTTCAAGGTACTAACTTTACCTTAGAGAAATTTTTGAATATGGACTCTAAAATATAACTAGAATTTTAGAGCTCCAACATCTCCTACCTAAGTGCAAAAAGAATTCCAAAGATTAAAAAAAAATGAGCAATGGTTTAGTCTAGAACATCTAATAGGGAAGCCATCTCCTTAGTAGTAGGTTTGATGAAGTTGATACACAATGATGAGAATGGTTCTGAATTCTTGTGTACTATTTCCCATAGTATTTATAATAATGTTAAACCTATTAAATATTATAACCTAGATATTGGTCTCTCTCAACTTGACACTAGTATTAAGACTTCTAATTCCATTCCTACATCATTACCTTTCCTTTCATACTTATGTTCCACCTCTAATGACTACATCTAGTTCAAACATTAATACTACACATGTTAGTCTTGTAAATATTCCTAATCCTATAAATCCCCATCGTTTAAGTATTTCATGTATTCCACTACCATCATCCATGCCTACCTATATAAATATGCCATTTTCATATTCCAATTTTCCTTAACTTTCCAATAATACTACAAATCTTTCAGATATGTCCCATAAAAACCTCTCCATTGAATCATCTATCGATAGTCTATCTCAAACTGTGTCATCCTTACAACAAAATATTGCCTCCACGGCTCAAGATAAATTATTTATTCCCACTTCTAGCATTGCTAACTCTTTGTCATTGGACATCATTCATGCCATTATCTATTAATGCATGTAATTACCTCCTTTGGAGACATATACTAGGGAAGTTGATCCCTTGTATTATGTGAAAATATTTCAAACATTGCATAGTGGCTTCTCTCATGATCATAAACTCATGGCTAAATTATAATTACTTGAACATTCAGAGACTAGGCCTTACAATGGTACTATTCTTTTCCTTATTATAATGTTTCTTTTCAAAAAATGACTAATTATTTCAATCAATAATTTCAAATAAATATTGGTCTAATATTTCTGTAATTGATTTAGTGCATTTTAAACAAGGTGTTAAGGAAAATTGATTGATTGCATTTTTATATTAAAAAATTTGCATGCTCATATTTCTTATCTTGTTGCCGATGTTGATGTTTAATGTGTTTTGATTTCTAATTTACAAAAATATGTGTCAGATAAGATGTTTCTTTCTAAACACTCCTCTTTTACTTAATTGTGCCTTATGTTTCATAATTATCAGCTTCAAGTGAGTCAATTTGAGAGCACTCAGCTAATGGATACTATTGATAAGATTGATTCCACATCCTAGACGTTTCAAAAGTTTAAAAAACCTAAAGGATTCATCAAGATCAACAATTCATCAAATAACATTGATGCACAAGTGGAAGGAACCTCCAAAGATGTGGCTCCTTTGTCATGTATTTTCAAACATTCTCATGATTTACCCCTATTTTTGAATATTTTCATAATGTGATGTTCACGTTTATTAATGCTAATGTTTTGACACTTTCTCACATTAAACCAATTGGTCCTTCCAAATAAACTTCAAAATATTTTGACCCCAAAGCCTTTTTCCAATACAATCATCAGTGTAATAATGATACTGATAAATACTTCCATTTGAAGACTATTTCCCAAGATGTTATTGATTCAAATTCTATATTTTTTGAAGTTTTTAATGATTGTAGAAATAATTCCATCACATCTCATAATCAAAACATTAAAATCTATACCAATTCAATACCTTCCCATTCTACCAATACAATTGAGTCTAGGGGCATTCCTTGCCATCTTCTTGCATCAATTTTGTTGACCCTCCTACTATTGTAAAATATGATGATGATTGCAACAAGGCCAAAAATATTATGAACCTTATTAATCAACCTAAATCCAAACCCAAACCTAAGATCTTCATTACATTTTATCTTAAGGAAATTGTTAGGAAACCTTGTGGTCCTCTTTATATTTTTGCGAAGATTAGTGTTCTTCCCTCCTATGGGGTCCATATAGATCCTACTTCCTTAGTGAATATTATAAATAAAGAAATTTTTTTCACACAATATCTCTATATAGACTCCCATGACCAATCAGATGTGATGATTAAAACTTTCAATGGTTACACTTTTTATACCCATGTTTCTAGGATCTTCCCTATTTAAATTTGTAATAAATTATTAGATGTTACCTTTTATGTCATCCCAAATTCTAATATGTTTTAAGTTATACTTGGTCTTCCATGGATCACTTTTATGAAATATATTGTCTCTCCTATCTATAAGTGTTTAAAATTTAACGATAATGGAGAAATCATCACAATTAATCATAGTCTCTATCAACCTTTAGTTAGTTAATGGAACTTTGACCTTGACTTATTTTGGCCTAGCATACCTCAACCAATTTAATATCAACAATATATCAGTTATTATTATCCCAAAAACCATTAAAATATTAAAATATTTTTAGATTAGCATTCCTAATGTAGTTTATTCCCATTCCCTTGGACATAGACTCCTATATACATCTACCATACCTCCTATTTATGCTTCAGTTCCACTTCCTATATCCTATAAATTTCCTGAGCTTCCATATATCAACCTATTGTGGTTCCCTCCACTCATCTACCTAAAGAAGAAAAAGGGCCTGATTTTTATTGACCCTAAACTAACCCATGATTTCCACCATAGATGTTATACTAGGGTGCTTGATCCAACTTCCCAAAAAATATCCTCTCCTAAGAAACATTCTAATGTTTTGATCTCGTTTGACCAACCTATGCATACCCAAGATAGTAAGTTAATTTAAAGAATATGAAATCAAATAAACTTGATGTTTCTATTTGCATCAGATATTCTATTGTGATTAATTTGGATTAAGAAGGTAACCTTGATGAGGATTACATTGTTTTGAATAAAAATTATGTTAATACTAATTATTTTAATGATATGTATGATCTTTTACAGGTAGTAGTGGTTGTTGTTGCACCAAAATATTGACTTATCGACCTGTTAATGCCCGATACGACCACTAGACTCATAGAAGACATAGGAGGTGGTTAAAAGCCATCTCACAAATCCTGAGGAGAGCATTGACCATTTTTCCAATGATCTCCCCCTCAATGTTACCCAAGGGGATTCAAACCTATGACCAAGCTCTGATACCACTTGTTACAAGTAGTAGTCATTGTCGTTACACCAAAGATCAACTTATAGACCTATTAATGCTTGATACAACCACTAGACTCATAGAAGATGTAGGAGGTGGTCAAGCCATGTCATGAATCTTAAGGGGAGCGCAAACCATTTTTCCAATATGATCTTACTAATGTTAATCACCATTTACCTACTAAATTTTCAAAATAATTATCCCTAGCTCCTAGAGACAAATAAATAAATTCATCATTATTGCATGACCCTTGTTCAGAACATGTAATAGATCTATCTACTATGGCTGTTATTTCACCACTTTTGTATTTCCTACCTTCCCTAAATGATAAAAAATGAGATCAGGGTCAAGTGATATTCTTGAATAATTCTACTAGTATGGTAGATTCTTTTGTGTTTTCTAATCATGTTATGTGTTGCATGCAACATGTTTTGTTAAGATATATTTTTAAAGATCCATGTTGCTCTATTTTTGCAAGGTGACAAAATTGAGCTTTTGTGACATTCCTCTATTTATATCTTATTTCTTCTATATTTCATATACATTTTATGCCATACATTTCTATTGTTTCTAAATGTTCCTTTGTGTTCTCTGATTAAGGATGATGAAAGGTAGTAGTGATCATTCTTTTTGGTCATCCCATTGTTGACCTTAAAAGTCTCTTCTTTGTATCTCTTATGTGATCTTCCATTGTACTTGTATTTTATTACCTTTGGGGATGATGTCAGTTCATTTTTATATAATTATTGATATACATGAGTTATGATTTTATCATATTGAATCCAAAGTTAGTAGTTCCCTTTTTCACTCTCTTTTTCATTAGTTTCATTTACCCTTGTTTTCCCTTTATTGGGGGAATCTCAAAGTTGAAACATCTTGTGTGTGAATGTATGATCCAATAAAGCCATTACTTCCATTAAGGTATTTCTAATTTCTTTAATATGGGGGCATATACTCCACTCCTTGTTACACATTTTGGACACACATGCACAATGATTCATCGTAATCTCTTATGTGGATGGATAATGAGACAATTATTTCTTTAGGTTTATCCTTTACATTACTTTATCACATCCTATGCATTATTCAGTGCATCCCTTTGAATACTATGCTTTCCTTAGGACCAATCCTTTATTTTTTGGCCCCTTTCAAAGATAATGCTTTACTGATTTATCCTCTTTTAGTGGATTTCCTAGTGGACTATGATTCACTTGATTATCATTTTTGATAGGTTGAATAACATAATGTAGATTTCTAGAGTATCAATTATATCTTTTAAAATGGTATTCTTTCTATGCATGGCCCATAGTAAGTAAAAACTTACTAGGATAGGAAGTCACATCCCTCTTTCCCTCTCTCTATTTTTAATTTTTACTTCTTTTTTATTTTATTTTTGGAATTGATTAGGACCTAAGTCATGTGGGGAATTGATGTTCCCTCATCTCTTGGACTTTGATAAAAAAAATTTATAATGTTATGATCTAATTTACTATGAGAATGAGGTAATATAATACTCCTACTAAAGTGAGTGGTAAATGTATCATTCTAACATGTGAGCACCTATAATGAGATGCTTAATTAGACCATATTTTAGTGTTTTTGATCTTTCATGTATGCTATGACTGATCTAGCACTAAACCACCTACATTTATGTTTTTGTTTTCATCTTCTTGACTCCTAGACCAAATTTCAATCTCTTAGGAATATGATTCCTAGGATGACCTCTTCCCTATAGTTTTCCCTAAAATTAAATTGGGGGTCTTTGTCATTAGTTTAGCACTATTTCTAGCTTCTTGTCAACCTCCTTCATGTTTTGAGCTCCAAAATTTTGTGATAAGTATAAAATAAATCTATGTCTTCTTATGGTGAGATAACATGATCAATAATTTAGTTTATCTCCTACAATTTTGCATCCAAGCATTCAGGATCAAGATTTCAAGCATTTCAAAACATCCAAAGCATCTTTAAACGCAAATATTCTACATTCTACATTATCTTTAAATGCAAACATCCAAAGCATCAATAAAGATGATCCCTTGTCCATTTACATTCATTAATCCATCCATTATTGAAAAAAATTCAATAAATAATAAGAACATCGAATATCTTGGAAGCATATTCACATATCTATGCATTTGTGAAATGCATCCTTGATTCCTCTACAACATACAACTATGTTCAATAATTATACAAACATCTTCATAGATATCAAAGTCTCAATATCTCTTTATGGAGGTATATGTATTTACAATGTAGATCTAATATTTACCTTACATTTAAGAAATTTCCTTCCATATTTTAAGGTTGATTCCACAATTGGGATTTCACTAACACAAAGCCCTTTATACCCCACTTTTTTTTTTTGTGTAGCTATAAGTGGCATTTGTACTGACTTGGTTGTGTAAAGTTTACAATTTGATGGATAGTATGAAACTAAGTTTGGTCAAAACCATAGGGACTAGATGTCGCACACACTTCTTCCTAGGAATAGGATGCCTCTGGAAAAATCTTCCCTATAAAATAACATCAAATTGAAATATCATGCATGACTAGTGTTATCTTGTTTTTATTTCTAGTACCTTTACATAGCTATTTATTTTCTATCATTATGTGTGCATATAAGGTCAATTATTTCCCCTATTTTATCTTAAATTTCTCATATATACTTATCAATTGTCTATATTAGTGAACGAACCTAGATATCCATTCAATGCTTGGACCCTTTTAAGCTTGTTTGGTTATTTTTCATTCCTAATGTGCAACACAAAATAAAATTAAACCCCCCACCCACCACATCTATTTATTTTGTTCCTTTCCTTCTTTCTTTTTTCTTATTGTACAATTGGTAAAGCTAAAAACCCTATTTCTACCTATGGAATGTTAAGAATAAGAATTCCATGTGCTCAACAAAAATTTATTAGTACAACCCCTAAGAAAAATACTATTGCCTCCCTTTCCCCTACCATAAATATCTCTCATAGATAACCTATTAGGGAGGATAAAATCATATCTTTTTTGAAACAAAGGTCAATGATATTGGTAAAAAATAATGCTTTAGCTAATATTGTAAAGGATAGAGAAAAGAATCCTCCTAAGGAGAATACCAGTGAATATTCTAAAGACTATCATTATTGAAATTTATTTTGAGAGAAATGAGAAGACCTATATTAAGCTAATAAACCTGATACTCAAGGAATCCTATAGTCATTCCCCATCAATGAATACTCATTTTAAAATGATTCTCTTTAAGAATTTAACATCCTAAGAAACTATGGGAAAGAAGGTGAAGAGGAGAAAAACACTGACGATTAAAGAGTTGATAAAGAAGGATAGGACTAGAATGTTTCTGTTGTAGATTTGAGGATGTTTAGGATAGATTGGATTCTTTTGTAACCCCTTAAAATTACATGGGTTTTGATTTGAATATAAAAATGATACAATGGTTGGAGACATGTAATTTTAAGGGGTTACAAAATAAAAAAAGGAAAGAAGACTATAGAATTTTCTAGTGGGTTTAGGAGGTGGAGAAGATCCCACATGATTGAGTTTATATCTATTGATTACCCTATTATTTTATACTATTTTTTCCTCCATGGTTTCATATTAATATTGTATTTTTAATGTTATTTTTGTATTTGGATAAGAAAAATAGTGTTTTATTATTGTTCCTAACATGTAACTCTATTAGCATAGTCTATTATTGGGTATGTGCAAGATCATGGTATGCCAAACTAGGCCCTTAAGTGACAATGGAAATTCAGAAAATCAGGTTTAGGCAAGTTGACATAAAAAATTGAACAAGTTATAAATATTCTATCAAAAATATGTAACAAGAGAATCTATATAAAATTGAATTTATTTTCTAAGATACTAGGACTTTTTTGAGAAACAATTATTCTATATGTTGAAAATTTCAAATTTCAATGTAGTAGTATGAAAATTTCAGGAAAAAATAAGAAGTAGGTGTATGTCTAACCACCTTAAACATAATCAGATGATAATTTTTTTTACAAGATTCTATATATAAGTAGTAGACTCATGTCTGGATGTGACACATTTTTTTATAATTTATTTCCAAGTAAATAATTAATTATGATTTTCTTCTACAACTTTTCTAGAGTACAAAAACTCTCATGTTTGATCACGTCAACTTAGTCTAAACTTTATCAAATTGAAAACTTTTTTTATTTTTCTTGTAGTAGGAAAATCATACAATGTGACACATGTTTTGGATTTCAAAAATGTTATACAGTTTGAAAGGTATATCTTTTTTTCAATAAGTCTATCAATTGGGACTAGAAAGATAACAAGTAGGTGTATGTCTAACCACATTAAACAAAATCAAATGATAATATTTTTTTATAAGATTCTAGATAAAAGTAGTAGACTCACGTCCAGATGTGATGTATATTTTTTTGTATTTTTTTCCAAGTAAATAATTAATTATGATTTTTATGCTACAAATTTTCCTGAATATAAAAACTCTCGTGTCTGACCACATTAACTTAGTCTAAACTTCATCAAATTGAAAGAATTATTTATTATTATTGTATTAGGTGAAGCATATAATGTGATGTATATTTTAGATTTCAAAAATGTTATATTGTTTGAAAGTTATAGATGTTTTTCAAAGAGTCTATAAATCAAGACTTCTTTTTCAGATCGCCACTTTTTGGCATACCATGATCCTGCACATACCCTACTTACAACTTTGGTTGTTTTGTTGTGTAATTTGTTAAGATTTTTTGGTATAAAAATTTATTTCCAAGCCCTACTTTTTGTATTGGATTTTGATAGAAATATAATGGCTTAAGGTTGTTACCCTTTTAATATAATAAATAATATTAGAGAATCTTATATATTAATTCATATAAAACTTTTGGAGATTGCTCTTTTTAGAAGATATTTGTCTTCTTATCACAACCCATCAAGTTGCCTTATTCTGATACATTGTAGAAAAATTATGATTAGATTTAATTCCTATATGTTGACCATTTATTAATTTTAATGGTTAAAATAGAATGTATTTCACTAGTTTGTGAACACAAACTAGAAATTATCTCTATTTCCTTCTTCTAGACTACATTAGGAAGGAGAGTGGATCCACTTGGCTCAACCTCAAATTTTATCTAAAATGATTTTGGCACGAGTTGATTTAATAGTATTTTTTGGGTGATTGAAAATTATCTATTGAAAGATGCAAGTTGCATGATACATCTATGACCAAATATTAAAAATAAGGTTATTTTAAGATACATGTAAACTATCTTAGATAAGATGTTGAAACATTTGATATACATTTGGAAAGAGGAGGAAGAGAGGAACATGTGTATGGGATTTGATCTTGAAAATATTCATTAATGATTCTTTGGGAATCCCCAAGTTGCAATAATAGCTATAGAAAAAAATCATATTTTCAAGATGAATATGTCACTCAAAATATTCCCCAAAAATTTGGTTGAGAAAATGTTAGGTGATGATGTGTCAAAGACCATTTGACCTTACTTTTTAAGATTTGGAGAAAGGGGTTCTATAGGTTTCAATCTACTCTACTTAATTCTATATTTGTGTCATGCCCATATTTCTACAAGCAAAAAAACACCAATTTTATTTTTAAAATTAAAAGTTATTAACAGAATTGTAATACCCCTCTAACCCTAATATAAGTTTTGTAGTTTTGAAAGAATTAAGATCCTTCGATATTTTCTTACAGCTTAAGTTGTACATGATACTTGTTTGATCTATTCCTATAGTTGTTTATAATAATTTCATAAGCTAGTACTCAATGATTCTAATATCAGACATACTATCTAAAGGTATCATTTTTGTATGTATTTATCTCCGTGTATGTATTGAGTACCTTCAAGACCTTTATGAACATAGTTAGGATGTTATATGATATGTACTTGATAGATATATATAAGTGGTTATTTATATTTTCTTCTATTAAGGTTACTTTGGATGAATCTTGTATCTCACTTGATGATTTGATTATGTTGATTTATTATTAGTATTGATAAGAGACTAACACAATGCTTGAGATTCTAACCTTCGTTATGATGATGCTACATGCATTGAGTGTATATATATACATGATGTGTTTTCATGATTTACGACGAAGTCGTAGTTACTCACATAGCTAAGGTCCACATGATGTATCGATCCTGGTCATCTGTTTGCAATGTTTTCTTTTATATGTATATCCGTGCATATGTATTTCTTCTTTGTGATGCAGGCTTGTAGGTACCGGGCATCGACTTCACCTGGCTTCACAGGTCTGAGCATGCCCTCAAATCCTCGATGGTTGTTGTTATGGAGATAGTACTAAGGCCCCTACATGTGTCTTCCTTTGTCATTATTCCAATTTGGGAATATTAGGGTTCCTTCTTTGTCAGTCAACCTTTGGGTCAAAAACCCAGATCCAACGCACCCAGTAGGGCATGGTTGTAGTTAGTGCCTTGTGGCCACTTGAATTCATTTGGTTGTATGATTTGTTTACTCATTTTATTTATTTCTCCTTCTTGGTATGATTCTTAGTTAATCTTGCTATGTTGTGTTTCAGGAGTTTGGCTTGACTTTCCTTGTTGACTTTGGTTGACCTTGTTTGATCTTATGGTTTTCTCAATATGTTTCATAGTTGATTTTTATGGCCTCTTTCAATGATTAGATTTATTTTGAGGCATGTGATTTTATTCTACCTCAGTGTTATATCCTATAGTAATTATAAATAGGTAATAATATTGTGATCTATTACTTCATAATCTTATAGATTATAGTGTTTGGTATTTGGCATGTATATATATATATATATATATATATATATATATATATATATATATATATATATATATATATATATATCTCTCTCTCTATATATATATATATATATATATATAGAGAGAGAGAGAGAAATATATATATATGGGTGCACACATATATGTATTTATATATATATATAATTTATATGTGATTATATGTTAATTATTGTAGATATTGTTGATGGTGTATATTTTGGGATTAATGTAAAGTATAATATTATTAGTAATTAAATATTAAATAATGCGAGGTATATTATTCTCAATTGTTAATTATTAATAATGTGGATAGGTTATATATATAGATATTGATGTAATTAATGATGGCATATGCATATATGTTAGGATAATATTACATATGTGTATGAATGAATACAAATAATATTTTATTGTATATGTGAGTAATATAGTTTTATGATATTAAGTTATTTTATAATACCCTTTAGTTAAGAGTTGGTTACTTTTCCTCTCCACCTTTGGAAATCTATTTATATGCACTACTATCTCATTGAAAGAGAGGGGATTTTGGGGCTGAATCATTGAGGAGAGGATGGCCTTAATTTTCATGGTGATTTTGGAGAGAAAACTTGGAGATGTGAGGGAGAGTTTGTAAGCATATGTCTTTAAGAATTTTTGGTTATCTTTGCTTTTGGGAGAGAGACATTTTTGTGAGAATTTCAGTAGTTGAGAGAGGGATTCTTTGCTGTGAAATTATTTTTTTCTTTCATGGAGATTTCTGAAATTGGATAGGGTTTGAAGGATGCATCTCAAGTTTGGATTTGTCTTCTCTTTTGTTTCCTTCCTTCTTCGATTCAACCTTCGTAGGACATGAGGTATGGATTGAATATTTTAGTTACTTTATGTCTCTAATAGATTATGGATCTATTTATATATTATAATTATTTATTATATCTTTACTTTTCATTTCTATGGTTATTTTAAAGTTTTGAGTTTTTGTTTGTAAGAATTGGCATGTGTCTTCCTAGGGTTTTTAGCAACCCATTTTTGGAGATCTATTATTATAATAATTTAAATTGCATCTAGGGTAATACTAAATTAATTTTATAGAAGTAAAATTCACAGATCTCAAATGGGTATCTCTCTGATTTTATTTTTAGGGTTTAATTAATGCCTTATTTTTAACATTTTGGCAGACTATGCCTGTCCATTCTTGATTCCAAATTTTCTGTCAAATGTATTCATATGCTACAGGCTGATATGATCATATAAAAGTCTGAATTTGATATCAGAGATTCTCCTAAGTCTTATATTTCATTTCCAATTGGTTTGGTGAATTTTAATTATGTTTTGTGAAAATTACAACCGTTTTAGTGAAGGCAGGTCTGAACCCTAACAAAATTTTTCTGTTTTAAACCAGAAGTCATAACTTTCTTTCCCACCGTTGGATCTTCCTAAAAATAAAATTGAGAGTCCATAATTATGTTATCTAAATCTCCACTAAAGTGATTTCCTTTATTATTATTTTTTTGGAAGATATGGATGACTGTTCTATGATGACTATTCTTTGCATTTAATCCTTGCTTGAAATAATTCAGTTTAAGAACATCATTAAGTTTTAAGGTTTCGTATGGTTACCAGAGGCTATTAGAATTTTTTTTTGGTTAATTGGATCTATTTATACTCTTAATATGTTTATAATATCACTTGGATGTCTTCTTATATGTTTGGAACATCTGAATGCCATATTGGGTTTAGGGTTGTCAAGTGGACTAGGGACAACATATGTTTTCCTAAACTCAATCAAATGTTGTTATGGAATTGATATGAATTCTTGATGATGAATCTATTATGTTCTTATGATTTTTATATGTATGTTAGGGAACCTAAGTACACTAGGTGAGTGGCTTATAGTGAGGGGCTGGGGCCCTAAGTGGCTAGTACCAGGATAACCTACTATGAGTTATTTAATCAAGTGATAACCTAAATAAATGAATTGGGAATGGGAGATTATTGGAATGGGAAATTACACACTAATCAAGATTAATTTTCCTCATCCATGCCTTTAGTGCTAGTAAAGACTAAGGATGGGAGTGGGAGAAGGTACCTATGCGTAGGTACGACTGAATGACCTTGTCTATACAAGAGGCATTCAGTTCCGCATGTGCCTACTTGGGGGTCGGGGCCAAGAGTGGCTAGTACCAGGACAACCCAAGGGGTGAGGGCTATGTGATGAAACTCACCTAGCTTGTAGCTTAGAGTCTCTACCAAACTTGATCATGCCTCTCGTAGTCCTTGTGGTCTTCTTGTCTTTTCTTTTGTGTTGTGACTTTGGGGAAATTTTATCACCACCTTAGGAATTTCCTAGTTGTTACTTCTTGTATGGGCCATTGGTTCTATCTCCTAGCTCAGGGGAGTGGGCCTATTGGTTCCATGTGGTTGGGTGGTTAATATTTATATCGAGGTATTGATCGTGATTCTTTGGATGATCCTAGCACATATTCCTTTCCAGATTTGCAGTTGAAGATTTCTTATTGGATATTTTAATATGTTGAGATGTACTTATGTATTTGTATTCATGTAATTTTTAATCTCCTAAAAGGAGTCTTGTAGTATTCATGTAATCTCAATTCAAATCAATGCATAAGGGAATGGGTAGTTCTAGGTAAAAGAAAGGAAAAAGAATGTGGAATATTGGACATGTTACTAGCATTAAAAGAAAGTGTTTATGTTATTTCTCCTATCCTCTTATGTTGTCCATATGTAAAGGAAATAATCTTAAATATAGTTATATATAATGATGTATCACAAAAATAATGTATTCTCTCTTGATGAAAGGATGCAAGGAAATTATTGAGAAATGATAGGTTAGTGATTGGAATTATTAACAATGAATGGTTATGAAACAATGCAATAAAATAGTAACTTGATTATAATGTTAATACTTGGTTCATGTTAATGAAGTACCTAGGATAATGCCTACCTTAATGAATATTAATCTCTTACATAAATTATTAGAGAAAAGTGATATGAAGGATAGTAGATGTAGATGAAATCAATATGAATTTATGGAATGAGTTGATAAAAGGAATAATGATGTTGGATGATTAACCTATGTTTAATAAAAGAAATAAGTTAGGGACATTTAACTTGGTGTATTAAAATGAATGTAGATCTTCTAAGCTCATGATTCCATGAATATCTTATGCATGTAAATGGTTTATATGATGTTTCTTTAGTAGCGACGTGAGGGGACTTGTGAGGACTTAAGTTGTGTAAATATTACATTCAAGTAGTAGAAAATTATTTCTTCTTTTAGAAATATGAAGTGTAATGATGAATATTGTTCTAGTTAAAATTAAAAAAAGAAATTTACTACTTGCATTTTATAGAGGCTTATGTCTTGTCATCTTGGGTTTCCTGGTGGGGCGTTACAAGAATGCTAATGAACAACTACTAAGATGTTAGCAAGGAAAGGAGGAAAGGGTTACCGTTAAAAAGGTAGATGACTTTTTCTTACTAGAGGGGAAATCATGGTGATGGGTTTACACACTCACCATCATCCCTCTTGTGTTGACGGTGTGGACAAGTTACATTACGATAGAAAACATAAATAAGGATAAACAATAAGGTTATATCCCTTATAATTTTTGAGTTCATTATTATATAATTCAATTTTACTAACTTATCAAAGTTTCTTCTTGGTGGTAGCACTATCCTAGATATTTTAATTATCGAAATAACTAATCTTTAATACCCCAATTATAAAGTTTTTTTTAATATAATGATGTAAAGAGGCCTATGAATTTCAATAATACACAAGGATAAAGTCTTGAAATAAATTGCATTATAAAGTAATTAATAAGCCGCCCAAGGTTTCCACTTCAGTTATAAGGTAAAACTACGTCAATGATTTCACTAGCAAGTAATAAATAAAATTATTTGATAACTTAGACTTCCTACCCAATTTTCTATAAAATCAGTATCCTTACTAAACATGCATCAAATAAATTGTCATATTAGTATCTTAGCATTAATTCTTCTACATTTAGAATTTATTCTTTTTAATATAAACTCACAACCTAGAAATTTTGTTAGGTAAAGTTAGATAAAATTTTCTCTCTCCAAATATTAGGGAACTATTTATCAATAATCTAGTGATTCAAATTTAAACTAAACCTTAACCTGGTAGATAAATTTTATAACATTATGATCATAATGTCTTATCAATTTATAAAAAAATAAATCCATTTTCTTAACAAATTACCAACTCTTATGCTGAAAAAATAAATCTTATTCAATTAAAATTTTAAAAGACACATCATAAGTTAATTGAAAAAGAATAAGATAGCAAAAAGGGGTTTGGGGGCAAAAGAGCTAAGGAAATATTTTAAATGGGGTTTGACTTTTTCTCCAAAGCCCTAACCCTAATCCCAAAATTAGGGTTAGAGGGAAAACTACAAGTTCTAAAAAGTTCCCCAAATTCTTCATTTTTCCTCAAAAACTCTCCCTCCCAAACCCTAAGGGTATGGCCTATTTTTCTTCTCTTTCTTGGTTGCTACTCGCAAGTTTGTGGAGATGTCAATAATGGAGGGAATAAAACATATGAGATATATTTGTATGCTTATATACACATTGTATATATGCCTACAAATATATTTCTCTTAGCCCAAATTAGAAAATGGAGTGATCATATTTGGGTCTACAAAGTGTGTATGCTGCAAGAAATGGGTATAAATTTTCCTCCTCTTTTGTTCCCAAAGTTTTATATTTTTTCTTTGTTGATACCCTTGTTTTTTTTTGTAGGGTTCATATGTTTTATTTTCTTTTATTTTAAAATAAATAAATAAATTCAGGAGGGGGGAGCCGAAGCTCAACCCCCGGTCCTGGCGGCTCACAGCCACCCACACTGTGGTTGACCATAGTTCCTGGGTTCTTCCCACGGCCATGGGTTTGCCCACCGCCTACGAGCGAGTGGGTTATATTAAATTTTTATTATATAAAAGCAATATTATTTGCTAAGAAAAATATTAAAAAAAAGATATTTATTATGACAGGAAACAATGTTATTTAAAAAAAAGAAAAGTTTAGTATATTTTATTTTTTTATATACTCTAACTCATTTTTATATGTATGTTTTTTTAAGGAATTAAAATCGTAAACTATCTCCCCTTTTTTTATAAACATAATAAAGTAAAATATTTTTTTGTTGATGACTAAAATAATAAGTTGTTTTAAAAAAAAAAAAAAACATGTTATCTATGTGCATGACTGCAAACATAAAGATTTCCTTTTGATTGATAAATAAACTAAATGTGCATTCAACAAAAAGAAATAAAATAGTTTGGAATATAAATAGCAATTTTCCTTATAAAGTAGCAAGTCCTTTTTATAAATGAAAATTTCATGTCTGAATATTTGCAACAACAATACACAATCCATCACTTCTTTTTGAATCTAAATATCATTCTCATGAAAGGAAAAATTATTTCAAATGAGTGAGCCATCAAATGGGATAAAAATAATTTCACTTAAAAAAAACTTAAATGTTTAGCCATGGTATAAAATTTGAACTCATCTTTTTGAAGATCAATAAATACAGCTAATGGAAATTAGTTTAGTGGCTTGTCTACTTTTGCCAAAAAAAAACAAAACATTCTTGTTTCCATATGACATAAAACTGACCTTAACATAGATAAATACTCTTTTACTTGAATAAAAATAACTAGGGATTGAAACCAACTATACAAAAATTTTCCTTTATTACAAGCTATACAATAGCAAGGGTCCCTCAAGGATTTTACACATATACAAGATCACACATAGAGGTTGAAATCTATTTTTCCACAAGCTCTCTTATTCCTTAAAAATCTGCATCTCTTCAAGAAACCAATTGCTTCAAACCTGCAAACAAATTTTTGAAGGGACCATGGGATGCTCACCTCCAAACCAAGGCCTCTAAGAGGCCACCCCTGAGCTAGGGGAACCATTGCATAGACGGGAAATATTCATGCAAACTCAAACATAACAACAAATCAACAAATACACAAATCCAAAACTAAGGTTATGAACGATGGGTCTCACAATGACCCAATCTTGGGGTGAAGGTGGACTAAATACCAAGGGGAGAAAGCTCATTTCAAAACAAGAAGACAAGTCCACACATGGCTTTCCCAAATACACATCTCAACCACATTCCCACAAAACCAACAAAAATCCTTATGACCCCCAAGGCATCAAGCCATACAAAACCCTTATTTCCCCCATAATAACAAGAAAGAAATGGCTACATGGAGCCCATACTTCCATGATTTTTCCTTCTCCTTTCCAAGGAGAGACTCTACACCCATGGCTATCCAAGAAAACCCTTCACCCCCAAGGCTAGTCTTTCCCCCCATGGATGAGTGTGGCCTTGAGACTGCCATTAACATCACAAATAGAACAAGGAACTAAATCACAAAGCTCCTCAACAACAAAACAAGAACATTTTGCAAAAAATTTAAGAATAATATTTACATATGACATTAACTCACATACAAGAAATAACAAGATACTCAACATCAAGCAAACAAGAAGATCACATAACTCCATTCTTCTCACATATAAAGAGAAACAACATAAGAATTCATGATAGAGCCACCAACCTAAGTCCAAGCAATAATGGTGATCAGTGTTGAAGGTGAGAGCCCTTTTGTCCAAGCCTTTCCTATCCAAGCTCCTCCAAAATTAACTAGTCTCTAAGTTAGAGAGTGGGTGTTCAAACTCTTCCAAAAGAAGAGTCCCCTCTAAAAAGGCCTCTACACTTGTTCCCACAAATTCCTAGGGATAAGGTTTCCTTCCCATTGGGTGGTCTTCCCTAAGCTCCTTACAAGCTTACTAAAAATGGCCTCTTACAAAGGTAAGCTAAAAATGTGGGAATTGGACTACCTTTCTAATGGATGGTGTTCTTTCCAAAACTTGGTCCCAAAAGTTGATTTTGGGCCATCTTGGAAAACTAACTTTTAGATGGGTCTTTTGGTCAACTATGGGTTGTCCTATGGTGAAAAATGACCCTTACCCATATGTATATCAAGTGGGCTAACTAAAAATGGCCTAAACACACCCCTAGACACCTTTTAAACCCTCTAAAAGCTCATGGTAAGTTCAAATTCGAAATCCATGAAATGACACAACCTCAAGCTCCCTAAACAAGGGATTCACATGGGGTTCTTCAAGGGTACTATCCTAGGTTGATGGGAATCTAATCCTCAAGTGGACATGTCATGGCTACAAGTACACTTACAAGTGTCAAATGACACAACAAGAATTACAAATCACAAGCCATGTGGCATATCCACTTGAGCATTCACAAAACAAATTACATTTACAAATTAACATATTAATTAAATACACACATGCTCATTACATTCACAAATAAAATATGATACAATGAGGTTTTGTCTCTTATTAGATGCATCCTTGGCTCACTGAATATACATAGGTCTATGCTTTGGTTCCCTGAATTTAACCATGGTCCAATTCCATGCACACTAAAGTCTAACATTAGTAGTCCAAAGAAATATACATGTAAATTGATAACATTCATGATCAAAATAATTCATCTACAAGATCCCTAATTAAGTCTTAATACACATGTCATAATAATTCATCTATGACATACATATATCTCATCATGTAATAAATAATTACATCATTTAATAAAGCTCATAACTTCATTATTGCATCAATAATTCATTTACATAATTAAATATCATCATGACATCATAACATTCATAAAATCAAATTAATCACACATGTAGAACCATAATGATATCGCATCAATCATCAAAATAAACATAACATAATGTGCATCTAACCTCTATGGTGATAAAATATATAATATAAAGTGTCTGAAAACTATAATGCATAAAAATGTAGTATCAAATAAGTCTATCTCAAATGTAGAAGCTAAAAGACTATGACGGGCTCGGGGTGAGGCCTCACATCCTCCCCCTGTAGGCATGAAGTTCCTCCTGGAGTTCATCAAAAAGATGGGGGTACTATGATCTCATATGTGCTTCATCCTCCCATGATGCTCTAACCTCATCATAGCAATCCCACTAGACCCTAACCTAGTCCAGCTTGCAACCTCAAAGTGCTAGCATCTAGGGTGCCAAAATGCGGATGGGCTCCAAAGTTAACTGGTCATCTGAATCCACCTACAAGGAATCCCAATCTATGATACAAGACTCATCAAGAATATACTTTCTCAACATTGATACATGAAAGACATTATGGATGCATGACAGGCTAGGTGGCAAGGATAGACAATAGGCAACATGACCTATCCACTCAAGAATCTAAAAAAGGACTGACAAATCTGGGTGCAAGCTTAGAGACCTTTCCAAAATAGATTGGACTCTTATGTGGTCACACTCTCTAAAAGACTCTATCTCCAACCTGATATGTAATACCCCTCTAACCCTAATATAAGTTTTGTGTTTTTGAAAGAATTAAGATCCTTCGATGTTTTCTTATAGCTTAAGTTGTACATGATACTTGTTTGATATATTCCTATAGTTGTTTATAATAATTTCATAAGCTAGTACTCAATGATTCTAATATCAGACATACTATTTAAAGGTATCACTTTTGTATGTATTGAGTACCTACAAGACCTTTATGAACATAGTTAGGATGTTATATGATATGTACTTGATAGATATATATAAGTGGTTATTTATATTTTCTTCTATTAAGGTTACTTTGGATGAATCTTGTATCTCACTTGATGATTTGATTAAGTTGATTTATTATTAGTATTGATAAGAGACTAACACAATGCTTGAGATTCTAACCTTCGTTATGATGATGCTACATGCTTTGAGTGTATATATATACATGATGTGTTTTCATGATTCAGGACGAAGTCGTAGTTACTCACCTAGCTGAGGTCCACATGATGTATCGATCCTGGTCATCTGTCTGCAATGTTTTCTTTTATACGTATATCCGTGCATATGTATTTCTTCTTTGTGATGCAGGCTTGCAGGTACCGGGCATTGACTTCACCTGGCTTCACAGGTCTGAGCATGCCCTCAAATCCTCGATGGTTGTTGTTATGGAGATAGTACTAAGGCCCCTACATGAGTCTTCCTTTGTCATTATTCCAATTTGGGAATATTAGGGTTCCTTCTTTGTCAGTCAACCTTTGGGTCAAAAACCCAGATCCAACGCACCTGATTGGGCATGGTTGTAGTTAGTGCCTTGTGGCCACTTGAATTCATTTGGTTGTATGATTTGTTTACTCATTTTATTTATTTCTCCTTCTTGGTATGATTCTTAGTTAATCTTTCTATGTTGTGTTTCAGGAGTTTGGCTTGACTTTCCTTGTTGACTTTGGTTGACCTTGTTTGATCTTATGGTTTTCTCGATATGTTTCATAGATGATTTGTATGGCCTCTTTGGATGATTAGATTTATTTTGAGGCATGTGATTTTATTCTACCTCAGTGTTATATCCTATAGTAATTATAAATAGGTAATAATATTGTGATCTATTACTTCATAATCTTATAGATTATAGTGTTTGGTATTTGGCATGTATCTATATAAATATATATATATATATATATATATATATATATATATATATATATATATATATATATATATATATATATATATATATATATATATATATATATATATATATATATATGGAAATATATATATGGGTGCACACATATATGTATTTATATATATATAATTTATATGTGATTATATGTTAATTATTGTAGATATTGTTGATGGTGTATATTTTGGGATTAATGTAAAGTATAATATTATTAATAATTAAATATTAAATAATGCGAGGTATATTATTCTCAATTGTTAATTATTAATAATTAGGATAGGTTATATATATAGATATTGTTGTAATTAATGATGGCATATGCATATATGTTAGGATAATATTACATATGTGTCTGAATAAATACAAATAATCTTTTATTGTATATTTGAGTAATATAGTTGTATGATATTAAGTTATTTTATAATACCCTTTAGTTAAGAGTTAGTTGGGAGTTGGTTACTTTTCCTCTCAACCTTTGGAAATCTATTTATATGCACTAATTTCTCATTTGAAGGGAGGGGATTTTGGGGCTGAAGCATTGAGGAGAGGATGGCCTTACTTTTCATGGAGATTTTGGAGAGAAAACTTGGAGATGTGAAGGAGAGTTTGTAAGCATATGTCTTTAAGAATTTTTGGTTATCTTTGCTTTTGGGAGAGAGACATTTTTGTGAGAATTTTAGTAGTTGAGAGAGGGATTCTTTGCTGTGGAATTATTTCTTTCTTTCATGGAGAATTCTGAAAGTGGATAGGGTTTGAAGGATGCATCTCAAGTTTGGATTTGTCTTCTCTTTTGTTTCCTTCTTTCTTCGATTCAACCTTCATAGGACATGAGGTATGGATTGAATATTTTAGTTACTTGATGCATCTGATAGATTATAGATCTATTTATATATTATCATTATTTATTATATCTATACTTTTGATTTTTATGGTGATTTTAAAGTTTTGAGTTTTTGTTTGTAAGAATTGGCATGTGTTTTCCTAGGGTTTTTAGCAACCCATTTTTGGAGATATTTTATTATGACAATTTAAATTGCATCTATGGTTTTACTAAAATGATTTTCTAGAAGTAAAATTCACAGATCTCAAATGGGTATCTCTTTGATTTTATTTTTAGGGTCGAATTAATGCCTTATTTTTAACATTTTGGCAGACTATGCCTGTCCATTCTTGATTCCGAATTTTCTGTCAAATGTATTTGTATGCTACAGGCTGATATGATTATATAAAAGTCTAAATTTGATATCAGATATTTTCTTAAATATTATATTTCATTTCCAATTGGTTTGGTGAATTTTAATTATGTTTTGTGAAAATTACAACCATTTTAGTGAAGGCAGGTCTGAACCCTAACCAGAATTTTCTGTTTTAAACCAGAAGTCATAACTTTCTTTCCCACCATTGGATCTTCCTAAAACTAAAATTGAGAGTCCATAATTATGTTATCTAAATCTCCATTGAAGCGATTTCCTTTATTTTATGTTTTGTGGAAGATATGGATGACTGTTCTATGATGACTATTCTTTGCATTTAATCCTTGCTTGAAATAATTCAATTTAAGAACATCATTAAGTTTTAAGGTTTCGTATGGTTACCAGAGGCTATTAGAATTATTTTTTGGTTAATATTTATATCGAGGTATTGTTCATGATTCTCTAGATGATCCTAGCACATATTCCTTTCCAGATCTGCAGTTGAAGATTTCTTATTGTATATTTTAATATGTTGAGATGTACTTATGTATTTGAATTCATGTAATTTTTAATCTCCTAAAAGGAGTCTTGTAGTATTCATGTAATCTCAATTCAAAGCAATGCTTAAGGGAAGGGGTAGTTCTAGGTAAAAGAAAGGGAAAATAATGTGAATTATTAGACATGTTACTAGCATTAAAAGGAAGTGTTTATGTTATTTCTCCTATCCTCTTATGTTGTCCATATGTAAAGGAAATAATCTTAAATATAGTTATATATAATGATGTATCACAAAAATAATGTATTCTCTCTTGATGAAAGGATCCAAGGAAATTATTGAGAAATGATAGGTTAGTG
Organism: Chamaecyparis obtusa; assembly: GCA_027943335.1. Classification (NCBI taxonomy): domain Eukaryota; kingdom Viridiplantae; phylum Streptophyta; class Pinopsida; order Cupressales; family Cupressaceae; genus Chamaecyparis; species Chamaecyparis obtusa. Next base: position 4,092,469 of record BSBK01000537.1, read on the forward strand.
ATTGGAATTATTAACAATGAATGGTTATGAAACAATGCAATAAAATAGTAATTTGATTATAATGTTAATACTTGGTTCATGTTAATGAAGTACCTAAGATAATGCCTACCTTAATGAATATTAATCTCTTACCTAAATTATTAGAGAAAAGTGATATAAATGATAGTAGATGTACATGAAATCAATATGAATTTATGGAATGAGTTGATAAAAGGAATAATGATGTTGGATGATTAACCTATGTTTAATAAAAGAAATAAGTTAGGGACATTTAACTTAGTGCATTAAAATGAATATAGATCTTTTAAGCTCATGATTTCGTGAATATCTTATGCATGTAAATGGTTTATATGATGTTGCTTTAGTAGCGACGTTAGGGAACCCAGGAGGACTTAAGTTGTATAAATCTTACATTCAAGTAGTAGAAAATTATTTCTTCTTTTAGAAATATGAAGTGTAATGATGAATATTATTCTAGTTAAAATAAATAAATAAATTTAAAAAAAAATTCACTACTTTCATTTTATAGAGGTTTTATGTCTTGTCCTCTTGGGTTGCCTGGCGGGGCGTTACATGATAACTATGATCCTCCCTCTTAGCATCTGCATACTTCTTCTGTCCATCTTGCACTTCTTTTAGACATTGTCTAATCAAAGTCACCTGCTGCTTCAACTCTCACACTAAATTAGGACCTAAAGAAACTCTCCTCAATATGGTCCCAACTCAAAGGTGTCCTCCATGGTCTGCCATATAATTCCTGATAGGGAGGCATATCTAGGCAAGTATGATGCCCATTATTGTAGGCAAACTCAACCAAATGAAGGTACTCCTCCCACCTAGCCTGATGATCCATGACATACATGTGAAGCATATCTTACAACACCTATTTAACCATCTCTGTTTGACCATCTATCTCTAGGTGATAAGTGGTGCTAAAATTGAGCTTAGTGCCCAAAGCTATCTGTAATCCTCTCCAAAAGGAAGATGTGAAGAGAGAATCTCGATCATAAATAATCTTATGAGGTATGCCATGAAGCCTAACAATATCCCGCAAGAAAACCTATGCTATTATTGGGGCTATAAAAGTGGTCCAAATGGGTGAGAAGTGGGCTACCTTGGTCAGCTTGTCAACTGTCACCATGATGGCATAATGGTGTCGAGAGAACATAGGGAGACCAATGATGAAGTCCATATAAATAACATCCCACTTCCACTTTGGTATCTCATGAGGTTGAAGTAAACCACCAGGATGACAATGCTCTACCTTAACCCTATGAAACTCAAGACATCATGCCACTATCTCTACTATATCCTATCTCATCCCTAGCCAATGATATAACTATCTCAAATATGCATGCATCTTCTTGACTCTGAGATGCACTACATAAGGTGCTCTATGAGCCTCTAGGATGATGAATACTTGCAAATATCTGGAGGAAGGTACATAGATGTGTCCTCTATGGCATAAAAGCCCATTGAAATCTAGGTAACATCCTGAATACTTACCCTCAAGGGTACTCTGAGACCAAATAATCTGACTAACCTCTACATACCAAACATCCTCATAAAAATGATGCAATATCTGATCCCTCAACTCTATATTTGTAGTCATCGAGTAGGCCCCATTATGCTTCCTACTCAAAGCATTGGCAAGCACATTATCTTTTCCAATGATGTAGTGGACATCAAAATTGTATTCACAAAGGAATTCCATCCACCTACGCTAACATGCATTCAGGTTCGACTAAGGGAAAATATGCTGTAAGCTCTAATGATCTAAATGAAGCTCAAATTCATGACCCAAAAGGAAATGCCGCCATCTCACTAATGCATGAACTAATGCAGCTAACTCAAGGTCATGAGTGGGGTAATTAAATTCATGAGTCTTAAGTTTCCTAGACTCATATGCAATGAATCACCCATTCTTCATAAGAACTACTCCCAAACCATCCAAGGAAGCATCTATGCATGCAATGAAATTTGTTGAAGGATCAGGCATTGCTAGAATAGGAGCACTAGTGAGTGCCTTCTTGAGTTCCTAAAAGGCCCTCTCACACTTCTTGGTCCACTCAAACTTATTTTCCTTATGCTGAAGAGAAGTGATGGGATTTTCCACTCTAGAAAATCCCTCTACAAAACACCTATAATAACCTACCAATCCCATAAAACTCCTAACCTCGATCACAAAAGTAGGCGCAAGCCAATCCATGATGGCTCTAATCTTAGATGGATCAACTGAGATTCCATCTCCTAAAATGACATGCCCAAGGTAATGAATCTCTAACCTATAAAAAAAACATTTGGACAAGCTGCCATACAACTGATTGTCTCTAAGACACTACAATACCTACCTCAAGTCCTCTGTGTGCTCCTCTTCATCCCAATAGTATATTAGGATATCATCAAGGAACACAACTACAAACTTATCTAGGAAAGTGCATAATACCCCATTCATAAGGCTCATGAAAAATATTGGAGCATTGGTGAGTAAAAAAGATACAACTATAAACTCATAATGCCCATATCTGGTACGGAATGTAGTTTTGGGAATATCACTATCCACAATCTGTAACTAGTGGTAACCTAACTTAAGATTGATCTTGGAGAACACTTTAGCACTCTAAAGATGGTCAAATAAATCATCAATCATGGGAAGTAGATACCGGTTCTTGATGGTAAGCTTATTCAACTATCAGTAATCCATACATAACCGCAAGGATCCATCCTTCTTCTTAACGAAGATAATGGATGCGCCTTGAGGTGAAACACTAGGGCATATGTGCCCCTTCTCCAAAAGTCCCTCTAACTAGATCTTGAGCTCATTAATCTCATTGGTGGTCATCCTGTAAGGTGCCCTTGAAACTGGAGACACTCTTAGCACGAGATCTATATGGAAATCTATAGCTCTATGAGGAGGTATGCCTGGAAGCTTAGTAGGAAACACATATACAAACTCCTGAAGTATAGGATAATCATCAACTAATAGTTCTCATTCCTCCTCATCCTCTCTATCACTGATAGTAATAGAAAATCATTGACATCCATTCTGAAAGCTCTGCTTAAGTTGCATGGCTAAGATCATATGAAGGGAAATGACTCTTTGAATCCCGCAAATCATAATAGGTGTACCTTGATCATCAAGGCACTCAATCATCTTGTGTCAACAATCTAACTTAGCTCTATGGGCATAAAGCCAATCCATGCCAAGTAATATGTCATAAGAACCAAGAGGTGTGATACAAAGATCTATAGTAGTGATCAAATCACAAATCTACACATAGCTATCCTTCACTAAGGAGTTGACTGACACTCTAGACCCTGATGCTAACTCCACTTCCCAACTAACTTCCTATCTAGCTACCACAATCCCACAATGCTCCACAAAAATTAGAGATATGAAAGAATCAGTAGCACCAGAATCAAACAAAATGGTAACTGTTATACACTAAGTTTGCACCCTTGTCTCAAGCTCTCGTCGTCTTGATAACCTAGTATAACATAGGAATCATCTCCAGGTTGTGGGACCTATGGTAACTAAGATGAAACCTCTAGGTTCTAGGCTGGTTCCTCTTGGATAATCCCCTTAATTTGCTTCTAGACATGAAAGTAAAATCTTTTGAGGGAAAGGTATAGAAGGAATGCTTGGAAAGGGAAATGACCTAAAGCAAACTACCTACTAGGTGATACACTGAAATTAGGGTTTGGATCTTAGTATAGAGGAATGGAATTAATGAAAGGCTTAGGTCTAATAGGTCACAACTTACTAAATAGGATTGCATGAGTGTTTCATAGGAGGGCTTGAACATAAGACACAACTTATGACCTGCAAGCAGACATTCACTTTTCCAACTCGGTGTAGGATTGAGACAAGACTGTTAGGGGGTTGAAGTATACCCACAAAAACATCTAAATCAAATTAAACACAATAAAACACACAATTATAGAAAGTAAGAGGGATCAGGAACCCTGAGATATCACTGAAAACATCATATACTTTAATCCAATAAGAGATAATTCAAACAAGGAAGCATAGGGACATGAAGGATTGTCACAAAATACATCTGCAATGTTTTTATTATCAATGAAAGATTTACAACTGTATAAGCTAGAGGGTAGAAATGATACCATAGATGACCCTTAGGAAAAATGAAATCCTTTTACAATTGTCCAACTCTGAGCTCAAAAGCTCCAAAAATATAATATATACATCCTTCCTTACACATAGGCAAGGGTCAAAAATCTAACTAGGGTTAGAGAATTTTGCATTAGAATAATGATAAATCCTAGTTTGATCAAGTCTTATCATAAATAATTCTCTACCAAAATCATAGCTAATTAGATATTTGAGTTTACATGTCCATCCTTGTACCTCACAATTAGCCTGCAGACAAGCAACCCGGACTCATCTACCTCTTTGCACAAAGTCTCGCAATGAATGCCCTGATTTGGTACTCTCATAAAATAAGAAATGATCAAAGACAGCTACCCAGACCCCTATCATCATCTTCTCCAACTGTAATCATCCTTGAAACATAAATTTTAGCTACCCATTTTGTCACAACCGACCATTGGATCAAAACCTAGCAAAAAACCCTACAGAGAAATATTTAAAATTTGAATATTAATAGCTAATAGGTGGCACCACACTTTTGTTCTATCAATGGCCTTCATTTAAATCTCAATCTCCTTTTAAAACATGACCGTTAGATCTTCTTATTTACCTGAGAGCTATTCATTTGTAGAATTAACCTCAAGTCCACCTCGGGTTACCTTTTCCTTTTAGTTGCAGAGTCATTTAAACCTTTAGTTGACCCCAGTTAAGTTTGGCAGACACGGAAAAGCTCTTTAGTCATAGATTCATAGAATACTCTTAACCCTGGGCTAGAACCACCACATGTCATTCTTTTATTCACCCTTGATTTCTCTATAGGCATACACCTTGGCAAGCTCTGACATAGTCCCACTACAACTTAGATTCCAATCTAATGGTGGGTGCATGATCTTATATGTCAGAATGATCCCTTCCACTTTTACACCAGCCATAGATCTTTATTAGATTGGGACCCCTCTATCAAATGGACCCTTTGAAAATCTAGTCATCACCATGCAGACCAATCAAATGCTTCACACATAAGCCCATTTGACAATGCGGACCCACAAATTGCAAAAGGAGCATCAAATAGTTTTCGCAAGATCGCAAGGGCTTGGAAGATCCCTTGCGATCAAGTGACAACCATAGATCTTTAGTCTACTGACATCACTGTAGATACTCTAACACAGTCCTACCAAAAGAGCCCAGCTATCATCTGACCGACCAATGAAGAATGAGCACATTAGAAACTAAGGACCCACTTGAAAAACCCTAGAGATAAAGTAAGATCAATGGCGGGTGCATGATCTCATGTGTCAGAGAAGCTCCTTCAGATCATGTGCTAACCGTTAGATCAATGTTGACTGACAACCCACCGGGCCCGCGCTAACATGGCACCACACTATACTCTCACCAACCAATCAAACACTGCCCCTTGGATACATATAGCACATTTCCTAACAATGGCCCCATTGACAAATAGTCGAATCACCAACCACCGATGAATCAGAAGCTACCAAATCAGATGAGGTGGCACCGGTCCCACTGAAAAGATACTGTGCTGAAGGAAAAGGAAGATTGACGATCATCACAAGATCTCATGGAATCTTTTGAGGCCATGAGATCATGCGACAACCATAGATTTAGAATCTTGACCTAGCCGCTAAACTGAGACCGCCAACTGAAACAGTAACCACTCGCAGGATCACTAAGTATTAGGGCTCTGACCGCTAGGAATCAGAGATTTGGCAACTGAAGGATTTAAAAATGCACATGCAAAATTGGGACTTTAAGTTGCCGATAAAGTAACAAAGAATTATAATAGGCTTAGGGTTTGCAGGGTTTATTTAGCTCAAATGGCTATTTTTTGAATTTTTAAACTGTAGACCAGGGAGTAAAAGAATTTGCAGAGGCCAGAGGACAAGGCACAACTTCATGAAATTTTCATGGATGCTTGGCAAGATAAAAAAAGAGACCATCAGATAGATATTAGCCAAATTTTCATGCATATGAAAATTAGGGTAACAATCACACTAATACCACTGACATACCTGTAGCCTTTATAACTGTGGCCTGGTGCTTGGCCTTGCAGTTATTAACCGCTGCAAATACTTTGTGAGACTTTCCAAAGTCTCCAACTATAGGCTCTGATGCTGCCATACACTGACTACCTTCCATATGACCCTAGGGACAATCACAAGCTAACTGCCCCATGGCACCATATGCATAACAAGGACCACATGTATGAGTCTAAACTCCCTGTGGCCTAGAGTACTACTACCCACCGGTCCTACTAGACCCATTGAAGCCCCCCTAAGAGGATTGCTGAGTCTATGTTGGGGGTGCATCTGAATACTGTTGATGATAGTCCTTCCTTGATCCTTGTGCCTACCACTATTTGGGCTTAGAGCCCTGCTAACCCTATGGTGGATTCTATTTCTGATTCTGTTGGGGTTGCTATATTGTGGGTTCTTATTAAAATACCCCAAAGAATGCATGTTCTTACCCTTCCAAAGACTCTTCTGGTGACCCTGAGACTGAGATGTGGAGTTATAGTTTTGAGACCTATCACAAGCATCTTGTGACCTACCCCAAATCTCCTCTACAACCGATGCCATCTGTACGACCTCTCGAAGGTTCCTTGGAGAGGTCATACATACTTGTCCTAAAATCCAATCATTGGGTCCCTTGAAAAAATAGTTGACACACAATTTTTCATCTTTCATATAGTCAACATATGGTAACAGCTCAAGGAAATGGCTCTCATACTGAAGTATTGTGAGTCCCCTCTGCTAGAGCTCATGGCATGGAACTCATCTATGCACCGCTACCTATAATTCTCTAATAAATACTTGTCTCTGAACCTCTCTAGAAAGATCTCCTAAGTAATAGTGTCCATGGTAGTGTTGTTCTTAAATTCCTCCTGCTTCCACCATGTGGAAGCACCTCCTATTAGTAGGTGTACTACAAATTGGGCCTTAAGGTTTCTCTCATAATGATGTAACCCAAAGCACTTGTCTAAACTAAAAAGCCATACCTTAGCCTCTGTGCCATCCATAGACCCATAATACAAAGGTGGTTGAAGTTGAAAGAGATCTCTAATCAGGTCTCCAGCATCATAGAGTACCCTTTGAAATAATTTAGGTGGTGGTGGTTATGGCATATGACATGATTCCACCTCATGTGCTCCCTGTCCCTCCTCATGATCATTTGGAGGGATCCTATTCCTCTCTCTGGCCTCTGATCTATGCCCTCTTGACAACTGATGTTCTAACTGAGGTATGATTGGAGGCAACCTATCATGTATAACCCCAATGAGGTTCTGTAAAGCTAGCAAGACCTCATGATTAGGATTTGGTGGTGGTTCGGGAGGAGGTTGCTAATTAACTGCTGATATCTTAGCCCTTTGCTCACCTTGCATGCAAACTGAGGGGGCTCTCCTAGGTCATCATCCTCTATTATTTTTTTGAGCTTGATGCGTAAGGGTAGGAATCCTAGAAATTCAATGAGGTCAAGGTTAGATAAGAAATGTAATGGGTTTAAAGGTACCAAGTTTTCGTAAACCTGGCTCTGATACCAAAATGCCATGCCCATATTTCTATGAGCAAAAACACACCAAATTTTTTTAAAGTTAAAATTTATTAATAGAATAACAAAAAAAACAACTACTAAGATGTTAGCAAGGAAACCAAGCAAGGGTTACTGTTAAAAAGGTAGGTGACTTTTTCTTACTAGAGGGGAAATCATTGCGATGGGTTTACACGCTTACCATCGCCCCTCTTGTGTTGACGGTGGGGACAAGTTACATTACAATAGCAAAGATAAATAAGGATAAACAATAAGGTTATATCCCTTATTATTTTTGAGTTCATTATTACATAATTTAATTTTACTATCTTATCGAAGTTTTCTTCTTGGTGGTAGCACTATCCTGGATATTTTAATTATCCAAATAACTAATCTTTAATACCCCAATTATAAAGTTTTTCATAATTTAATGATGTAAAGAGGCCTATGAATTTCAATAATACACAAGACTAAAGTCTTGAAATAAATTACATTATAAAGTAATTAATAACATACCCAAGGTTTCCACTTAAGTTATAAGGTAAAACTACGTCAATGATCTCACTAGTGAGTAATAAATAAAATTATATGATAACTTAAACTTCCTAGCCAAGTTTCTATAAAATTGGTATCCTTACTAAACGGGTATCAAATAAATTGTCATATTAGTATCTTAGCATTAATTCTTCTACATTTAGAATTTATTCTTTTTAATATAAATTCACAACCTAGAAATTTCATTGGGTAAAGTTAGATAAAATTTTCTCTCTCGAAATAATGATACACAACATTTAGATCTAGTTACTCCCAAACCACTGAGTCCATGAATGGTTCCTCGGATGATCATATGAGTCCCCCTAGGACTGGTAACAATCCTTTATCCAACCCCAAGCAAGCCATGGAAACCCCCAATATCCCTACCCCACCCCTGAGTCCTACTCATGATCCCCAGGATAAGCCCCCTACCTCTGATTACAATATTGAGGCCCTGGAGGAAAAAATAAATTCAAAGGCACTCTCAAAAGGAGGTTCACAAATTTGGACAAAGATATTGCGGAGATCAAGAAAAATATGTAGGATCTAATGAACCATTGCATGTTGACCAACAAATTTGGCCTGAAGGTCATGCACGCTTTAGCTACGACCCTCTGTCATGTGTAGGAAAAGCTGGTGGGTGGTACTCTGGAAGGGAATGAGGACAACAAGGATCTTTTCCTATTTCTTCTGGAAGAGTGGGTGAGGACCCTGTTGTCTAAGCAGTTGGGTGGGAAGAATTAGTTTCTAGTTTCCATGTGTTGGTTAATTTTGATTGCGCCTGGCCCTAGGATCCCCAGTTTTGTGGTTGGGGTTAATGTTAGTTTTTATATCTTTCTGTTCAGCCCTGCATGGCTTATTACTGATACTTTACATGCTACTGTTCACTCTAAGTACTCTATTTTAATTTGTTTGATCAGTATGGTGGTTTATGTTTTTGATAGGGGCAGAGTTAGACTTGGTGATTATACTATTAATCTGTTATATCTACTTTGACTAGTTCCATTAATGTGCTATTAATGTGCTTCTAGTCCTTTGTTCCTTGGGCCAGCACCCTCTTGCTGCTTTATCTATCAAAAACATTTAGATCTAGTTTAGGAGTAAATTTGGATCTTGTTGGATATCTCCTCCAATGAATAACATTTATTTGGATTTTAGTTTATATCTTTGGGCTTAGATCCTATTAAAATACATTTTACTTTAATACCAGAAAACATAAACATCTATGAGATCTCTAACCTATTAGAATATTAAAAACTAAATTTACCTTCCCCAAGAATAAAAAATTTAGAAATTTAAGAAAGAATATAGATGTATTATCACACACTTTTGTAATTTTGAATATTCGTGATGGTCACTTAGCTCAAATTTGTGAAGACACTTGAAATGGTTTCCTGGCATTTGAAAAGACAACCATAGTACATTTTCTCAAATAGCCTTGTAATAATTATGTAGAAGTTATGTAAGAAACTAAAAGATTAAAATAAAAAAATGATGGAACTTCCTTTTTTATTTGGAGGGATATTTATGCTATGCCTTTCCCTTCTCATGAGGTTGATATTCACTAGGAAGTTGTCTAGGACAAACATATCTCTATTTAGCATTGATAGGATAAAATCATGTTGGGTCAGGATGAGATTGAAACCTTAATACTCATGATTGTTGGAGGACGATTGAAAGGTGAATTTAAGATATAGACATCCCAATTCATCTTTGTTCGAATAACAAGTGTCCTACAAAATGTAGTACATTAACTTGAATGGATCTTTTAAATTTTATCACAACAAGTATTTATAGACAAAAGGTCTATTAGGGTACCTCTATATGTATTTTATGCCAACAAGATAGCGAAATAGTTCATGTAATGTTCTCCTTAGTTATTTTTTGTATATGAAAAGGTGTTATAGATCCATGATATAGTATTGGCTACAACATGGTTATTACTAATGATATTTCAATTTTATTCCAAAGTTATCCTATCATTATTTGATTTTGTATTTATTTAAGTATATGGGTATTAATTCCCTCTATCCTTCTCTAGGAGATATGGAAAGATTTTAACCGATAATTCTTCAATGAAGTGGTCATATGTTTACCTTCCATTTTTATTAAAGTACAAGAAAAATTTGTCAGAATAAAAAAAAACAAGTTGATCCATTTTCCTAGTAGATAATTAAATAAATTTGGTTTGATCTCTTCTCTCCCCCTATTAAAGAGGTTAATGGAGCTAATTCCTGATGCTAGATGACTTCGGTTTCTTGGTATCCTCCTTAGAATTGATGTTATAAGCTTTATTCTTGAAGGGACACACTAAGGTCCCTATAAATTCATAACCAAATAAAAAAAAATAGAGACAAAGAGAGAATAAAAGTTCTTCACAAAGAATAGATTGAAACTAGTTGAAGATGAGTACAAAACTTCCAAATCATTGAGGATGAGATACTTAAAAATTCTTGAGAAAGAGGTCATTACAAGTTCTTACAATATGAGATTATTAGAACCTCTTACAATATGAGATCACTACAACCTCTTACAATATGAGATCATTATAGTCTCGTACAAGATTCAATATCATTACAAATTCTTCAAGAAGAGAGATCATTTAAATTGTTCATGTGCCTTTTTTATGAAGAAAATAAGCACCCAAGAGTTTACAATCACAACTAATGTCAGATAATGTTTGGAGAGAGTAGTTATAACAACCATGGTACAAATATTAAATGAAATATGGATAATATTAAATGATGCATATATGTGATTTTTATATCTAATCCTATCATGAAAACCAATTGCAAAATAAAGGAATAAAATAAAATAAAACCCCCTTCAAGTGAAGTTCCCATATTATTCTTTATTATTCTTTGAATGAGATTATGTAGCTCTATGATAAAGATGAAATGCACTAAGCAATTGAAAGAAAAATGATGATAATATTATGAGAGAAATGATAAAAAAATTGGTTAGCCAAATTATTGCAAATAAGGTTCAATTTATAGGGTTGGGAGGCAAAATGCAAGAAAAGGAAAGTTAGTGTAGAACTCAGAAATAAGTCATAATTATGAAAAATTCAAGGCACAAATTAGTAGATTTCCATAATTGAGGAACTAAATTAGAAAAGTGTCAAAATATGACACAATATGACAAGGGTAAGAGATGCATTTTAGAATGCACAAGTTAAGGGGAAATTGGCATAGAAAGATGGAGGCAAATTAATGGGGAAAATGTGAAGAGAAAGTGTAAGAGGAGAAGAACAATTTGGGGGAATGTGTTAGAGGAAAGGTGGAAGCTAAATTTGGGAGAATAAAGCACAAATTAAGGAAATGTGTAAGAGTCATCATTCTTAGATTTGAAAATTCATTATTCCCTCAAAAAAGGATAATTAGGAATTATGAATTAATGAAAAGCTCAAAAATTCATGGAAAAGGGAACATATAAGTAATATGTAAATTAATTAATTATGGGAGACATAGATAGGGGGAATAAATCTAGTAAATATATTAATACAAATTGGACAAACTATTGATGATATATGTATCCCAAGGGGACAAATTTGTAAAAAAATATTGACTGAATGATGACATGGGATCAAAAAGAGTTTGTTCTTGAAATATTTGATGAAAGTTTGAACTGATTTTGATGATTTAAAACTTCTTCGGGAACAACACAAAATCAATCAACTTGGATAATGTGCACAATCTAGGGTGAAAAGATAAAATAACATCAATGAACTTTGAAAATGCTATTGAGTTGACTGATGGTGATGAAATAACATCGATGAAATTAGACAATGCTATTAAAAAGTACTGATGAGGCATCAATGATCTTTGACAATGCGCTCGAGCCAGGATGATGATTGATGGTAGAATTGAGGATGAGGCATCAATAAACTTTGAAAATTCCTTGCAAGGATTTGATATCGATTCAATGAGTTTGAAGTTATCTTGGACTAATTAGGAAACAATTAGGACTAATCAAGAATGATTTGGATTGATATAGGAAGATTTTATATGGTTTAGGATCAATTAGGATTAGATTAGGAAGGGATAGGATCAATTTAGGAATGTTTAGGATCGGTTTATGAACAACTAGGATTGGTTTAGGAATGTCTAGGATTAGTTTAGGAATTGTTCAATAATGATTCAGACTTTATTGATTCCGCCAAAGAGATCAAGGTTATGATGCAAGATGAGGGAAATTTTAGTAAATGATCAAATGAAAAATAAAAATAAAGATAGAAGACATGTTAAAAGAGGAGACATAGGTCTCAACCATTTTTGGATGTCTACAAAATATTTTTCACTCTAGGTTGCAAATCTCTATAAAGTTTGTAATAATGAAAGTTTGTGACTCTCCCATCATGGAGATATAAATAGGAGGGAAAGTCATTTGTGGAAATTAAAAAAAAGTGATCATCATAAGATATCCATAGTAAGTTCTTCCTTGAGATATAAGATAATTTTTATCTGAATAAATGGAACATAGGAATTATGGAAGGAGGGGAAGAAAGGGGAAGTACCTTCCAAAGGGATAGCAATGAAGAAGGGTTTTGACCCTTTCATAAGGTGGTAGTTTTGAAAGGGTATGACTATTGCAACAGGTGGATATGGAAAAGAGATGTGTCTCTTAATCACATTGAATGGTATAAAAAGGAGAAGGTTTCATTTGAGGAGGGCATCCAAGAGATATATAAAATTAGTGAACAATAAATTATTCTCGAAAGCCAAAGTGGAATGTGGTGGCTCAATTCCTATGAAATGTGTAGACCCTTTAATCAGTAATGTATAAAGAATAAATTATTCCAAGTATTCAAGGATAATTTATCTATTATCATAGATTAATACATTAGACTAGCATGCACCAAATCATCACTCTTCAATCTAAGAGTTTCACATTCATTTAATCATCATTCACTAAGATATCAAGTGCTTCACTATTATAACAAGGTAGATGAATCTAAAGATTAAATATCAAAGGGCTTCCAAATCTTTGAGGGGACCTACTTGTAGATTGGTGTGAAGTTCACTACAAAAGGTAAATTGAAATGTTAACTATCTATATTAAGTATGTTAAATACCAATATTTTTAAAAGGATCATTAATTAATTCTTAATTTAATTTGATTTAATTTTATAGTGATCTATGCTAATCATTGAAAATTGACAGACTCCTAGGGATATTACATAAAATATTTTTGAAAAATAGTAACAATGACACTTACATAAGAAAAATATGTAATGATTCAATAAGCATGATTAATACATATAATGCAAATGAAAAAGAAATGATATCAAAACTAATATCAATTATACATCAAATTACTTAAAATAACTATGTATGTCCATGTACAAATATGGCATAAATGGCAACTTGAATTTTTTTTAACAAAATATGGCACATTTCGTTTAAAACTCTCTACAAAATATACATGTGACAACTAAATGTCTCTATGACATCTTAGGGTACTGATGGATCTTTTAATACTATAAGGTCCAAAATTACTGAGACTTTTCACAAATTTTTCAACCACATCAACCACATTCTTCAATTTTAAACTTTAATCATGCAATAAATAAATAAATCATATAACCATCCAAAAAATGCAACAAAGTGAGACCATTACTTTTTTTGGAAACCCTGATTAAGGGAGAAAACCATGGTAGGAATTATCACCCACTAATAATCTACACTCTTTTCAAATACACCCTATTAAAGGCCTATCCTTGTTAGGATCTTTACAAACGGTGCTCGGTTAGGAGAAACCTTGTTAGGAGTCATTTGGTTGAGGGATTTACTTATAGCCCTATTAAGAGCTTTACCTTGTTTAGGAGCACCCTTTTTAAAGGATTTAAAACCCTAGTTAAAGAGTCACCTTGTTAAAGTATTTACAAATAAGACCTATTAAAGTCTACCTGGTTAAGGTATTTTCTTGTAGAAATTGTTAAAAATCAACACGTACAATGATCTGGGTATAGAACTCCTTATATTACTATTTATATCTGTTTAAGAAAAAACACTTCTCCTTCTTATAGAAATTCTTCTCTCTTCACTCGACTGTACCTTTACACCCATGATCTACAACTTCATAATTAGCCAATTTACATATAAATATATTTTCATGAACTAGGTCAGCCAATGCCTTAAACATGACCTAATAAATTTTAATTTCATCATTAAAATTCATTGCCACTTGATCCTTGAACCCTAAAACATGTTACCAATTGTTAATTATAGTTTCAAGTCCATGTTAGCATTCAAATCCATTGCACATTCGATTTAAATCAAGAATAGTCAAACCTTTTGACTTCTTCAACATGCTTCTAGCACTTGATTAAATTTGATCACCTCAAACAATGTACCATCATGATGAAGGTTGCTTCCCTTAATACCACAAACACATAACATAAATAGAGAAACAACAACAATATGCAAGAACAAAAAATTGGCTTCTTATTATCTCCACAAATGTGGAATTACAAACTTTCAGAATTACAATATGCAAAGCCACATGGGCATTCCCTTACAATATTCTATAGGAAAAAGCCTCGAATCAATACCCAGATCTACTACCCCGAACTGGCCCAAACTGCCCAAGACAACACTATAGCCTTCCTTATATAGGCAATTTTCCACCGCCTGAGAAGGTTCCATAATTTTAGCCAATAAGGCCAACCAAAATTAGAGTTATTTTATTTTTCATTTTATTACATCATAGTTGGCTCAAAATGACTTTTGAAACCCAAACAAAATTTTTGAAGGAAAATTATTTTCCACCATTTCAGGTGGCCCAACTTTCGGAGACCATAAGTCATCACCTGTTGACCCGCTTGACTATTATGACCCCATTTTGAAAAGGGCATGAAGCACTCTACAATGCCTAAAGCAAGAAAGCTTCATTCAGCCAAAGTTTTGACCTCATCCAGGGCCTATAAAGCCTTGCAAACTAAGTTCAAATTTTCTGTACCCTGTTTCCAAAATAAAAAAATTTCAATATCTTCAAAATTAGACTTGATCCGACAATGAAACTTTACAGGCATGCTGATATGACTAAGATGAACCTCCAACTATGAAATTAGAACATTTCGAGATCGTATGACCAACTTAATAAAAATAGCAAGTTTCCATAAATAGCAGCTCTACACCTAGATTGCTCCTGCATCAGACACCCGGGGTAATTTGAGAAGTGACCCTGTCACGACTCAGATGTGTAGAGGAAAACCAAGATGGTTAACCTCCTCCTTTGTCAGCCATGATGAATCTTCAATAGTTCATCCCTTCCATTTGACTAGATATTCTTCATATACCCTGTTCCTTGTGCTTCTGCCAACATGACTATCCCGTATGTCTTCAATCTCCTTGATATCTGAAATGGTTGCTGGAATACTCCACTATGCTACTGTGATCTCATCTTCAACACCTCCTTCATGATACTTTGTCAAATCTAAAATGTTAAACATTGGTGAAATATTCAGCTTAGTAGGCAATTCTACCTCATATGCATTTCCTGAATCATGCTTCTTTAGTATCTTACATGGCCCAAACTTCTTCATTTTCAACTTTTTATATGTACCAACTGGAAATTGCTCCTTCTGCAAATGAACCATGACTTCATCTCCAACCTAAAATTCCTTATGCCTCTTTTTCTCATCTACCTTAACCTTATACCATGCATTCATCTTGGTAATATGCTTCCCTCACCTCCTCATGGATGTTCTTCAAATGTTCTACAAAATCCTCAGCTTCAGAACTACTTATTTCTCCTTTATCTATCTTCCTCAACTCATATGCATTTCTGGTACTACTTCCATCTACAATCTATGGATGATGTGATGAACTAAACTTTAGATCTATCTTCAACTCTTCACTTTCTGCTAGTGTCATTCTGTGTGCTACCTTGTTTGGAAAATTGGCTCCTGGAATCAAGTCCAATTGATGACTGATCTTTCTTACTGGTGGTAATCTATCAGGCACATCATCAGATACAATATCCTGAAACTCATTCAATAATTTTGTAGCTTCTATAGGTACATCTTTTGCTTCCTCTTTCCTAGCCTTTGAAATTAAGGTAAAACACATATGCTTATGTCACATACCATCTAAGAAATTTCCTCTATCAACAAAATTTATTCTTGCATTACCACATACCTTTTCTTCGGTCTCCTTCAATGGTTTTAACTTATGTTGCACTCCATCCTTTGTCAAGGAATAGGTATTTGCACAACCATCATGTACAACACATCTATCAAATTGCCATGGTCTACCCAATAACATATGACATGCATCCATAGATATGATATCACATAGTACCTCATCTTGGTACCCGCTGATCTTGAACTTCACTAGGCACTATTCACTGACCATGAACTTGTGGTCATATTGCACCTAGGCAATGTGATATGGATGTGGATGTTTCTGCCTCTTGAGCTTCAACTTTGTCACCATCTCTTCTGACACCAAATTATTAGTACTACCACTATCAATAATCACATCACAATACTTACTCTCACACTTGCACCTGGTGCAAAACAAGCTCCTCCTTTATTCAGGTTCATTCTCACCACTCAGTAGGACTCTTCTGTTAATCAACATTTCTCCTCTTTCAGCATCTTTAGAATTTGAGGATCTGGCATCTTCATCTACATGTGCAACTCTGGCATGGCCTTCTTTCCTCCTATACATCCTTCCTTGGTGTTGAGGACATTCAAATGCCCTATGACCTTCTTCTCCATAGTGAAAACATGTTCCATGGAAGCCTCCTCTTCCTGAACCTTGTCCTTTTCCTCTTCCTCCTTGATCTCTATTATTTTCATCATGGAAATAGTTGAAATTATCTCCTCTCTGATTGTGACTGTTACTCACCTCATCCTACTTTTTTGAATCTTCATTTTGATCTCCATATGACCGTCCACCAGATCTTCCATCACGACCTCTTCCACTTTGTCTGCTCTTAAACTTCTTGTTCAGCTTTTCCTCTACTTTTAGGGAAAACTAGCATGCCTCTTCAATACTATTTATTTGAACCAGATTCAACTCCTCCTGAATGCTTGGCCTCAACCCATTAAGGTAATGGGAAACTTTCTCCTTATCAGCTTCCCCATGCCCTGTTTTGATGAGGATTCGATAGAAATCCTCTGTATACTCCTGAATAGATCTTCCTGCTTGCTTCAAACTTTGCATTTTATTCAGTAGGTCAAGCTCATAATCAATAGGGATGAACTATCACTTCAATTTATCCACCATCTGCTCCCATCTTGTGATTTTATCTTTTCCTCTTCTATTTCACTCCAATTGAATCTCTTGCCACCAGATCTTCGCATGACCTTCCAGTCTGGCCTTCACAAATTTGACCCTATCAGGATCCTCAATATCTTCATACTGAAAATATTCTTCACATTCATTGATCCAGTCGATTAACTCCTCTGGGTTAATATTTCCTGAAAATGTAGGAACCTCAATCTTAGGTCTTTTCCTGATCTTGGAAATGGCTTGAAAAAGTCTTTCTTCCTCCTGGTTCACAATTTTGACTTCTCCTTCTTGATCTTCTTCTTCGGCTTCATCCTCACTTTCATCTTTGACATTAAGATTCATTCCTCTGTGAATCTCTTCTTGCAATGCTCGCACTTTTCTGGAACGCTCTAACCTCAGGTGTTACAAAACTAGCTCTTGCACCACCTTCCCTTCATGGAGGCATTTTAACGCTTCTCACTGAAAACCTAACCACGATCCTAGTGCAAATAGCCTCACAGTCGGTGATCTGTTTACACATAAACCCTAACCCATGGTCCTAGTGCAAACTGCCTCACAATCGGTGATCTATTTACACACTCAGGAACTCCTGCTCTAATACCACTTGATGAAGGGTGCTCCCCTTAATACCACAAACACATAATAGAAACAGAGAAACAACAATAATATGCAAGAACAAAAAATTGGCTTCATATTATCTCCACAAATGTGGAATTATGAACTTTCAAAATTATAATATGCAAAGCCACATGGGCATTCCCTTACACTATTCTATAGGACAAAGCCTCAAATCAATACCCAGATCTACTACCCTAAACTACCCCGAACTGCCCAAGACAACACTGCAGCCTTCCTTATATAGGCAATTTTCCACCGCCCGAGAAGGTTCCAAAATTTTAGCCAATAAGGCTGACCAAACTTAGAATTATTTTATTTTTCATTTTATTACATCATAGTCAGCTCAAAACAACTTTTCAAACCCAAACATAAATTTTGAAGGAAAATTATTTTTTGCCATTTCAGGTGGCCCAACTTCCAAAGACCATAAGTTATCATCTGTTGACTCAATTGACTATTATGGCCCCATTTCAGAAAGGGCATAAAGTGCTCTACAACACTAAAATCAAGCAAGATTCATTTAGCTAAAGTTTCAACCTCATCCGAGGCTTCTAAACCCTTGAAAACTGAGTTCAAAGTTTTTGTATCCTATTTCCAAAATAAAAAATTTTCAATATCTTCAAAACTAGACTTGATCCGGCAATGAAACTTTACAGGCAGGCTGATATGACCAAGATGAACCTCCAACTGTGAAATTAGAACATTCTGAGATCGTATGACCAACTTACGAAAAATAGCAAGTTTCCATAAATAGCAGCTCTACATAAGATAGCCCTTATTGAAAAGTAAACAAAAATATTTTTGGGTGATGCAAGATTACTCTTACACCCAGGATGCTCCTGCATCACATCAAATCATCATTACAAATATATTATGTCCCATCACCTTGCAACCTAGATAATGAAAATATTTACTGCAATTAATGACATCATCAATACTCACAGATATAACATTAACTATTCAAACCTACTCAAACTTTAGCTAAATTCCACATAATGATCTTTTGTCACTTGAAACCATGTCTTACGGTACTCAAATCTTGTAGTGATCATAAAATAAATCCCATAGATTAGTAAAGATACACATACAATGATCATAATTCTTGGGTCCGTACCAATTTTATAGAACAATCTAATCATTCATTGACATCTGATATTATCTATTCTCTTGTCTGCCCCGTTTCTCTTCAATCGATCATAAATCTCTCCATACTTGTTTTTAGCCTCTGCAATTCAACATACAACCTCTAAAAAAATCTCTAAGTCTCCAATAATAACTACACACTCCAATTCTTTTACAAACTCACCGCATATTTGATTCAAAAACTTATCAGCTTACTATCAACACAAACATCACTAAGTTGACATTAATGAGAGCACAAGAATTGATCTCCTTGTCATCAAATTTATACCACAACATTCTCAAAAATCTTTACAACTTCTTTGTATCATTTATGCAAAACATCTCCCCTTTTGGCACTAATGGGAACACCACATCAAGGCCACATTTATATGATAATAATAAATCTCCATAGATCCCCCTTATTTGATGCTCTTCTTGATCTTCTCCTTTTAAGTCTTGTCTTGTTCTTCTCCTCTTGTTCCTTCTATAAAAAATTCAGCTAATATTTTCTGCAATACCTAACTTTTTTTCTCTTCTCCCCTTTGACAATAATGCAAAAGGTGCCACATATATCACATACTTCTCCCCCTAAGGAGTAGTCCACTTCACATCAATCTACAATGAAAAATATTCAATGAGTGCACTAGATTGATGCTTACAACATCTTAATTTTATTCATGTAGTTGAATAACCCCTAACAATCATATACTCAAAAGTATCTTTAGGTAATGACTTAGTGAATATATCTACTAGATTATCATTGGTTGGCATATATTTCAATTTGAATACCTTTTCCTACACTTTCTCTCTTAAGAAATGATGCTTTATTTCATTATGTGTTGGAACTATTGAAAATTGGCTAAGTATTTGTTCCTTTTCCTTGAAGAGTGGTGTTAGAATGTTTCATCCTTGCAAAAAAGTTTCTCATAGTTCAAACAATTAAAGTTTACAATGACATTGGAAGTAAGAAAAATTCATCAAGTCTAAGATGGTTTTTTCTTATTGGTTTATATGTTATGTGTGGCAGATTTTCCTTGGCCAATTTATTGTCTGAGGTACCAATGCCCAACTGTTATTTTGAAGGGAACCATTCTAGGGAGTTATCCCACATATTCTATTTTTTGAAATAAGTTATTCTCTTTATACATCAACACAGACATTAGAAGTGCCAAAAAGATGCCTACCTTTTGGTGGGAGCTTGCACACGAAGCCAACTTATACTTGAGAGATGACTAAAAAAAATTTGTGGCTCTATAATAAATCGATGAGGATATGTGAGGCCCACCTTCGGCCCACATAGTGATCCTGTGTTATACATATTAGCTATCATTTTGATTATGTTTCTTTCAGAGATACTTGGACTTTGTCGACTACTGTTATATTATGTTTGACTCGTTGGACTGTTCTTTTGATTATTCTGCATATGGGATCCATGATGTGTAGATTTGGTTTATGTTTTTATATGATGTTTTGTGAACCTGATGATCATGATGATATTTAAATTACGTTATGTAATTTCATTTTAAATATGCAATCAAATCATGAATATTACATGCAATTGAAGTATGAGTTGAATTATGCAATTTAATGATTAAATTTCGCTATATCATATATGTTTATTTTAATGGTTTTCTTCCTTGAATTACTGATGCTGCATTTAGGTATTGCAGGTGGAAGGACCATGGAAACACATTCGGGGAAATCACATTGAACGTAGGGTAACCAGTTAAACCAAGGCCCCGTCTATAAAGAGACCTGAGACCTCGTTGTTAAGTATTTATATTCGTAACAGTAATTTGAATGATTGTGTGTTTTAATGTTGTGACATTGGACGTACCTTTCGTGAAATGTTATTTTGTAAAGTGTCGCTTGACACTAATGTTAAATGTTATCAAGGTACGTCGTGTGTTGTGTGAGAGCACTTGCTAGGAGTTTTAGGGAAATCTTAGCACACCTTTTTGCCATAGGAACCATGATGCAGTACCCATTCCCCATTTCCGATCTTATTCCTCGACATGAGTTTAGAGGGTTAATAATGGCCTTAGGAGATAGTTTTATGCTAAATTTGTTAACCCATTCCATGTACCCATGGGTTAGGGGTATTTTCACCTTTTTAGAAGCCTAAAATTGACTTTATGACCCTTTTTAAATTTCATATTCTATCTTGAGCGAAAATTGCAACTTGCTTGATTGAACCTTATTTATGAGGTTAGGTGTAGAAGCCCTATTTAGAGGAAATTTTGGCTAAGGATGATTCATTCACCCATTCTCTATTTTTAGAGAGTTTCCAGAAAGTTAGAGGAAAAAGCTTGAAGCTTGGATTAGGGCTCAACAAAATTCTTCCATAGCTTTGGACTTGAGGTAGGAAATCATGTGCTCTCTCTGTTTTTTATGAGATGTTTGTAATTGTGATCATGTTCTTGGCTTCCCATGGTTGGTCATGGTGGTAGCTTGCTTTGTTTTGTGTTGTGTTTTAGCTCCCCATGGTTGGTCATGGTGAGAGCAAGCTTGCAAATGTGTTTTTCATGTAATTGGATTTTGGGTTGTTTACTCTTAGATTCTCTCACCCTTGGGAGGGAAGAGAAATCAAGAGGGGGTGTGGGAATGGAGGCAACTCCATGTGTAGAGTCTCCTCCATGTGTGGGGAAAGATGAACTTGGGTGAGTGATTTTCCCCAAGAAACCTTGCATATAGCCCTTGTGGCTATGGGGGGCATAAGGAGGGAAAATTGGCCGTGTGTGCCTTGTATGTAATTGAGAAATATGGGTCCATGTGTGGCCTTGTTTTGTTATGCAATGGTTATCTCCATGGTTGTCTACCCACACCCTACAAAGGAAATTCATGGAAATTTCTTAGTTTTCTTCTTGAGGGAATTTGGGATTTTTACCAATGTTTATAATCTTGTTGTGTTTGTGTGTGTATGATTGTATCCTGTTCATTGTGTTCTCCCCAAGCTCGGGGGTGGTCTCATGAGAGACCTTGGATGGGAGGTGAGCTCCCATGGTCTTTTCCTTGTCTTGTTTTCATTTGCAGATATTGAAGTATGGATGCATGATGGTAAAGAAGTTAAAGATTTTTGCCTTGAAGTTTTGAATGAGGAATTCACTCCATGTTTTGAAGCATTCTTGTAAATTTTGAATGGTGTTTTCAATCTCCCTTGGGAGTACTTGTAAATTGTAAATTATAAAGGAAAATAAGATAGATAAACATGATGCTATAATGATCTCTCATTGTAAAGATTGATGTATTTAGTGAATGTATGATACTCATGTAAAGGAAAGCAAACATCATTTTGAATATTGCAATGTTGTTTTGAAATCTAGGATGAAGTAAATTTCAATGGAAGTATAGATAATGAAAAGTTTATGTAATTCATGTTATGGATAGGATGAATACTTGCTTGTCACTTAAAAGTCCTTAATCTCTCCCTACCATTGAAATTACTCTCTTTATCTTTGCAATGAGTTCTTCAAGTTGATAGAATTATATGTTGAATAGTTTTCAAATAGAACACTTATTTGAATGAAATAAGAAGATTGTAGTTTCCATTAGATGTTTCACATTGACTAAGAACAATGCAAATAAAATCTGAATATATGTTTTGAATCACTCCTTAATTCTATGATAATGTCATGAAACAACTATGAAACTATGAGCATTTTAGTTATTCAGAAGAGGCCTTATTTGATTACAATTAAACTATGTTAATCTTTGTATGAAACACTATCTAATTTCAATATCCTAAACTCTTCATTCCATTTTAGAAATCATTAAATTTTCATTGCTATGCTCTTATAAGTTTTCAAAAAAAAATTGAACTAGAAGTGCTAAAAAAAAAATAGCACTTCCCAGAAATTTAAAGAGAGCAAAATGCTCTCTGGATTTTGTATGGGATAAAAATCCCATACAAAAATCCTTACCACAGTCATTTAATATTAATATTTATCATGCCACCTTTTTGCCAAGCAATTAAATAAACATAAATTCAAAAATATCATTCTTACCTTTTTGAAAGTCTTTTCCCCTAGGCGCAGGTGGTTGAAAGCTAAGACTTTGTTATTAATCCCAAACCTTTTTTGTGATGGGATGGTGTCCTTGGAGACACATCAGCAAGTTTATTGGGTTAGCTTTTTAAAACTTGTCTTCTTAAGCCACGCAGCCTTTGGAGGGAGATAAAAATCATGTTATAAATTTCCCTTTGTTTGAAACTTGCTAAGGGTAGGTGGGCACTCTAAACTTTGCTATTTAATGAAACCTTCTCCCAAAGCATCTCATCCTCCTTGATTTGCACCCCTTAGCCTTATAAGATATAGACTCCTCATGGCACGTGGGTGAGGAGAGATTAGAAAGAAGGGATGGGAGTTAATAAGGAAGATAGGGTAGTTGATAGTTGTAGGATATTTAGAGGATTAAAAGATTGTTTAGTAGGATGTTTAGTAGATAAGTTTAATTAGTAGGTTGTTAAGATAGTCTAGATTATTAAATAAATATGTTATTTTGAGATAATGTGTTATTAATAACATTAGATGGATTTTTTTATGAAAAGCAATTTTATTATCAAAAAGGCTAGTTTAATAAAGTTAGTTTAGTGAGTAGTTAAGTTAGGTATTTAGATAGTTAGTTTGCTAAGCTAGTTTAGGGGTTAATAAAGGTTGTTAGATAACATATGATATCATGTTTGTTTTGTAAATTTTGTGTTATGCAATGTAATTCTTTTATTAATTAAATTATGTTATTTTGTTATTATGCAAATAATGATTGTCATGGATAGATGTATGTTTGCATTGTTTTGTTATATTAATTTGTTAATGTTATTTAATCCAATGATGTAAATATTAGAACATGTTATGTTTTATAGGTTAATATATTATAATTTATTAATTAATTAATAATTATATTAATTAATTAATATTTTATAATTATTAATTAATAATACACTTATATAATATTTAAGAATAGGTTGACCTACATGGTACACCGTTAACATTAATCAACCATGTCCTCTTAGTCAACCTTTGAGATCTCTAGTTGACGAACGATAATTTTGATTGTCATGAAGATGGACGTACTTAACCTTAATTAATATTCATCTAGCATCCTTTTTAGACAACATTGTCGAGGTTGTTCACCTGATTCATTGTAACCTCGTCGTTGAACTCACTAACCCGCATCTTGTGTGTAGAAACTTATCACCTTTTAAAAAAATTTGTTGGTTGTGTTTTGACCCAACTTTTGGGCATCACATTTTGGTATCAGAGCACTGGGTTCAACTCTAGGAACCTTTGTGCCATTACGCTTTGCTAGGAAAGTATTCGTGTACGCATAGTAACCCTTTTGAGTTATGTATGTGAGGAGCATGTGCGCGTACATTATGGAATGGTCATACCAACATCATCGTGTGTGGGTGCCCTAGGATGGCTATGGGAATACCTCGAAGAAGCCAAACCCTTATAACATCGGAGTGATGTAGAAACTGGGTAGAATGGCCTAACCATTTCAGTATGGGGTGGAAAATTGTTCTATACCCTCGCAGGATGTACATTATTAAGTTATGGTGGGGCCCATGCCATGATGTAAATTTTTTTTTTTATGATGGAAATACTCCATGATCATCAACAATTTCTCCTTGTATAGACTAGGACCTTCTCGAAGCATTGGGAACTTATGATACAGCTTGGGAAGGCTAATTAGTCATAGGAGATGGACGATAGTAACCTATGTTAAGAAAAGTATTGTAGTACCGAAGTAATGTAAAGGAGGCTCATTTAATTATTGCTTCAGGCAATGAAAGTATGGTGCCCCTAGTCAAGGTATAGATTGAATCACCTATGGATATGTAAGTTAAAGGTTGAAATTCCTCAGTATTCTATGGTGGGTACTCCTTTTGGATTTGATGTTAGTAGTTTCATTTTGCTTATGGATTTCTTGAGTCGTTTATCTTCTTGGTGGAACTTTCTACGTATTGGACTGGTACCTTTTTGTTTTGTTTTCTTTGATTGGGTTTTGTCACCAACTGTATAGTTCTTATCTTGGCAGTTGCCATCATTGATTTTTTTTTAATTTTATTTTCTTTTCTTTTCGATTGAAATGAGCTCACTTTTTATTTTTGTATTCGAAGTTGAAGCAGATAGATTTGCTTTTTGAGAATTCCTTGTA
The DNA here is from genome assembly GCA_027943335.1 of Chamaecyparis obtusa. Lineage (NCBI taxonomy): Eukaryota > Viridiplantae > Streptophyta > Pinopsida > Cupressales > Cupressaceae > Chamaecyparis > Chamaecyparis obtusa. Next base: position 4,117,798 of record BSBK01000537.1, read on the forward strand.
TCTATTTTTTTTTAGGGTGACTACTATGAGCACTCTCTTCGGCTGCCAGTCCTATGTCATTTGTACCCTCTTTGTTTTTAAAGAGTCCCACCAATCGTGTGTATATGAGGTAACACCTAGAAAGAGATATTATCCCATGTCGGAAGGTACTATAGGATCGATAGATCAGATCCATGCTCTTTTATGATGAATAACATAAATGATTGGTTTCCTTGTAGTTGGAGTAGGTGAAAGTTGGTGTTTTGGCAAACCATGGTGGTGTAAATTATTTATAAGACATACAATTTTGTAAGTGGCCTTGCACGGGTGTTAGTATTATGAAGTTCATCCTTTGGGTAATCATGTACCCTAATAGGAAAGATCTATGATGTTATCGGTGACTATTGAATGATTCCTTCTTCATAACAGAGGTTAAGTATTTGGGGCATGTCATATCTGGTGATGGGATCTCAGTAGATCCATCAAAGATAGAGGCTATTATGAATTGGCTAGCACCTACCATAGTGACTGAAGTCAGAAGTTTCATGGGACTAGCCGGTTATTACAGATGTTTTGTTGAGGAATTCTCTAGAGTGGCACATCCTATCACTTCCCTTCAGCAAAAGGGGAAGAAGTTTGAGTGGACAGAAAAGTGTGAGAGGGCTTTTCAGGAGCTCAAGAGAGCACTCACCAGTGCACCGATTCTTGCAGTGCCAAATCCTTCAGCGGAATTTGTGGTGTGCACAGATGCTTCATTAAATGGATTAGGGGCAGTCCTTATCCAGGGAGGGCGAGCTATTGCTTACGAGTCTAGGAAGCTTAAGACTCATGAGCTCAATTACCCTACGCATGATTTGGAGCTTGCAGCAGTGGTACATGCCTTAGTGCGATGGCGTCACTTCCTCTTAGGTCACCGCTTTGAGCTTCATTCAGACCATCAGAGCCTTCAGTATATATTTACCCAGCCGAACCTTAATGCTCGATAGAGGCGATGGATGGAGTTCTTATGTGAGTATGACTTTGATGTCCACTACATCAAGGGGAAAGAGAACGTTGTTGCAGATGCCTTGAGTAGGAGACGGCACGATATCTATTCTATGACTGCAGGCATAGATTTGAGGGGTCAGATCCTCCGTCATCTATAGGAAGATGAGTGGTATGCAGAGGTTTGCGAGATGATTCGATCCCAGAGACCCTTGGAGGGGAAGTATGTTGGTTATACTTTAGAGTCCGATGGGCTTCTACGCCATCGAGAGCGTATCTATGTACCTTCTACCAGAGATTTACGTGCATTCATTATACTTGAGGCTCACAGAGCACCTTATGCAGCACATCCCGGGGTTAAGAAGCTACATGCAGATTTGAGACAACTGTATCATTGGCCTGGCATGAGATTGCAGATTGCTGAGATAGTGGCCAGGTGTCTTGAGTGTCAGCGGGTTAAGGCGGAGCACCGCCATCTTGGTGGACTCCTGCAGCCGCATGAGATTGCAGTATGGAAGTGGGAGGTTATATCCATGGATTTTATAGTTGGTCTTCCGATGTCTTCCCAACGCCATTATGGTGACGGTGGACCGGTTGACTAAGGTAGCCCACTTTTCTCCAGTTCGTACTACCTTCACAGCACTCGCAGTAGCCCAGGTGTTCTTATGAGATATTTTCAGACTTCATGGCATACCTCATAAGATCATCTCGGATAGAGATTCTCTTTTCACTTCATCCTTTTGGAGAGAGCTTCAGGCAGTAGTGGGCACTAGGCTCAATTTCAGTACCGCCTATCACCCTGAGACAGATGGGCAGACCGAGAGGGTCAATCAGGTTTTAGAGGACATGCTTTGCATGTATGTTATGGATCATCAGACCCGGTGGGAGGAGTACCTTCATCTTGTGGAGTTTGCCTATAACAATGGGAATCATTCATCATTGGGAATGCCTCCTTTCCAGGCATTATATGGTAGACCTTGCAGGACCCCACTGAGTTGGGATAGGATCGAGGACAGAGTTTCTATTGGTCCTGAGTTAGTTTGAGATATGGAGCAGTAGGTCACCCTGATTAGGCAGCGTCTCTTAGAGGCTCAGGATAGATAGAAGAAGTATGCAGATGTGAAGAGGATTGACCGAGCATACCTTGTGGGAGATAGAGTATTCTTGAGAGTGCGACCGCACAAGAGTCCAATCCGTTTTGGAAAGGGCTCTAAGCTCGCACCTCATTTTGTTGGTCCGTTTGAGATCCTAGAGAGGATAGGGCCCGTTGCTTATCATCTAGCCTTGCCACCTAGCCTGTCACACATCCACGATGTGTTCCATGTATCGGTTTTGCGAAAGTATATCTATGATGAGTCTCATATTATTGATTGGGATGCCTTGCAGGTGGAGTCAGATGGCCAGCTGGCACTAGAGCCCATTCGCATTTTGGCTCGTCCGACATTGGTACTTCAAGGTAGAATGCTGGACCAAGTTAGGGTCCAGTGGGATTGCTATGATGAGGTCACAGCCTCATGGGAGGATGCAGCTCAGATGAGGGCCCAGTATCCGCACCTCTTTGATGAACTCCAGGAGGATGTTCATACCTAGAGGGGGTGGATGTGAGGCCCACCTTCGGCCCACATAGTGATACTGTGTTATACATATTAGCTATCATTTTGATTATGTTTCTTTCAGAGATACTTGGACTTTGTCGACTACTGTTATATTATGTTTGACTCGTTGGACTGTTCTTTTGATTATTCTGCATATGGGATCCATGATGTGTAGATTTGGTTTATGTTTTTATATGATGTTTTGTGAACCTGATGATCATGATGATATTTAAATTACGTTATGTAATTTCATTTTAAATATGCAATCAAATCATGAATATTACATGCAATTGAAGTATGAGTTGAATTATGCAATTTAATGATTAAATTTCGCTATATCATATATGTTTATTTTAATGGTTTTCTTCCTTGAATTACTGATGCTGCATTTAGGTATTGCAGGTGGAAGGACCATGGAAACACATTCGGGGAAATCACATTGAACGTAGGGTAACCAGTTAAACCAAGGCCCTGTCTATAAAGAGACCTGAGACCTCGTTGTTAAGTATTTATATTCGTAACAGTAATTTGAATGATTGTGTGTTTTAATGTTGTGACATTGGACGTACCTTTCGTGAAATGTTATTTTGTAAAGTGTCGCTTGACACTAATGTTAAATGTTATCAAGGTACGTCGTGTGTTGTGTGAGAGCACTTGCTAGGAGTTTTAGGGAAATCTTAGCACACCTTTTTGCCATAGGAACCATGATGCAGTACCCATTCCCCATTTCCGATCTTATTCCTCGACATGAGTTTAGAGGGTTAATAATGGCCTTAGGAGATAGTTTTATGCTAAATTTGTTAACCCATTCCATGTACCCATGGGTTAGGGGTATTTTCACCTTTTTAGAAGCCTAAAATTGACTTTATGACCCTTTTTAAATTTCATATTCTATCTTGAGCGAAAATTGCAACTTGCTTGATTGAACCTTATTTATGAGGTTAGGTGTAGAAGCCCTATTTAGAGGAAATTTTGGCTAAGGATGATTCATTCACCCATTCTCTATTTTTAGAGAGTTTCCAGAAAGTTAGAGGAAAAATCTTGAAGCTTGGATTAGGGCTCAACAAAATTCTTCCATAGCTTTGGACTTGAGGTAGGAAATCATGTGCTCTCTCTGTTTTTTATGAGATGTTTGTAATTGTGATCATGTTCTTGGCTTCCCATGGTTGGTCATGGTGGTAGCTTGCTTTGTTTTGTGTTGTGTTTTAGCTCCCCATGGTTGGTCATGGTGAGAGCAAGCTTGCAAATGTGTTTTTCATGTAATTGGATTTTGGGTTGTTTACTCTTAGATTCTCTCACCCTTGGGAGGGAAGAGAAATCAAGAGGGGGTGTGGGAATGGAGGCAACTCCATGTGTAGAGTCTCCTCCATGTGTGGGGAAAGATGAACTTGGGTGAGTGATTTTCCCCAAGAAACCTTGCATATAGCCCTTGTGGCTATGGGGGGCATAAGGAGGGAAAATTGGCCGTGTGTGCCTTGTATGTAATTGAGAAATATGGGTCCATGTGTGGCCTTGTTTTGTTATGCAATGGTTATCTCCATGGTTGTCTACCCACACCCTACAAAGGAAATTCATGGAAATTTCTTAGTTTTCTTCTTGAGGGAATTTGGGATTTTTACCAATGTTTATAATCTTGTTGTGTTTGTGTGTGTATGATTGTATCCTGTTCATTGTGTTCTCCCCAAGCTCGGGGGTGGTCTCATGAGAGACCTTGGATGGGAGGTGAGCCCCATGGTCTTTTCCTTGTCTTGTTTTCATTTGCAGATATTGAAGTATGGATGCATGATGGTAAAGAAGTTAAAGATTTTTGCCTTGAAGTTTTGAATGAGGAATTCACTCCATGTTTTGAAGCATTCTTGTAAATTTTGAATGGTGTTTTCAATCTCCCTTGGGAGTACTTGTAAATTGTAAATTATAAAGGAAAATAAGATAGATAAACATGATGCTATAATGATCTCTCATTGTAAAGATTGATGTATTTAGTGAATGTATGATACTCATGTAAAGGAAAGCAAACATCATTTTGAATATTGCAATGTTGTTTTGAAATCTAGGATGAAGTAAATTTCAATGGAAGTATAGATAATGAAAAGTTTATGTAATTCATGTTATGGATAGGATGAATACTTGCTTGTCACTTAAAAGTCCTTAATCTCTCCCTACCATTGAAATTACTCTCTTTATCTTTGCAATGAGTTCTTCAAGTTGATAGAATTATATGTTGAATAGTTTTCAAATAGAACACTTATTTGAATGAAATAAGAAGATTGTAGTTTCCATTAGATGTTTCACATTGACTAAGAACAATGCAAATAAAATCTGAATATATGTTTTGAATCACTCCTTAATTCTATGATAATGTCATGAAACAACTATGAAACTATGAGCATTTTAGTTATTCAGAAGAGGCCTTATTTGATTACAATTAAACTATGTTAATCTTTGTATGAAACACTATCTAATTTCAATATCCTAAACTCTTCATTCCATTTTAGAAATCATTAAATTTTCATTGCTATGCTCTTATAAGTTTTCAAAAAAAAATTGAACTAGAAGTGCTAAAAAAAAAATAGCACTTCCCAGAAATTTAAAGAGAGCAAAATGCTCTCTGGATTTTGTATGGGATAAAAATCCCATACAAAAATCCTTACCACAGTCATTTAATATTAATATTTATCATGCCACCTTTTTGCCAAGCAATTAAATAAACATAAATTCAAAAATATCATTCTTACCTTTTTGAAAGTCTTTTCCCCTAGGCGCAGGTGGTTGAAAGCTAAGACTTTGTTATTAATCCCAAACCTTTTTTGTGATGGGATGGTGTCCTTGGAGACACATCAGCAAGTTTATTGGGTTAGCTTTTTAAAACTTGTCTTCTTAAGCCACGCAGCCTTTGGAGGGAGATAAAAATCATGTTATAAATTTCCCTTTGTTTGAAACTTGCTAAGGGTAGGTGGGCACTCTAAACTTTGCTATTTAATGAAACCTTCTCCCAAAGCATCTCATCCTCCTTGATTTGCGCCCCTTAGCCTTATAAGATATAGACTCCTCATGGCACGTGGGTGAGGAGAGATTAGAAAGAAGGGATGGGAGTTAATAAGGAAGATAGGGTAGTTGATAGTTGTAGGATATTTAGAGGATTAAAAGATTGTTTAGTAGGATGTTTAGTAGATAAGTTTAATTAGTAGGTTGTTAAGATAGTTTAGATTATTAAATAAATATGCTATTTTGAGATAATGTGTTATTAATAACATTAGATGGATTTTTTTATGAAAAGCAATTTTATTATCAAAAAGGCTAGTTTAATAAAGTTAGTTTAGTGAGTAGTTAAGTTAGGTATTTAGATAGTTAGTTTGCTAAGCTAGTTTAGGGGTTAATAAAGGTTGTTAGATAACATATGATATCATGTTTGTTTTGTAAATTTTGTGTTATGCAATGTAATTCTTTTATTAATTAAATTATGTTATTTTGTTATTATGCAAATAATGATTGTCATGGATAGATGTATGTTTGCATTGTTTTGTTATATTAATTTGTTAATGTTATTTAATCCAATGATGTAAATATTAGAACATGTTATGTTTTATAGGTTAATATATTATAATTTATTAATTAATTAATAATTATATTAATTAATTAATATTTTATAATTATTAATTAATAATACACTTATATAATATTTAAGAATAGGTTGACCTACATGGTACACCGTTAACATTAATCAACCATGTCCTCTTAGTCAACCTTTGAGATCTCTAGTTGACGAACGATAATTTTGATCGTCATGAAGATGGACGTACTTAACCTTAATTAATATTCGTCTAGCATCCTTTTTAGACAACATTGTCGAGGTTTTTCACCTGATTCATTGTAACCTCGTCGTTGAACTCACTAACCCGCATCTTGTGTGTAGAAACTTATCACCTTTTAAAAAAATTTGTTGGTTGTGTTTTGACCCAACTTTTGGGCATCACAGGATAGATGGCGAGATCTTGAAATCTTTCAAAATAAAGTCTTGAAGAGAGAGAATCACCATGAGATTGTGATCTTTTGACATGTGGAAAGTGCAAGTTGAGTTGGTCAAGTGGGCCTAGGGCAACATGTGGCATAATTTTGTGATCCTTCCATGCTTATCAATTTGAAAATGATGTCAACATGAGATGGCAAGATGACACCACATAAAAAATGTTGTAAAGATAGATGGAAGACCTGACAAACATAGATGGCGAGTGCTTATGATCCTGTGGTTGAGGCTGATGAGGAAAGAGAAAGTGCCCAGGATTGGGAGAAGGTGCTAGGTAGTGCAAGTAAAGGAAATGGATGCTGAACTAAGGAGGATAGATAGAAAAATCTCATAATCTAACCATCCTGATAGGTACAAGGATAAAATTAGTTTGGGATTGTGGTGTTGCCACATGTGGTGGATAGGTGCAACTTCAAAAGGTTATGGAATAGTTAGAAAATGATGGTGTGACCTTGCAATAGGAGATAGTGAATGCAAGGTCATGAGTTCACAAGTCTTCTAAGTAGTTGGTGAAAAGTGTTGCAATGTTTTTAGTGGTCACAAATAGTGGTTAGTTGAGATTTTGAAGGTTATTTTGGTGTTTAATGTCTAGAGCTATGAAGTTTTGGGGGTGATGAAATTGTTACAAGTAGTGGTTATCACTACACCAAAAGATCAATTTGTTAATGCCTGATATAACTCCTAGACTTATAGAAGAGACAGGAGGTGGTTAAGCCATGTCATGAATCTCCAAGGGAGCACTGACCATTTTGCCAACAATCTCCCCCTCAGTGTTACCTGAGGGGAGTCAAACCTATGACCAAGCTCTGATACCATTTGTTACAAGTAGTGATTGTCATTGCACCAAAAGATCGATCTATTAATGCCTGATAAAACACTAGACTTATATAAGACATAGGAGGAGGTTAAGCCATGTCATGAATCTCAAGGGGAGTGTTGACCATTTTTTCAACATAAATATGGAAGGCTCGAAATGCACGTGCTAATATAAAATGCTAGGTGTGGCTTTCTAGTGAAGTTAACCATTAGAAAAAGAGATTGGGAAATTGCGAGAAACCAAGAACTACCACGTGGTATTCAAGGTGAATAAAATGCTAGCCTTGAAGGATCGTAATGTTGTTGGTGCATCACCTCATGGTTATATAAAGGTAAATTAAGGTTTTTGTGATATTGCAAGATAATTGCATGTATATCAGGCTAAGTGATTGATGGGTGCTACTATTTCACAAAGATCAAAAGGGTACCTTGCAGAGCTACAATGAGGACCATTTGACATTTATCATGATTTTTCTTGTTTACTTTTCCCTATCATTTTTGTGTACCATCATACAAAGACATTTAAGATGACCACTCGCACAAGTTCCTGAGGTAGTGAAGCAATTTCATTTGAAGGTTACAAAGTTGCACCAACTTTTTTGACCGTTGACTTAAGTTGAAAGATGATAAGTGTAGTCTCCAAAAATAGGTTTATGATACATCAAATAGTTTGATCATTAACACCTATTACGAAGAAGCCATGACTTATTGATATGCAAGAAGGAGGACAATATTATAAGAATTTTATTGGAGATGCAAGTTTAATAATTGATTCTTGCTAGAATGAGGAATGTTAAGAATTTTAAAACTTCTGGAAGTGCCTGTGATTAGTTGGGAATGTACTAGCTATCATTTTTATGATACAAGTTTTACAACACTGCGAATTCAAAGATGTCATAGTTATAGTGATAACTCCCACTCTTTTATTTGATCTAGTTCTTCTCTTCAGTTTATAAATGGATTGATCTTATGTAGTCTTTTTGTTAATAAGTTAATGTTTTTATCCCTAAGTGATCCATAGCTTGTTGCAATCCTTGTCCTATAAAAGGATTTTCAATATCACTTAGGAAGGGCTGAAATTTTTTCTATTGAAATCATAGGAGTTGGTTTAATCAAATTCATATTTAATAGAGGTCATTAGTCAATTATAACATTTTAGAGAGAAAATAAGGTTTAGAATTGGAGTCTCAGTCCTATTGAGTTTTATTTGAATAATTAAATCAATATATGAAGATAATGATTTTGAAGTCACCAAAATATAATCCAAGTTTGGTGCTCTCCTCTCTATTGTTTTTATGAGTTGTGCATTCAATAATTCAAATTTCTTATTCAATTCACTACATATCTTTCATATGTGTATGTTTTAATTCCAAGCTATGATTAAAGGTCAATTAAAATTCTGAAAATTGACTCATGAGTTCATAAGGTTAGTACTATGATCATTATAAGAAGTCCCAAATTAGGATTACATGAATAGATAATATTGTAATACAATAATAATCTAAGTCTTTAATCAATAATAATTTTATGTCATTCATCTAAAGAGTTGTGGATTGAAAATATTTCCCAATGATAATGTAGTAATCTAAATCAGCTATAATTGTTATTTTGATTGGTCCATTTCATTTGGTTAAACCATTTTGACTAGTCCATGTCATTTGGTTAAACCATTTTGATTAAAAACATTTTATATTCTAGTTTTACCTATGGTATGTGTATCTCATGCTCCATAACAATTCAGAATCAATAAGTAGGTAGCCATTAATTAGTATTTTCTTGTTATTGTATAGCCATTTGTGAGATAATTTGGTTATCAAATTTATGGATGTGTGTAATGAGCACAATATTTTCCTAAATTTTGGTGTATCTACCTAGGTCTTTTAGAGCCAAAAGTGTAGAGAAATTCAATATCCCTGTCAGTGGGTAATGCAAGAGGAGATAGGAGAGGCCAACAATGGCATGCCCTAACCAAATCTACCTTGCAGAATAACATGCAAAAGAAACAACACAATAGAGTGAGAGAGAGAATGCATATCACTTTCTTATATTATCTTCAAATTGATTCATACATGCTGGGCTGTAAGGCCTTCCAAGTTTAGGCTAGATATTAAAATCAAGTACAAGTTTACCTTCTTGACTCAACACAGCTCCAATTGCACTTCCACTTGCATCACATTCCACTTGAAATACCTTATTGAAATCAGGTAATGCCAAAATAGGAAATTCAGCAACCTTCTACTTCAGAGTCTCAAAACTTTTATCAGCTCCATGTGTCCACTTGAATTCTCTTTTATCTCCTCTCATAGTCTCAGTCATAGCATTACAAATTGAACTAAAGTTCCTAATGAACTTTCGGTAAAAACTTTCCAAAACATGAAATGATCTTACCTCGCTAGCATTTTCAAGTGTAGGCCAAATCAAAATAGCTTCAACCTTTTTAGGTTCCATCTTCAAACCATTAGATGAAATCACAAATCCCAAATATACAATCTCCTCTTTCATGAATGAACACTTCTCCAAATTTATGAGAAACTTTTCTTCTTTCAATCTCTGCAAAACTTGTCTAACATGCAACAAATGTTCTTCTCTGGTCTTAATGAATATAAGAATATCATCAAGATATACAATCAAAAACTTACCCAAGAATTTCTTCAAAACTCCATTCATCAACGTCATAAATGTACTCGTTGCATTAGTGAAACCAAAAGGCATAACCAACCACTCATACAAACCTTCTCTTATCTTGAAAGAAATATTTCATTCATCACCTTCTCTAATTCTAGTTTGATGATACCCACTTTTCAAATCAATTTTGGTAAAGTACTTTTCTCTAGTCAAATTGTCCATTATGTCATTCATTCTCGGTATAGGAAACCTATATTTCCCTGTTATCTTGTTGATTTCTATGAAAATAGTACACATTCCCCATTCTCCACTCTTCTTAAGTTCCAATATAGAAGGTACTACACAAGGACTTAAACTTTCTCTCATCAAACCTTTCCCCAACAATTCTTGAATCTGTCGCTTCAATTCTTGATTCTTGGTAGGTGTCAACCGATGAGGTGCCTTATTTAGTAAACTAGCTCTAGGGATGAGATCCATACAATGATCAATGCTTCTCTTCATTGGAAAATAATCATGTACATTATCAAAAATTATTTCACTGTACTTGGTAAGTAACTTATCAATCTCCTCAGGGACATTATCCTCTATTTTCCTACTCAGCTTGTTAGGAATCATAGCAAAACATACATCATTCTTCTTCAAATCCTTAACAAACTTTCTTCCTTCCATCAATAAAACTTTCATAGATGTACAAACATTACTAATAGGGTAACAAGATTTGTCTTCTTCCATCAGCTCAAATAGTATATTTATGCAATCTCCCATCATATATAGCATGTCTATCATATTGCCAAGGTCTACCCAACAAAATATGACAACAATCCATAGGCATGATATCACATAACAGCTTATCATAATACTTTCCAATTTTCAAATTCACATAACATTGTTCACTTACCAAGAGTGTATGCTCATCTTTGATCCATGAAATATGATAGGGCTTCAGGTGTTCCAACCTTTTCAACTACAACTTTGTGACTATTTCCTCAGATGCCAGATTCTTCTAGCTACCACTATCAATGATTACCTTCCAAACTTTGTCAGAAACTCTACATCTGGTCTTGAACAAGCTTTTCCTTACTGGATCTTCCTTTCTACCTTCATTCCAAAGTGCTCTTCTTACCATCAAGTTATTTTCTTTCTCAGGTTCATTCGGTGACTCTTCTTGCACCAACGCATTCTGACTGTTACCGACCTTCTTACTTGCATGTGTACACTGAAATGATCTATGTCCTTCTTCTCCACAATTGTAACAAGTTCCTTGGAATCCACCTTTGTGATAACCACCTTCATACTTACTGCCTTTGCCTCTAGATGAACTTTCACCTTTCCACTCGGCCTTGCCTTTTTCCAGATTTCTCTTTTCTAGTTCAGATCTACTATTTTCATCATAAGATGTACCTCTTCCTCTAGGGAATCTACCACCTCTATCTCTTTGTCTTTGTTCATGTCTCTTGTTCAATTTCTCCTTGACTTTCAAAAAGAATTGATAAGCCTCTTCAATCTTCTCCAACTTAACCAAACATATTTCTTCTTCAATGTAAACTCTCAAACCATTCAGGTATCTAGTAATTCTTTCCACAACATCTTCATCATGTCTAGATTTGATATCTAATCTATAGAATTCCTTAGTATATTCTTTTACCGAGCTATCTTTCTCTCTCAAACTTTGCATTCACCTAACTAGGTTAATTTGATAATCACAAGGTAAGATTTCCTTTCAATTTATTCACCATTTTATTGCATACCTTGATTTTGTCATTGCCTTTCCTCTTCCTGTCCAACTGTAGATGTTCCCACCACAAGGATGCATGACTTTTCAGCTTTGTGCTTGCAATTTTCACCTTCTTTTCCTCAGGTATGTTCTCATATTTGAAATACTTTTCCATCTTGGTGATCCAGTCCACTAATTCAATAGAATCCAATTTTCCACTATACTCAGGGGGATTGAAGTGTGGTGTAGACTTCAGACTTGTCAAAGCCTTCAAGAATCTTTCCTCACCCTGTTCCATCACAGGTGTAGGTTCTACATCACCTCGTTCCACCTCAATTTCATCATCACTAACATCTTCAAGATGTCTTCCTCTTCTCTGGGTTGTTTCAACAACTTCTAATCTAGCAGGGTATGTGCAAGATCATAGTATGCCAAACTAGGCCCTTAAGGGGAAATGAAAATTCAAAAATTCAGGTTCAGGCAAGTTGACATAAAAATTTGAACAAGTTATAAATATTATATCAAAAATATGTAAGAAGAGAATATATAGAAAATTGAATTTAGTTTCTAAGATACTAGGCCTTTTTTGAAAAACAATTATTCTATATGTTTAAATTTTCAAATTTTGAATATAGTAGTACAAAAATTTTAGGAAAAAAATAAGAAGTAGGTGTAAGTCTGACCACCTTAAACACAATGAAATGATAATTTATTTTTACAAGATTTTAGATATAAGTAGTATACTCATGTCCAGATGTGACACACATTTTTTTGTAACTTTTTTCCAAGTAAATAACTAATTATAATTTTTCTTCTACAAGTTTTTCACAATACAAAAACTCTCATGTCTGACCAAGTCAACTTCGTCTAAACTTTATCAAATTGAAGACTTTTTTTATTTTTATTGTAGTAGGAAAAGCATAAAATGTCACACATGTTTTGGATTTCCAAAATGTTATACAATTTGAAAGTTATAGCTATTTTTCAATAAGTCTATCAATCAGGACTAGAAAGATAACAAGTAGGCGTATGTCTCACCATGTTAAACAAAATTAATGATAATATTTTTTATAAGATTCTACATAAAAGTAGTAGCCTCATGTCTGAATGTCATGCATATTGTTTTGTATTTTTTTTCCATGTACATAATTAATTATGATTTTCCTTCCATAAATTTTCCTAAATATAAAAAATCTCGTATCTGACCACCTTAACTTAGTTTAAACTTCATCAAATTGAAAGAATTGTTTATTATTATTGTATTATGTGAAGCATAGAATGTGATGTATATTTTATATTTCAAAAATGTTATGTTTTTTGAAATTTATAGTTGTTTTCCAAAGATTCTATCAATCAGGACTCCTTTTCACATCGCCACCTTTTCGCATACCATGATCCTACACATACCCAACAGCAAGTTGTCTTAACATGTCTGCCAATCTTGGATCTACATCTTGTCTCCCACAAACCATCTTGAAAACCCTCTGCAATTGTAGGTCAGATTGCAATCTGCTACCCCACAACAATTCACTAGGGCTTCACAAGAAGGAACCTTCCAACCTAGATTCACAAACCTAGATCTAGATCTAACCTCACTTTGATACCACCTGACATAAGAGGGGACAAGAGGGGCCAAAAATGGAATGCCCTAACCAAATCCACCTTATAGAACAACACACAAAAGCAACAACACAACAGAGTGAGAGAGAGAATGTAGATCGCTTTCTTATATTATCTTCAAATTGATTCATACATGCCATGTTGTAAGGCCTTCCCAGTTTAGGCCAGATATTACAATCAACTACAAAAGTCCTCAAACATGCAAGGATGTGACAACAATCACTAATCTTCTATCTCCCATATTTTTCTCAAAAAATGACCTTGAAAACTCTAACCAAACAACTACATTTATACAAGAGGCAACCAAGCCAAGTCGACCTCCAAATCCACAATCAATGGAAGGGATGACCAGATCTATGCCCACTCATTTCCCAATAATGGATACCAACATTAAATTTGCAATCATAATTAATTGCAATAGTTGGCCTCAATAGGAACTCAAAATAAACCACTCGGTAAACAAGGAAAACTAAGAGCTAGAAAAGCATCACCAAGCACGAGGGAATTAACCGAGTACCAGAGAGATGACCGACCAACTCGGTCAACAAGGAAACCGAGCAACACCGAACCAACTTAGTTAAACGAGAAACCAAGCAACATAGACAAAACTTCAAATATGTTTTTGGTGACACAGGATTGCCAAGGACCCAAGATGCTCTTGCATCAGTGGGTCTATTCCTCTTAGGAAGTTTGATAATAAGAGTTGGAAACTCTTTAGAATTTTTAGTGAGTGTACTGGTAGCTCTTGTGGCATAAAACCATTTTGGGAAAAAAAAATGGTGACTCCACTAGAAAAATGTTCATAATTGTATAATTGACAATTTTGATAGTTGAGCTTTCTCCTTTCCTTGTTGATTATGATTTAGTTAGTTTGTGCATTGAATTGCATCGAGTTGATATTTTATTTTCTTGATCTGGGGTAGAAGGATATTGTTTTGTGTCTTAGATATACATATTTTTCATCCAAGGTTTATATCTTGTGAGGAGTCATGTTTTTATTGTAAGTTAAGATATTGTAAGAGTTTCTTAAAAAATTTCATAAAAATCATTTCCAATTTATATTGGGTGGTGACTCAAGTCTTTGCACTAGTGCTAAGTAAAAATATTTGTATTTTCAAAATAAACAAGATGATATAAAGAGGCACAAGGTCATAGGTGAAGAAACATTGTGAGGAAAATTTAGAGGGTGAGATTCATAATACTTCAAGGAATAGATGCCCAATGAGATATTAAGGAAAAAAAAGTTCTTCCCCATCATGAAGACCCAAAATTAGAGGTGAAAATGTAGGAAAGTTTTTCAATTCTATTCTTGAGGATAGTGAAACTTTCCCTAAATATTTTTAACCTGTAGGGTTTGGAATGTATGAGAACTTGTTTTCTTCTCCTACTAATCAAGAGGGAGAACCAAAAACAAAAAGGAAGTATCTCATACTACTTCACAAAGTAACAGTAGGAGATAAAGAATAAAAAGTAGAGATGTCTTGAATAGAAGATCTAATGATGCATATTTTGTGCGAAGTTTTTCTTCTTTTAGAAACCTATTGGGTAGAGATGAAGAAGAAACCATGAACCCAATTAAATCCTTTGAGTCAGAAACTTTTTCCAATTTAAAAGAAGTTTTTGATATTCTTGAAACCTTGAGAAGGAAAATTCAAGAGCAGATTGTCATAAGCAATAGAAAAAATAAAGAGAAAGAAAAGGATGTTAGAGATTCCTTAGCTGAAAAAAAAAAGGCTAACAAAGAAATTGGATGGCCTTAAATCCATCAATTATGAGGAACCAAATAAAATTTTTGAAGGTTTTATTGTCTTCTAGATTCACACTATTGGAAAGCCTAAGTATATTTCTACCCCTCAAAATAAACTAGTACCTCAAAATAATGAGGGTGACAAGGATAAAGGAAAGAAGAAAATTAATGGTATTGTTATTAATGAGTCTGTTAGTAAGGGTCTTGTAGATGGTGGTGTGTCTTATTTGAATATTGAGTTGGAGAAAGAAAGAAAGGAGAGTGAGATTCTTTCAAAATAAGTACAGAAGGCAAAGATGGAAGAAACAACTTTAGAAATAAAAAGGAAGATGATTTATTTAAATAGTCTGTTGGACCTTTCCCTACTAGCACTTCCTCTGTTGCACTTACATCATCTACTTCCAAAGGAGATAATGTTCGACCACCTTTCATTTCATATTTTTATGTTACTAGACAATAAATGAGAGCTAGTACCAGTGGCCAAGCTACTATAGGCTAGTTCTAAAGAAGGCTAATTAACATTGAAATGTACAGACAGCTATTCGTTACTAGTATTCTTGGTTACCCTAACCTTGTTTCAAATGTGATAAGGGATAAATTGACTAAGTTTTCTAGAAATAATAATAATTCTTGTGAGGAGAATCCGAATAATTTTACTGACATATTAAATCACTATGAGGTTGAACTGACGATATTGTAATGGAATTCTTTGTACAATCTTTAGTTGAGGATGGTAGTGATTGGTTTAGGGACTTTTTTGATGATAGTATAGGTACATGGAATGAATTTTTAAAATGCTTTAGAGAACAATATGGTGATAAGACTAAAAAACATTTTATTTTGAATGATTTTAATAACATCCATAAAAATCAGAATGAAGAGGTCATTGAATTCAACATAAGGTTTCAGAAAGCTATGCACAAATTTTTCTAGGTCATGAGGTTGGATGATAAGGTATGTTTGGATACCTATTTAAATGACTATGATTCCAAGATGGATTATTTTCTTAGAGATAAAGATTCTAGAATTGTTAGGCAAGCATTTATGTTAGCTATAAATATTAAAAGTAATAGAAGGGCATCTAGAAAAATGGGGAGAAGAGATATGCTTAATTTTCTACATCTAATAAGAAAGATATTCATAAATCTTCTATTGCAAAGCCTAATGACGATGATAAATTGGATAAGTTATACATATATCAAAAGACCTAAATTTTGGTGGAAACAAGAATGATAGGGTTTCTAGTGGTGACAAAACTTCTTATAATAATATTAATGGGGAGCCTAGATTGCCAAATTATCCTTATAATACTCAGTGGAAGGATGGAAAACCAGTGCAACTAACAGAAAAAGGAAAATTATATTTAGTATCCCTGGTCCTTTATAGAATAATTCCATAAATATTAATCAAGATGCTCCATGGTGTATGGCATAACAATCACCTCATAGTCTCGAGTATTGTGTTGTTGAGAAACACATATCTTCTAGTTGGGAGAAAGAAGAGGAAGTTAATGAAACTTATGATGAGGCAGATTGTCTCATGAAATTAGTATGTTTATGGGATGAACTAGATTCTGGTGATGAAATTTAAGATCAAGATGTCATTGAATAAAAAGAGAAGGAAATAAGTGTACTAGGACATATTCTTTGAAGTTGATAAATTTTTTTATAATAACCAATGCAAATTTGAACATGATCGTGTTCCCTCTTCACTGAAAAAACCTTTTGATGAAGAAATAACACAAATTATAGAGGACATATTTACCCAAGAAAGGCATAATTATCATTTGAGAAACAAAGTAGTTGGATGTGAGGATGGTAAGCCTGCTAGTATGTTCATTAAAGATAAAATGGATAAGCCAAAATAATTACTAAAGAAGGATAAAGATGTTATGAAGATCCAAAAGGTGAAAGAAAAGGTTTCAACTAAAAATGGCGATGTCACTAAATCTATTGATGCAAATTTCATATCTAAAATTAAAATAAAAGTTATTGAAAACCATTATACTCCTATTCAAGATGACATTAAGTTGAAAAGGATAAATGAATGCAGCCAAATAATTGAAGCTCAAGATACTTGAGGTAAAGAAATTATTGTCCATGAGTATGCTACTATAGTTATGTTGCAATTACTTTTCCAAACTACAGTCAAAGTTCCTTTGATTGAAATGGTGAGGATAGAAGAACACAAAGAAAAGGCTCTAGCATGGGTTAAGGGTGTATCTTCAGTTAAAATTGAACACTTAGAGGAAGATAAGATACAAAAGGATAGGGAAAGTAAAAAGGAGAAGAAAGAAAAAGAGCCCGAGGGATTGGTTTCTAAAATTCCTCAGATGTATTTAGATAGTTATATTAATGCATGTCTAAGAAGTGTGGACCCTTTCCTTTTTATTGTGAGAATTAATGGAAAAATGATTAAAAACTACACGATAGACTCAATGTCATCAAATACAGTAATGTCAGTCAAAATTATGGAGTCTATGGGTTGAAGGTTGACACTCCTCATGGGAGATATCTAGATATCGATTCAAGAGAAGTACCTATCATGTACTATTAAAGCCCTACCATATAAATTGGCTACATACCCTAATAAGGATCTAAAAATTAGTGTTCTTGTTGTAGATATTCCTTCTCATTATGGTATTCTTTTATCTACAAAATAGAGTGCATCTATGGGAGGTAGTTTGCAATGTGATCTTACTTTTCCTACTTTTAATATTTTATGGTGAAAGTGTAAAGGTTGATCATGAGTCAAGGGTTCCACATATCATTGAGGTCAATGAAGATGATAATATGGAATATTTCCTTAACACTAACATGGACACATTCAAATTTAAAGATCTAATAGTACATAAGAAGAATGAGCCTATATCCTTATCTAAAAATAAGTATAATTTATCTAATGATAATGGTCATTGGATTATGTACTTTGATGGTGCTAATTCAAGATAGGGTTAAGGTGCAGGTGTTCTGCTAATCTTTCCTAGTGGTAAGACTTTTAAGTTTTCATTCACTCTAATGTTTTCTTGTATAATTAATGTTGTAGAGTACGAAATATTATTGATTGGGATGAGATTATATTTTAAGCATTTAATCAAGAATCTCAGTGTAATTGGAGATTCATAATTGGTCATATCCTAGGTTAGATCTAAATATACTTCCAAGAATAAGAGATTAAAATAATATATGAATGTTGTTTGGCATGAGACTGAGATTTTTTATGCTCTTGGGTTTGACTAGATGGAAAGAAGCCACAATAAAATGACTAATATCTTGTCTAGCATCTCTCTTAAGCTTGATGATATCACATTTTCAAAAATTTCAAGGGTTGAAGTGAAAACCAAGTCCTCAATCCCTAATAATAGGGTGACCCCACAATAGTGGGTTACACTTTTTTAGACATGCTTATTTTTGCTAAAATAACTCATTTTTAATAAAATTTGACTATTCAAGCCTTGAGAGGTTCCATTTGAAGGAATTAATAGACATTTTGTGCCTTCAATGAAAAATGAAACTAGTGGTAATAATAGAGGTACTATAGGTACCTTTCTTACAAGGGAAATTTTACCTTAACTAGTTAAGTCCATTGCACAAGCTATAGTTGGGTGACATCCTCTACCATTCTACTTGAAAGGAGTTTATCAAGTCACATTGCAAAATACTAAGATCATTAAGAATGCATAAAGTTTTTTCATGAAGGACTTCCAAAGGTACTTATTTAAATATGACTAGTTTAAGTACAACTCCAATGTATAAAGAATGGAGTATTCTTAAGTGTAATTAAATTGAGCAATGAATCATGAAAAGAAGAGGAATGGCACTAGTTTTGTCATTTGTTGTGGAATTATTAAAATAATACCTTTCTTTATAGATATATCATTAAGTGTGGAATAACTTTAATCTTGTTTTAAAGATTTTTTTTTTCACTATTTAATAGTGATATCATTTTTCTTGATTGTTCCATTCAAGCCTCATATTACCGAATATCTATTTTTCAACCATAAAATTAATTCTCACCGACCCTAGTATTAAAAAGATGTAATTAATTTATCTTTCAATAATTTAGAGAATTAAAAATACATTGGTGCAAGGGTAAGCTACGATAGTACCATTCATAAGAGACCCCACCTGGAAATAATCAACTTATGTAGATATGAAAGGCCCAACTATAAAATATGGAATGGATTCATTGTTAAATATTCTTCACTTTCAATCACTTCATTTCTTCGTATCACCAAATTCAAGGACAAGTGTATAATTAGAATATTGAAGAAACTTATTCTTCAGAAAATTTCCAATGCTTTTGATTAATAGAAATATCATTATTTATGATTAAACCATTCAAACCTTCTTTAGATACATGTAGATTTCCATTATCCACCATTAAAAAAAATTATTCTCAAAAACCCTAGTTTAACAATATATTATGAATTTAAGAACAAACTAACTTTCGAATAGTTAAAAAAGGTGCATATAAACAGATATCTAACTAACCATACTTTTATCTATAAGAAATTTTTTTAAAAACAAATTAGCTCTAGCTGCAAATGATTGCCATCATTAATAGACGTGTATTCGACCGCAGGCCACTAGTGACAAATAATTAGGACTAGTTTAGACGTGTATTCGACTGGAAGCCATTAGTGACAAATGATTAGGACTAGTTTACTCTGATTACTAATGTAAATTTAATACTGAGTTATGATTATATTACAATCAATGATTGCCTATCGGTCTACTGTAGAGCGACAGAATAATTCAAAGATTCTCGAGTATGGAGCATAGCTTTATACCCTTGTTGGATGCTCATTCCTGTTGGCCTATATATACTACTACGTGCTCATGTTTAACAACACGCAGCGTCTGAAAAAAATAAAATATAAAGACTACTTGTATTAGGTATACCAAGCATAGGAATTAGGGCGAATCTGTATTACCAGTATTAATCATGGCCAGTTCAACCCCCAAAGTGGGCACATCTTTCAAAGTTGATGACGTGCAGGAGCTTGCAAAATTGAAGAGTGAGGATGTGCCAGAGAGATATATTCGACCTCTACAAGAGAGGATTGGATGCACTGCACTAAGTGCTCCCCCTGGCCTTCATGTCCCTCTCATTGACATGGCCAAGATATTCTCATCACACCATTCCACTAGACAGCATGAAATGGACAGGCTTGCCAGTGCTTGTAAAGAATGGGGTTTTTTTCAGGTTTGTACGTGCAAATATACATCACTTTCCTTTTACAGGAAACATGATATCTGATTTCTGCATTATTATTAGTTTGAGCATCTTAGTTTCATCCGCTAAGTATTTCAAACTACATGGGATATTTATATAAACTATTCATGCTCATAGTGAACCCGGATGTTGAATCTAGTTGGCCTTCGCTGTCAAAATGCTATATATTGATCGTGATTTAGAATCCTTTTGTCTTCTCCTTCAGGTGTTGAATCATGGAATTGACCTGGGGCTACAGGAGCTGATAAAGAAGGTGGCGATGGAATTCTTCAAGTTGCCACTTCAAGAAAAAGAGAATTATGCAATGATTCCTGGCACAATCCAGGGATATGGTCATGCTTTCATTTTCTCAGATGAGCAGAAGTTAGACTGGTGTGACATGATGGCCTTGGGAACCATGCCCAACTCGCTTCGAAAGAAAAACCTTTGGCCCTCAAAGCCGCTACTGTTCAGGTAAGCTATTGCAGATTTCATTTCATTTTCATCAAAAGAGATTAAGCTATGGACACAGCCATTAAGCTATTTTTAATTTAATACAAATAGTTTATTTAAGGTTTCTTATATTCTTTAATGTAGAATTTTGCAGCATAGATCTAGTTATAAGGAAAAGAGAAAACAATATTTGCAGAAATAAAAATCAGAGTTGCACAAAATAAAATACGATTGATTACATTGTGCTCAATTTTTTTAATTGAAAAGCAAATCATAAGGATTTATACAAAGTTTAATCACCGCATAACATAAGAAATCACGGTGAGTTGCACAAGAATAACATACTATTCTTCTATTAATTATTAGATATGCATGAAGGAATCATCCTCAGTCACACTGTTTGGACTGAACATGAACAGCCTCTCGTACACAAATAACGGATTAGAACAAAATGTCAAAATAGTGATTAGAAAAATCAGGGAGTGGAACCAAAGGTGAGAATCGGAGTTAGAATTAAACACTAACATTTAATACAAATAATTATTTGAGCTGTTTTCGTCGACCCAGCTGAGGGAAGGAAAATCTAATGATAATCATGACCTGAGATATTGATAGTGCATGGTTTCTAATTGCATGTGTTTTGCAGTGATACAGTGGGGTCGTATTCAAAGGAGGTATTTAAGCTCTGCCGGAAACTACTGAGTGCCATAGCTGAGATCTTGGGTTTAAATCAGAATATATTTGAAGAGATGTTTGGAGAAAATGTGCAAGCCGTGAGGATGAACATTTATCCTCCCTGCCCAAGGCCTGATCTGGTTGTAGGTTTGAGTGCGCACTCTGATGGAAGTGCTCTTACTCTATTGCTCCAAGATGATGATTGTGTAGGATTGCAGATTCTTCATCAGAACGAGTGGGTTTCTGTAAAGCCAATCCCAGATGCTCTAGTTATCAACATAGGGGACACTCTGGAGGTATGCCTATACATGTTTCTTCTAGACAGAGAATTTGAAGTGCTATAAATCCATATTGAATTCACTGTTTGAATATTGGCAGGTATTGACAAATGGGCAGTACAAGAGCGTTGAGCACAGAGCAGTAACAAACAGAAACAAGGAAAGATTATCAATTGTTACATTTCATGCTCCAAGCTACGATGTGGAGCTGGGTCCATTGCCTCAACTGATAGATGAGGATCATCCCAGGATGTACAAGAACTATATACATGCAGACTACAATCGCCACTATCTCACCAACAAGCTGAACGGGAAGAAATCCCTAGATTTTGCAAGGATCAGATAGTGAAAGTGAAGTCTATTCACCAATCCATATTAAAGAACAAAAAAATAAAACCCACTGCGATTAGAACTCTGTTCTATCTTTCAATGTCCTGTGTAATCAACGGTTGCTGTTTTGGGAATAATTAGAAGATCCTGTGCACTTTAAAGAAAGTATGGCTTGAACGCAAATATTTAGAATTTCTAAAGAAAATAGCAGATTTTAACAGCGTAGTAATGGGGGTTGGAAAATAATTGTCAAAGCATGTTTTGACAATTGGCTTGCCTCTCTTAACTTTTTCGTATACATAGAGGAAGTTTTATAAATTATATCCAAACAAAATCCGAGTTGATCACCCTGATTTGCTTACTTTTCCTATAATTTATCTCATTTGTTATGTATTAAGTCATTTCCTCTAGCTATTAGCAATACTATTATAGTAACCTAAGTATAATTGTAATTGTTTTATGTTGTGACTTAATGTTTTCTTCTTCATAATACTAACCAACAACATATTATGAATTTATTAAAATTAAAATGTTGAAGTTGCACTAGTACTAAATATAGTAATTTTTAATATATTTTTTGATGAATTTAGAAAATAATAGAATTATTTAAGATTTAATAAATATTATAAGATTAATTATTATTAATTTTTTTTTATATATAAAGAAAAATTTATGCTGTCATGTGAACATTTCTCTATTAATTTGTATTACTTCGAAAAATTTGAGAATATCTCTTAGAATATTATACACATCTTCCTTCATTCTTTGTACTACTATACAATCAAATTTATATTGAACAAATAAACATCTAAGTGAAAAGGCTGTTAACACCTCATTAATAGGCCCCAGGAAAATGTGGGGCAATAAATGTACAATGAGAAAGAACAAAAAAATTAGGGGAGAGCTATATCTTTAGAAGAAACAATATAAGAATTGCTAAACCTATTATGAACATTAGGAGAAACAATTATTTTGTTAGGAATAGTCAAACACACAGCAATAGGAGAAACAACAATAGAAACCTCTATCCCAATATTTACCATTTAACAAAATGTACATCCGAATATTTGTGTTTAAACATTGTTCCTATTTATTTTTCATATGAAAAACTAAAGGATAGAGGTATTAATGTTTGTATTTAAATAAATTTCCTTACATGTATAAGCCATTGCAAATTTTAAATATTAGTTTTTATCAATGGAAAGAAAAGGAGAACGTCGTGTAATAATAAATGAGGTTTTTAAACTAGTTAGTGTGCCTTATCTATGATTCCACAATTTGCATAATTTTCTTCTAGATTAAGCTACAAGATTGTGTATCTAGGATGCCTTCACACGTGATTCAATTCATTCACATGTCTAAGGCCAAAAGATATTGAAAATACAAATATTCTTCAATAAAAATCAGGATCAAGTAGTATGGTTTTCTAATTTAGAGCTAATGCATTGGGGCTTTCATATAGAGGAGATTAATTAAATCATGCAAAGTGAAAATTCTCAAACTCTAATAGATAAATATAAATTGTTTTAACACCACCTCTCTCAGTTACTCATTCAAATTGATTGCATGAATTAAATTATATTGGACCTTAATATAAATGCTTTCGTCAAATGTACAAAATCAACAATAAAGGGAACTATCTGTACAAATCACAATCCCCAATGATAGATACTAAAGATAGACTTCATTTTCCATGCACATCTTTTGAAACAATCAAAACATGAAAATATATGGAAAGTACAATCTATTACAATTTACCAAAAAACATAGAAACTACTTTATAATTTATTCCTTAAAGGCTCTAACAGTATGCTTGTAGGTCCATCATTATCAAGAATACTCCCTCATGATTGTAAGGACCTTCTCAAGCTAAATATTTGTAACACACTATACAATATTACCATCAATTTTATTAACCCACTAAGTACAAATATAATTCTTGTAGACATGCAATACCAATTTACTTTTTTAATTTTTAATCTAGAAACAAGGTTTCCCCTTTATTCTCTAACTTTGAGAAGACTCATTGTCTTTGAAATTAAATGTTTTTGAAAAAAGTAGCAACAAGAGGGTGCTAAACCATGGTATAGAAGAAGGCTAACTAAGAGAATTAACAGAAAATTAATCCAACTTTAGAAAGCAGAAGTAGTGAAGCACACATAGCGTCTACCTCTATCAAAAACAAAAAAACAATAAACCAACCCAGCATAGCTGCTTAGTTTAAAAAATCCACGATATAGTTTTGAAAAAATCTAGCATGAAAAGTAACTTATGCCATGCAGGGCTAATAACAAAACTTAAAGTTATTTGTAAAAATAATACTGAAATTAACAAAACCCGCCCAACTATTAGGCTTGGAGTTAGCAACAACATCGTCCCCAGTCCCACTCCAGTCCAGCTATAGAGTCATTTTCCATCTCATAAGTGTTTTGACAACAACAGGTCAACCCACTCTTCATTCAGGAACTTGAAGAGTTCACAGTTTCCTTCCATAGACTCCTTCCCCTCTGAAGCCTTCTCATTGAGATGAAAAAGTGTGGTAGCAAAGCATGCATCACCTTGAGAGAAAATTTGTTGACATCAACTAGTCTTTTTTGGTGTTGTCAAGGTCTCGGGTGAGTTTGGCCACCGTGTTCTCAATGGGGGCAATTTGGTATTTGATTGTCCCCACCAGACCACATCCCGTAGTATCTTTACTAGTACTGGGATCCTTATCCACCTTAGCCTCCTCATCCGTGGTGGTTTGGATGTCATTTTTTTATCCTCCACCTGATCAAAACTATTGTCTGACTCCTCCATGCTAGGAGAACCCACAGAGGCATCCTCCTAATTCATCAACTCTTTGATAGCTTGTTTGCCTTGCTCTTTGGCAATATGAGAGGAGCAGCGGGTAGAGATGGGTAGGGGGTCAGAATTCAAAGAGAAATCAAGGTTAATGATGATCTTCTTGTGCTTCTTGGGAGGGAGTTGAGATGAATCAACAGGGTTAAGGATGTGCTTGGGACTAGCCTGCAAAGTAGGAGTGGTTTGGGTCTCAGAGGACTTAGGGCTGGCACTAGGGGTAGAGCATCCTTTAGACTCTGAGGGCCTGGGAAAGCCCTAGTTGAGGGAGACCAAAGGTGATAGAGGTTGTTGGATAATGTGGGTAACTTGCATAGCGGGAGGAGGGCAGAGGGTACGGTGGAAATTATATAGTCTAAGGATAAGGCCTTGGTGGAGGTAGACAAGTTTCTTCCCAAACAAGATAGCCTCATTAACATCATTGACATTGGACTCTAGGGAGTGTAATAGGTAAAAAGATAAGGATATCAACATTTTATGCCTAAAATGATTTAAAAAGGGAAGATGGTAGTTGTAGAATGTACCGTAGCGGCCCTCTAGGGTGAAATACTTCATGACCAACTTGCACATTTTAGGCTAGAATTCTGCAAGGTCTGAAATGCTATAGCCCCCTTTCTTAGACACCGTAGTATCCTAATTATTAAAAAATTGAATGAAGTAAATTTTCTCTTGGGCTTTAGAGGTTTTATTCCACTTTCTACTTGTAGTAGGCATCCCGGTAACTTGGCCGATGACCTCCTCATTTATCTCAAATGTAATCCCATTGATGGTAACTTTTCTTTCATTTCAGATCTTCACAAATTGCCTAGAGATTATTTTGTCATGGACCATGAGATTTTCCATGAAGGGAAGAACCCCTCCCTCTTTGCAAAAGTACATAACCATCGGGTCAGAGGAGAATTCTTCTTTAATCTTATCAGGTTCAATCTGCTTCTTGTAGCCTCTCATCTTCTTCCCAAGAAGAAAGTCACTTGACACCTCAGAATGCATAGAGATAGAGTTCTAGATGCCCTTGAAACCACAAATGTCGAAACTAGGGTGGTTACCCTTGAAATTAAATGTTATCATTTAGGGTGTCCATGATAACAAGAAATCATCAACAAATTGACTTAAATTTTAATGTAATTAATAAAACTATTTTGGAAGAGTGGGAAATGAGAGAGCTCTTCTAGGGTTAAATATTATGGTGAGAAGGAGATTATAATAGAGACAATGATGACTTATTATCTCTATCCATCTAGGGTACAGAGCTTGCCATTGTATTTTGGTAGACTAGAGGTCATAGGATTGGTTAGGTTATTTTTGGTTCTTATTTGGTGCAAGAACCAAGTTTGATGCAGGTGTCTTTGTTATTTTCCTCCTCTCTCAATACTCATTTTCTCCTTGTCCTTGAGATTGTTGGATATTGCTAATGTATTGGGGAGATTGATGATACATTTAATATGTTTAATCACTACGTTGAGTGATGTTGCAGCTACTATTGTTGTCATTAGTATTTTATCACTGATGTCAACATATATTTTCATGAAGAGAATAGGCCGGTTATTATAGTGGATGGACACTATACAGATGTTTCAGAATGTGCGAAGTCAGATGAGAGTACAGGAAGATTTTTTATTCTTATATCGAATATCACATCATGTAATTTTGTGTATTGGCTGTGTTACAGATGTTTTGGTGAAGATTGGTTACTGGACAGTGACAGTGGAAGTTGACATAGTTAGTCTCCGTACTTCTGGTATATCTTATAGAAGGTGTAGATTCAGTGTATGCAATATTAAGAGATGAAAGACATGGTACTGAAGAATGTTTGATGGTCAGTGCAAGGTATGGAATTCTAGATGACATTAGTTGTGGCATGTTTTCTAGAGAAGACCTATTTGGAATACGACTTCAGAGATGTAACAAGCATTTTAGTTGGTGAATGTAAATTAAGGATGTTGGTCCTTAATTGTTGTAATGTAATCATTGTATACATGTTTTAGATACTATGTGTATCTTATCAAGGGTTTATGTAATTGTTTTTATGTTAGGAAAGCCTAATCAGCTGACCTGATCATGTAGAATGTAATAGGGTATATATGTTAGATCTTTTCTTTGGAAAAGATATGGTGAGAATGTATGTGATGTAAAAGATATTGTGGAAGCTATGATCTTGTGTCTGTTTGATATAGAGTAGATGGTTACTTTTGTACTTCATTGGAACTGATCAAGAAAATATAGTTGTTGTCAGATACTTGAAAAGATTGTGTATTTCTTCATATACACTTGTGTTGTGAATAGTGAGTTTTGAAGGTGGATTTAACCTTCTTTGGGAAGTGAGCCCCCCCTCTTTTCTTAACTCCTAAAATGGTCTGACCTCTAACAAGGACTGTGTACTATAATGTTTTAATAAGCTCCTAACAGGGCTAGATCTTCTAACAAGGTGTATCATCTTAAAATGGAAGCAATTCCATGATAAGAGCATTTAGCCCTCCGAGTAAGTGGTCTGGGGTCATGTTAAGTGCCTTGATCAGGTCTTTGCATGTATCTAGATTTTCCCCTTGTTCTACATCCCTCTGCACTCATTTTTCACTTCATATTTGCATTCCCTGGCAATCTAGGCTGGCTATTGAGGTTTTTGACCTCAAAGTCAAAGTCGACCTTGAGGGTCAAAGTCAACCTCAACCCTAACCTAGGTTAGGGTTGACCTCAAACTTGACCTAGGGAAGAGTTGACCTCATCCCTGACCCCCAGTCCAAGTTTTAAAATTCCCATGATTTCCAAGTATCAGGTTTCGTGGATATTTGTTTTCTTGCCTCCAGATCAGCCATTTCGAGTTTCAGAATGATAAATCCTTAAATTGCATTTAATCTAAGTATATTTCTAAAGGTTAGGACCTAATTGGGATTTAATTCTCCAAGGTGGCCCCTCTAGAAGATTGTGTCCTAGTTCATTATAAAAGGAGGCCTTCCTCTCTCATTTTCACATCCATTTTTCATATCTCATCTTCAAGCAATTTCTTGAGTGAGCTCTCAAGTGCAAGAAATTTAATTCAACCATTCAAGCAAGCCTTAAAGCATTCAAGTGTTCAAGAATTCATCCATCAAGGAGATCCATTTTTAGCCATTGAAGGATTTAATCTCTTTGGAGCCCCCTTGAAGATCCATCCTTCTACATTCATCCAAGCCTCCTCATATGCAAAGATCTATTCAAGATTGGTGTTGAAGATCAAATGCCATTTATTTGAGACATCCTACATTCATTATACATCCATTGAAGCTTTCCTACTTGTGAATTTGAGGATTCAAATCCTCTACAAGGACTTCAACATAAGCGAGGTGAATTGTTTCATTTGCTTTGTTTATGCATAGTACATTTCAATTCAATTTCAAGGTTAATTCCTAAATTGGGTTTTGACCAAGGAAAACCCCCCATACAAACAAAACCCCCCTTTTTTCTTGCAGGTATAGGTGCAGAATTTCAGATCTGAGATCGGATTTGGATACCCTTTTCGGCCAACTTCCAAGATCTGCGAACAAAGTCAGAATCAACCTTCAAATAAAGAATGTAGCCTTTGACCTTTTATGAGGGTCAAAGACTACCTACCGTCGGAAAGATAAAAGATTTTTGGGTTTTCTTCATCTTGGCATTTACAGTTCAAAATAGGTTGTAGAATTGCCTAAAAGTACACATGGACATTAGAAATTGGCATTTTACAGATTTTCCCTATTTTGAGGTTAGTATTTCCTTTTCAATTATTTCAGATTTCAAGCATAATTATCCATAGGGAAATATAGGATTTTTCTCTCTCTTTCATATTCTCCATAGATTGATTTGATTGTGCATTAACCTTTTGGTTGATCAAATTAGATCTCTCCTTTGGGAATTTGGATTTAGGAGTGGATCTCATATTTCCCCCATACATTACATTGAATAGGTGTGATTCCATTTTACTCCTATTCATTTTGGTGAACCTGACACACTTACTCTCCTCTCTTTTGTGGAATTGGATGCCATATTGTGTTTTGTGGTGTTAGATTTCCTTTTATCTTGTTAGTATTAGATTTTTCTTTCATGTTAGATCTTGCATGCTAATTGCTTTATGTGCTCTTAGTTTAGTTCATTTGCATTGCATTGGTTTATGAGCTTTACTACTACTAGTCCTACTTATAACATTCCCATTAGAAGAAGTCATAGACTCATGGGTGCCTTTGATCTTGAATCTTCCTCTCCTTTCCTTAGGGTCCCGAATGATAATTTGAGTCTTCATGATTGCAATCCTACAATGGAGCAAAACTCTTCTCACTCATCTCATGATGAGGATGACGCTTTAAGAGTTCCTCCTGAACAAGTCCAAAAACTTTTGACTGAACTTGATAAAATGGGTAATTGGCTTATTCAAGAGAACCATAATCAAGATTATATTCAAGCTATAGAGGCTCTTAAGAAATTTCTCCATGATAGTGATCAAGGTGTTAACCTCTTGCATGGTATTACTCACCTCATGCATTCAAATGTTAAACCTTTACCTCAAGAAGCTCAAGCTTTAGGGTTGATTCCTCCTATCACTAGTGTTGAACCTCCTTCTAATCCTTTACCTAGTATTCCTACCTATACTCCTTCTTTGGTGACTGTGATGGTTCCCTCTATTCCTATGAGTGTTCCTCTTGTGTCCCTTCCTATATCACAACCTTCATATCATAATGTTCCTTTTACTTATTCCAATCCACTTCCAATTTTAGTTCCTAGTGTTCCTCTAGTTGTGTCTTCTATTCCTACAACTTCTTACACTTTACCTTGTGTGTCTAATGTTGCTACTCCTCCTATTTCCTCTTATGATTCAACAATCATCAGTTTGGCTCAAACTGTGTCATCCTTACAATAACAACTCATTTCCTTAATGCAAAACAAGTTTAGTATCCCTACATGTGACATGTGAAGTCCTTTGTCCTTGGATATTATTCGTAATCATGTTCCTCATCAAGTCGATCTACCTCATCTTGAGAATTATGATGGAAAAGGAGATCCCTTTCATCATGTTAAAACATTCCAAATCCTTTGTAGTGATTATGCTCCTAGCCATAGGATTTTAGCCAAACTGTTTGCTAGAACCTTCCATGACAAGGCCTTACAATGGTATTGTTCCTTGCCTCCTTATTCTATTGATTCCTTTCCAAAACTTGCTAATGCTTTTATTCAATCTATATCTCCACCTCAACCTCCACCTCCACCTCAAATTCAACCTCAAGTTCAATCTCAACCTTGACCAAAACCTAAACCTAAACTAAAAATTCAACCTAAACCTTGACAACAACCTAAGAATAAAAGACCTCTGTAACTTTTGATTAACTTTGATGGCTCTGATACTATTAAGGCTCCTGATGGTCCCCTTTACATTTATGCTAGGATTTCTCAGAAACCTATTTGTGGTTGTCTTGTTGATCCTACATCCTTAGTCAATGTTATTACTGAAGAAAATATTTTTATGAAAATCTTACAACGTGATTCTTATGATACATTGAATGTGTGGATTCAAACTTGCAATGGTTTTCTTTATCCATGATTTGGTTCTATTACTTTACTAGTTGAACTCTATGGAAAAATTGTGAACACTACCTTTGTTGTGGTTCCTGCTTCTGATCAATTTCATGTTAAGCTAGGTTTTCCTTGGTTCAATTCCATGCGTGTTGTTTCTTCACCTATCCGTAAGTGTCTTAAGTTCATTCATGATGAAGAAGTGAAGATGGTTAATCATAGTTTATATCAACCTTCCAGGCCTATAGATTGTGTTGCTCTAGATTTCTTTTGGCCTTCATTACCTAATTCATGTCCTCCTCAACTTGATAATCTTTTTCATTCATATCAAGCCTATAAACATCATAAGATTCTTGAATTAAGCATACCTCCTATGGATCTTAATTGTGGTCTTTTGCCTACACCTTCTATACGTCCTTTAACTATGACTTCTAGTTCTGTTAATCAAGTTCCTTCTATCACTCTTCCTAAAGAACCTATCAAAGATCATGTGATTGTTCCTCCTATTGTTGATAATCCTATTGATCTTCCTAAAGAACCTATGAAGGATCCTATGATTGCTCCTCCTAGTTCTCAACCTATTTCAAATAAATCAAAACATAATCAATCTGCTAATGAATGTCGTAAGAAGCTTCATGCTCATGCTAAAGCTCGTAATTCTATTCTTCAAAGATCTCTACCTTCTTCGGGTAAATCTATGCATGATGTGTTAGAAGAAGTTGTTACTAATAATGATGTTAAGATGCATGATTATGATGATTCTATTTGTATCTTAGATCCTATTTTGATTAATTTGGATGAAGAAGATACTCTTGATGATACTAATGATGTTAATGATGAATATGAGACTATTGACATTGACATTGATTTACCTAATATGCTTTCATCACAATTAATTCTTACACCTAGTGTCAAACATTGTAAGTCTCAAGAGGATCCTTGTTTGGAATTGGCTATCATTCCTACTATGTCAGATATAGTCCCTCTTGCAAGTTACTCACCTTCCCTAAATGATATGCAATTAGATGAGGAGAGTAGGCGGCATGCTTGATTAGCTTGTCCTTCATGGTAGCTTTGTTGTGTGTTTTCCTACTGTACTATGTTTCTCTCGTAATGTGTTTGCTAAATTTTGTTAGATTCTTTTATATGATCCTTGTTACTGAGTTGGTGCAAGGTGATGAAGGAATTGAAACTGTTGTTCAAATTCCTCTATATGTATCTCTATTCTTCTATGCATTGTTCCATATTATGTTGTAATTGTGCTATTGTTCGTAAATGTTTCCTTGTGTAATCTTCTTGGATTCGAGATATGGTAGCACTAATTCTTTTTGGTCTCCATGTCATGGTCTAAAATTTTTTTCCTTCATATATCTTATGTGATCTTTCTTCCTTTGTGATCATAGTTCTACTTTCTTTGGGGAATGATGTCAATTCATTTGCAATAATATCATATATATATTATCTTATGATCATACTGACCCCATGGTCGGTAGATCCCTTCAGTGTTCTCTGTATATTTTTGTGATATTTCCCTTGATATGTCTTCTTTTGGGGGCATCTCAATGTGGAAACATAATTAGTGGAGTTGTTTATGTTTTTGTTAAAGCTATTTCTCCTGTTAAAGTGTCAGCAATGACTTTAATGTGGGGCATACACTCTGCTCACCTATTGTACACACACACTTTTTGATACACACATATTTTTGAAGATACCTTTTCTCGCTTTTTGGATTAGTATCTAGTCCTTAAAGCATCGACTTATATTTTAGGATCTCTTGATCCCTCCAATTTCAAATATACATATATTTTGATCCCTTAAGGTTGGAGGTGTCCTTAAGACTGGATCTCTTTTGTTTCTGGTTTTAATCTTATGGAATAGAATATTTCTAATGGTAAATCCTTGATGGGTTGACTAGTGAGTAGCCACATTCACTAGGTGGTTCAATTCCATCTTTTCGGTTGTGTTGTTTCCTTGTGTGGTTCACAATGGGACATAAGTTCTCATTAAGCGAGGTAATCACTCCCTTTCTTTTCTCTCTCTAGAGATGTCTCTCTTATTGTGATATGGGAGTCGACAAAGACTTGAGTCCCTGGGGGCTTAAGGTTTCTCTTTGTCCCTTGGATTATGATAAGATTATTCTTTTCATTCTGATCTCCTTTACCAAGATTTTTCATCGAGTCCACACTCTTGCTAAAGTGGGGGCTTAATGTATCCTCTTAAAATGGAAGCACTTCCATGATAAGAGCATTTAGCCCTCCAAGTAAGTGTTCTAGGGTCATGTTAAGTGCCTTGATCAAGTATTTTCATGTATCTGGCTTTTCCCCCTGTTCTACTTCCCTCTGCACTCATTTTCCACTTCATATCTACATTTCCTGGCAATCTAGGTTGGGGTCTTGAGGTTTTTGATCTCAAGGTCAATGTCGACCTTGAGGGTCAAAGTCAACCTCAACCCTAACATAGGATAGAGTCAACCTCAACCCTAGCCTAGGGCAATGTTGACCTCATCCCTGACCCCCAGTCCAGATTTCAAATTCCCATGATTTTTGGGTGTCGGGTTTCAGGGATATTTGTTTTCCCGCCTCTAGGTCGGCCATTTTGGGTTTTGGAATGGTAAATCCTTCAATTGCATTTAATCTAGGTATATTTCTAAAGGTTAGGACCTAATTGGGATTTAATTCTCCAAGGTGGCCCCTCTAGAAGATTGTGCCCTAGTTGACTATAAAAGGAGGCCTTCCTCTCTCATTTTCACATCCATTTTTCATATCTCATCTTCAAGAAATTTCATGAGCAGGATCTCAAGTGAAAGTAAATGAGATCAAGCATTCAAGAAATCCTTCTTGAGCAGTCAAGTGTTCAAGCATTAATCCATCAAGGAGATCCATTGTTAGCCATTGAAGGATTCAATCTCTTTGGAGCCCCCTTGAAGATCCATCCTTCTACATTCATCCAAGCCTCCTCATATGAAAAGATCTATTCAAGATTGGTGTTGAAGATCAAATTCCATTGGTTTAGCACATCCTACATTCATTCTACATCCATTGAATCATTCTACTTGTGAATTTGAGGATTTGAATCCTCTACAAGGACTTCAACATAAGCGAGGTGAATTGTTTCAGTTGCTTTGTTTATGCATACTACATTTAAGTTCAATTTCAAGGTTAATTCCTAAATTGGGGTTTGACCAAGGAAAACCCCCCATACAAACAAAAACCCCCTTTTTCTTGCAGGTACAAGTGTGAAATTTTAGATCTGAGATCGGATTTGGATACCCGTTTCAACGAACTTCTAAGATCTATGAACAAAGTTAGAATTAACCTTCAAATAAAGAATGTAGCCTTTGACCTTTTATGAGGGTCAAAGACTACCTACCATCAAAAAGACATAATATTTTTGAGTTTTCTTCATCTCGACATTTCCAGCCTGAAACATATTACAAAATTGCCTAAAAAGTACACACAGACATCAAACATTGGCATTTTCTTGATTTTCCCTATTTTGAGGTTAGTATTTCCTTTTCAATTATTTCAGATTTCAAGCATAATTCTCCATAGGAAAATATAGGATTTTTCTCTCTTTGATATTCTCCATATATTGATTCGATTGTGCATTAACCTTTTGGTTGATCAAATTGGATCTCTCCTTTGGGAATTTGGATTTAGGAGTGGATCTCATATTTCCCCCATACATTACATTGAATAGGTGTGATTCCATTTTACCCTCATTCACAAGGATACTATACTCGCAGTACATCATTAGTGCGTGCTAATTCCCACCAGGCTTTTACCTTTAATAGGGTTTCCTCGACAAAAAAATATTGTGTTGTTGTGTTGGCATTCATTGTGTTCATTAGATTTGATATTTCTACTATTCAAAGTTTAAAGTTTAATAATCTATCATACAACTAATTCACCCCCCCTCTCGGTTGTATTGTGGACTATTATTCCTAGCAATTGGTATCAAAGATTCTAGTCCTTAGAGAGAAAGCTTAATAGCTTGAGGTGATCTTGGAGAAGGAATTCTATAGGAAGGATGGTCCAAAATTTGATCCTAAAAACTTTGACAATTGGAAGAACAAGATGAGAACTTATTTTCTATGATTTTGCATCAGCTACTGGATGATTACAAAGAATCTGGTGGCTATGAGGACTGAGAATGACTTGGCAATAGCTACTGATGATGAGAAGAAGATATTTTCACATATCATGGTCAGAAAGGATGCACTAATTAGTGCACTCTCTGAAGGAGAATTTACTAAGGTAAGAGGTTTGGATTCTACACACAAGATTTGGACAAGACTGGAAGCATTGTATGAAGGAGACAAGTTTACAAAGAGAGCGAAGTTACAAAACTAGAAAACAAGGATGGAGAAGCTATAAATTAAGGATGAGAGAAGTGTTAGGGCTTATGTAAAAAGAGTTATAGAGGTTGTGACTAGAATCATAAATTGTGGAGGCACCTTTTAGGAGGAAGCATTCATTTCTAAGATTCTTAGATCATTGACACCTATTTACAAGACCAAGATTTAGGCTATAGAAGAGATTATACCTTTGACTCCAAACTTTAGCTAAGAAATGTTGATTGCAAAGCTAACTAATTTTGAAGCTATAGAAATGGGAGATTCTCTACCTAAATTTGAATCTGTATTTAAGGCATCTACACATAAGAAGATAATGTTCACACTTCTGAGCACCAACAGTGAGAACTTAAAAGAAGAATTTGGATAATATGTTTAAAAATGGGAATAGATACAAGCAAAAGAAAGAAAGATGGATGAACTTGTTGCACTGATCGCTAGAAGAGAAAAGAGAGGTAGGGGTAAATTTTAAGGAAAGTTACCTTTGAAATTTTTTTCATGCAATAAGGTAGGCCACTTTCCATGTAGATGTCCTACAAGATTTCCTAAGCACAAACCTAATTTTTTCAAGTCTAAGTACTCAAAGGATAAGGAATGTTATTATGCTAGTGAAGGTATACTTGATGATGATGATTTAGATTATGAGGAGATTGGATTTGTTGCTAATAAAGATGAACCAGTACATGAAAATGATTTAGTCTCACATGTTGATAAGAAATCTGAATGGATCATAGATAGTGGTTTTTCACATTATATGACTGGAGACAAAAACAAGCTTCCTAAACCTATCATAGGAGTATGATCTATTACCTTGGATGGAAAGACTAATACTGATAATGTACTACTTGTTGATGGACTTAATCATAACTTGTTTAATTTTGGATAGATGATGGAGAAAGAGTCTCAATTATAATTCAATGATACCATGTAATGTTTTTATCAGAAGTAAGGTAGGAAAGCTAATTGCAACTGGTACTAAATCTAGAGGTTATGTATTTGAATTAAATACATTTGGATCCTCTTTTTTTGTTGCGAAGTTATATGAGAGTTGGTTATGGCACAAAATAGTTTTTCATGTTACTTTTGATAATATTGTGAAGGCAAGTTTGACTAATACAGTAAGAGATCTACCAAAGATTGTGAAACCACCTAACACTGTATGCAGAGAATGTGTTATAGAAAAATAGACTAGAAGAAGTTACAAAAGTAAAGCATATACATCAAAAGGAAAGTTGGATCTGGTACATATAGACCTATGTGGACCTACAAGGACAAGATCATACTATGGTGAAATGTATTTTATACTTTTTGTTGATGAGTTTTCTAGAATGATGTGGGTTACTTGAAAGAGAAATCTGAAGCATTTGATAAATAAAAGATATTCATAGAAAAATTAGAGAATGAATCAAGGTTAAAG
This sequence comes from Chamaecyparis obtusa, assembly GCA_027943335.1. Classification (NCBI taxonomy): domain Eukaryota; kingdom Viridiplantae; phylum Streptophyta; class Pinopsida; order Cupressales; family Cupressaceae; genus Chamaecyparis; species Chamaecyparis obtusa. Next base: position 4,153,984 of record BSBK01000537.1, read on the forward strand.
GTAAAATGTTTGAGATTAGGTAGAGGTGGAGAGTTTACTTCATATTTATTCAATTCATACTACGAAGAGAATGGAATACAAAGATAGACATCTAGTCCTAGGACTCCACAACAGAATGAGATAGCAGAGCGAAGTAATATGACTATACTTGATGCTGCCAGGACAATGTTGCTTAAAGTAAATATATCTCATGTACATTGGAGAGAGGCTCTTGGGACATCAGTGTACACATTAAACAAAGTTCAAATCAGAGAAAGTACAAGGAGTCTTAAGTGCTATATCAAAAGAGATGATTAGATAGGAAAATTTGATACTAGAAGTGATGAAGGAATTTTCCTTGGTTATTGTATTAAGAGAAAGGCCTAGAAATCGTTTAACCTAAGATCGAGGAAGATAATTGAAAGTCACAATTTGAGAATAGATGAAATGTTTCAGATACAAGAAACAATGTATGATTGTAATCAGGATACAAAGATCAAGGAAGTCCCTAATATAGAAGAAGAACAACTTGTTGAGACTGAATGTGAAAATGAGAGTTGGGATGATGATAGAAAAGAGGCTATTGAGATTCCTAAGACTCTGAGGTATGTAAAGAATAATCATCCTGAAAATTAAATTATTGGTAACACTAATCAAGGAGTAATGACTAGATCAAAGGCTAGAGAAGAAATTTGTTTGATTTCTCAAGTTGAACCAAAGACTACAGATGAAGCTTGTAGAGATTAATTATGGATAAATTCTATTAAGGAAGAGTTAGATCAGATTAAGAAAGATAACACTTAGGAATCAGTTCATAGACATAAAAACAAAAATCTAATAGGAACTAAATGGGTTTTCAAAAAGAAAATGAATGAAGGAGTTGTAGTAAGAAACAAAGCAAGATTGGTATGTAAAGTCTATTCACAACAAGAAGGAATAGATTTTGAAGAGACATTTTCTCGTATTGATAGAATAGAAGCTATGAGATTATTCTTAGCTTATGTTGCACCTAATAACTTCAAGGTATATCAGATAGATGTGAAATCTTCATTCTTGAATGGGGATCTTGAAGAATAAGTGTAGATAGAACAACCTGATGGATTTCCTTTATGCAAAGATGGAGACATGGTATGAAAGTTGAAGAAATCACTATATGGATTGAAGAAAGCTCTAAGCACTTGGTATGAAAGGTTAGAAAAATACTTAATTCAGCTTGGATTCAGAAAAGGTAATGCTGACAGTAATATGTATTTAAGAACTAGTGAAGATATAGTTTTGATAATAGAAGTTTTTGTTGATGATATTATCTTTGGAAGCAATGATGAATTGTGTGAGAAATTTTATAAAGAAATGGAAAATGAATTTGAGATGTCCATGATAGGAGAAATCAAATTCTTTCTTGGACTATAAATAAATTAGAGAAAGAATGAAATTTTTATTTCTTAAACTAAATATCTTAAATAAATGTTGAAAAAGTTTGGAATGGAAGACTGTGAACGAGTTGGTACACCCATGATGAATGGTATTAAGTTGACAAATGATGATGAAAAAAAGTGTATTTTTTAGACTAAGTATAGATCAATGGTTGGAGGATTATAATATTTGACTCACACCAAACCAGATATTGCTCATGTTGGTGGGATTGTGGCTAGATATTAGGCAGAACCTAAAGAGACACACCTAGCTACTGTGAAAAGGATATTGAGATATCTGAAAGGAACAATAGACTATGTCTTAAGGTATGATAGAAATGATGAATTTAAACATCATGCTTATATTGATGTTGAATGGATAGGAAATATTGATGACACGAAGAGTACTAGTGGAGGTGCATTTTTCCTTGGGAAAAAGTTGGTTTCATGGCTAAGAAGAAAGATTGTATAGGTCAATCTACTATTGAATCAGAGTATGTTGTTGCTTCTATTAACTGCACTCAAATTGTTTGGATGAAACAAATGCTGAAGGATATTGAAATAACTTTTGATGCACCAGTGGCTATCCATTGTGATAACACCAATATAGTGGGGTAAAAGTACAAAGTTGTGTCACACTTTTATAAAGGAAAAGGTCAACAACACCCAAACTTTTTAACTTTAACGACATAAAAATGGCATTTATGTGTAGAATTTTGAGATGATGTAAACTAATGAAATGTGTAAATGTGGATGAAGTTTATGCCTATTAGTTTTTTTAAAAGAATTGAACAATAATTCATATAGCTTTTTAATTTTTGAAGTCTATTTTTTACTTGTTGAAAAATGCTAAAAAATGAGGATCTTTTTCCCATCAAAATAGTATATGCAAATAATCTTTTTTGCCTTTGATTTCAAAATATGTTATAGATGAAAGATATAGCTAGTGCAAAAAAGAAGAAAAATTAGTTTTCAATGTATATTTTCTCCGTTATAACTACTCAAAGTTGAACAAACCTAAAATTGACAGTTTTCATCTGTCACCAAGTTCCCCCTATCAAATCTACACCATTCAGAAAAAAAAATTACACATTCTTGAAGAGAACTCTCTCCTCCAGTGTTAAATATAAAATTTCAATTTTTTTGATAAGGTTTACTTTTTTTTTCTATTTTTGAAGCAACTTGTTCTCTAATGTTAAAATACCTAATTGCATTATTTTTAAATTATAATATGTTAGATCTAATTAAAATACTATAAAAACTATATGATGATAATCTTGACTCTGTGCTCTAAAAAGGGGTATTTTTATATTTGTAAAAAAATATCATTAAAAAGAGTAGGAGTTATTGAAACATCTCTTTTCTGAAATAATTTTATTTCTTTAGTAATTGGTATAAAACATGCATTTAATAGATATTTCCAATTGGAAAAGTTGAAGCACTTATCTAACTTAGCTAGAATGAATCTAGCTAGACCATATGTTTGACAAAAAATAGTTTTAGTTAGAAATACTCAAATTCAGCTTTGCTGATAAGATGTCCTAAAACATGACACAACTTTGTTCTTTTACCTAGTGAACATGTCAAAGAATCCTATGATGCACTCTAAGACTAAGCATATTTCTATTAAGTATCACTTATTGAGAGATAAGGTGGCAGAGAAGGAAATAAAGTTGGAATACATTAGCAAAAAGGAACATATTACACACATATTTACAAAGCCATTGCCAAAAGATACCTTTCAATATCTAAGAGGGTTTCTTGGGGTTTAGGCCCCTCCTAGTTAGAATTAAATGATGTGGGGATGTATTAGTCCAGAGGTTTTTAGAGCCTTATTATATTATGGACTTCATGTAGGGATCTACTACTCAGGGGGAGTGATCGTGGAAGGCAGAAGTTGAAGGCATTTGTTGACTTATGGAACACTTTTTTATTACTATCAAAGGGGGGAGTTACTATGAAAAAATACCTAAAGGGGAGATATACTGTGTAAGGAAGAACCTACTGAGACAATACTATTTGGGTTGATGGATTTTCACATATGTTTCCATCAATGCCAAAGGGGGAGATTGATGATACATTTAATATGTTTAATCACTACATTAAGTGATGATGGAGCTGCTACTTTTGTGATTAGTGTTTTGTCACTAATGTCAACATATGTTTCTATGAAGAGAACACACTGGTTATTACAGTGGATAGAAACTATATGGATGTTTCAGAATGTACGAAGTTAGATGAGAGTATAGGAAGATTTTGTGATCTTATATCCAAGATCACATCGTGTAATTTTGTGTATTGGCTAAGTTACAAATATTTTGGTGAAGATTGGTTATTGGATAGTGATAGTGGAAGTTGACAGAGTTAGTCTCTGTACTTTTGGTATATCTTACAGAAGGTATAGATTCAGTTTATGCAATCTTAAGAGATGAAAGATAGGGTACTGAAGAATGTTTGATGGTCATTGCAAGGTACAAAATTTTGGATGATGTTAGCTATGGTGTGTGTTCTAGAGAAGACCTATTTGGAAGCTGACTTTAGAAATGTAGCGTGCATTTTGGTTGGCGAATGAAAATTAAGGATGTCAGTCCTTAATTTTTGTAATGTAATCATTGTATACTTGTTTTAGATACTGTGTGTATCTTAGCAAGGGTTTATGTAATTGTTTGTATATTGGGAAAGCCTAATAGGCCAACCTGATCATGTAGAATGTAATAGGGTATATATGTAAGATCTTTTCTTTGGAAAAGATATGGTAAGAATGTATGTGATGTAAAAGAGATTGTGGAAGCTATGAGCTTGTGTCTACTAGATGTAGAGAAGAGGATTACTTGTGTACTTCATTGGAACTGATCAAGCAAAGATAGTTGTTGTTGGATAGTTTAAAATATTATGCATTTCTTCATATACACTTGTGTTGCAAACACTAAGTTCTAAAGGTGGATTTAATGTTCTTTGGACAATGATCTTGGGTAGTGAGCCCTCCTCTTTTCATGACAACTAACAGGGTTTATCCTCTAACAAGGAATATGTACTGTAATGTTTTAATAAGCTCCTAACAGGGCTATATATTCTAACAAAGATACTATAATCTCAATACATCATTAGTGACTACTAATTCTCACCGAGGTTCTACCTTTAACATGGTTTCCTCCAAAAAAAATATTGTGTTGTTGTGTTGGCATTCATTGTGCTCATTAGATTTGATATTGCTTCTATTCAAAGTTTAAAGTTTAATAATCTAACATATAACTGATTCACCCCCCTCTCAATTATATTATGGACTATTATTGGTAATAGAGATAGCCTCTAGGGTCTTGGGTGCATGCCTTCTAGGCTTTTGGCATCATGTGTAACTTTTATTTTGGGCATTCTTCAATTTATTGCTTGTCGGTGCATGACTTTTCCTTCTTAGATATTTTTTGGTTGGTTTTTCCCCATGACAAGGATTCATACTAGATCCCTTTTTCTTTGACTAGGAAATACTTATTATTATTTTCTTTGGGTTCATTCAGTCTTTCATCCTACTCTATTTTGGTGCAAGATTTATTCTATGGTGTTTTTTTTGTAATAATCCCTCTAAGGGTGTTTGGACTATAGATTCACATTGGAGAAGCCCTTCTCTAGATACCTTTGTCTAGTTTGGGTCTAGAGCTTTCTGGAAGTGGTTTTCTTGGGAGGCATTCCCTAATTTGGAGTTAGTGTGGGAGATGTTTATTTCTTTGTGGTCATTGACTATTCCTTCCGTATTGGGTCATGTGGGTCCCCTATTTTAGTTTTTGATGGCCTTCTTGCTAGGTATATTTTAGCTGGTAATGCACAAATGGTGTTGTGTGTGGTTGTGATTTTATCTAAACCTAAAGGTTGGCTAAGCGATTTTTTCTAGAATGTTGAATATCCCACCATGGGATTTTTGGAAGCGATTATTGCAAGGGTTTGGAAGATGTCTTAGTAGTTGAACATTATGGAGTTGGATTTCCACTAGAAATAGATATGGGGGATTTCCTTGAAAGGTGAAATGAGGTACAATGGGTGCCATTTGTATCTAATTTCTACAGTAGACCACTTGTTGTGCACCGATGTTATGTAAAACATGGAGAATTTTTTTGTAAAAAACTTGGTAGCCTAGATAAGGGTATTTATATGGAGTTTCTAGAAGAGTTTTAGCAATGGGTTATCTTTGAGTAGCGGTGGGTTTATTCGTATAGAAAATCACAAGATGGGAAAGCCTCTGGCTTAAGAAATCAATCAAGAGACGCTAGAGGAAGTGAGGATGACATTGGAGGAGAAGGTCTTGGTTCCCATAATATATGATTTTCATTGTAAAAGTAAATGAAATACATTTTTTTTGTAATTTTTCTATGAAAAGAGAAAAAATGATGAAACATGAAAGAATGTTCATATTCATACAAGTATTAATAGATACTTTCTAATAATATAGATATACATATTTTGCTAGTTTCATTTATATTTAAAAATATGTTTACGTTTCATCATTTTTCTTTCTTTTATCAAATGTTGCTTTAAATGAAATTTCAAGTAGTTCCAATAAGTGAAAATTGGTAATTTATAATAGAAAGAGAGACTTATACTATATAGAGAATTTTTAGTAATTTAGGTGGTACCTATCCTCATAAATACATATGTGAAACAAAACTTAATCTGAGCCTAACATATTTGGTTTTAAGAAAGAATAAGTTAACTAATATAGAATTTCATTTTCATCATGCCATATGAATTCTTAAATTTATGAGATGAAGCTAAGAATATAATGACCACATCTATATGTTAGCCTTTAAAATCAAAATGATTGTTCAAAATGCACTTATGAAATAAGCCTATTTATGGGGCCTCTTTCAACATGGCACATTCATTTCAACACTTTTGTAAATAAGAAACCTACCTATCTATACTAACTAAAAACAAAAAATTATAAAGACCCATTAACATATAAATGTGAAAATAACCACCCTTAAGATCTATATTTTTACATATAATTTAATATTTTAACAAAAGTAAGGAAATATTTGAGGCACCTTTCTATTTTTGTATGATGCATCTAGGAAAAATTCTTAAATATACAAGTTATGATGATACTATACCATGACATATGGTGATATACTGGCCTTAAAATAATTCTCCTCTTTCTCTAGCATGGACATGATAGGGATTTATTGTTGAGATTAGAATTTTGAGAAATACCTAAATGGACATCCCAAAGTGAGTTTTGGATGAGTTACTATGGGGATAATTATTCCTTGTTCTCCAATACTTGATATTTTTATCTCTTTGCACTTATATTATTGTGAAGTCACTTTCAAGATCTTTGGATAATTGTTTCCAACCAATGGAAAAAAAAAGATTTTCCTCATCCTCTACTTCTTCATGTCTTAAAATTACATCCATGTTCACTATTTCTTCACCTTTATCCTCAATCTATTTTTGAGATGCAGCTTGTTGGAAAGTGTTGTCTCTATGTGAAGCTCAAAAACCTCCTACATTTGAACAAGGGAAACCTCTTCTTCATATCCAAAGAAGTAGGGAAGTTTTCATAGAAAAGAGCTTAAGTCTTTAAATTTTAACTTCTCCATAGGAGCACACCTTTCCTCTTTATATGAGAGAGAGAGAGAGAGAGAGAGAGAGAGAGAGAGAGAGAGAGAGAGAGAGAGAGAGAGAGAGAGAGAGAGAGAGAGAGAGAGAGAGAGAGCTTTATGACATATTGAGGTATGTATTTTCCCTTTCTATTTTATAAACATGAGACAACATGCTATCATTTGAATAAAGAAATAGTGTTTTGATTTCGATCTATGAAGGATAAAGGAAAAAATATCTTCAATTTAGGCATATCTTCCTCTAATCATGAATCCTTTGGCATTTATGTTCATGTATATCTTCATCTTCAAGGACCGCCATCTAGTGAAACTAAACTTATTTTGGGTATGTTATGGGTACATGAAAATAGAATAAGAAAGTGTTTCTCTATTATTACGACTTAGTCATATACATTTCATTGTATAAATCATGTAGTATTTCTCAAAGATCTAGTGCTTTGTATCTTTGAGGGGGCAAGGAGTAGTCCAATAAAGTGAAACATGATAACCCCAATCCATGCCTAACTAGACCAAGTATCTAAGTTACCAAGTTCATTTAAAGAATTCATTTAAGTTGAGAAAAATAAATTGTGCACTAACTTTGGTGATAATATTTAAACTTGATGCATCGGGCATGCCAAAAAATACTATTGAATCATAAGAGGTTCACACCTATATAAGGGTAGTCAAGAATTTTGATAAGAATGAGACAAGATGTATCTTGTAAAATAACCTCCATGATTTTCAATGTCATCTATTTATACAAGGGGCTACGAAGAAAGGAGAGGAAAACCTTTCACAAACAACCTAATATAAGGGAGGAAATTTTCCATTAAAAGAAAAATTATGACATAGGAATATTTTTTTACAACTAGTGGTTGTCATTGTACAAAAAGATCGACCTATTAAAGCCTGATATAACCATTAGACTTATAGAAGAAACAAGAGGTTGTTAAACTATGGCATGAATATTGAAGGGGGATGTTCACAGTTAGTCCAGAAATATGGGCCCCTCAGCATTACCTGAGGGGATTCACACCTATGACCAAGCTCTGATACCTCTTGGTACAACTAGCGGTTGACATTTAACAAAAAGTTCAACTTGTTGATGTTTGATAAAACCACTACTCTTAGAGAAGATGCAAGAGGTTTTTAAACCATGTCATTAATCTCAAAGGGGAACATTGGAATTTATTTGAAAAATCCCCCCCTCAGCGTCATCCAAGGTGATTCATACCTATGACCAATATCTGGCATCTCTTGTTACAACTAGCAGTTGTTGTTGTACCAAAATATCAACCTCTTAATGTGTGATATAACCACTAGACTTTTAGAAGACATAAGAGGTTGTTAAACCATGTTGTGAATATCAAAGTGGGACCTTGGCGGTTAGTCCAATATATATAGTATGACATTCATAGAAATTTGACCCTTTCTAGTTAGAGATTCACATCTTCACCAAAAGTAATCGATGCACCATATACCATTCATTTTTTTGAAGTGAATAAAGAATATAAATTTGGCATGACATAGAATGTAGTATTATGAGATTGACCTTGGAAATAATCTAAATGAGTCTAAACAAAGACCAAAATCTCCTAAGGAGTGTGAAAATATTAACACCCAAAACATGGCACGAGAACACTATTCCTAAATCATTGAACTTAAACAAGGGATGTTAAGAATATTCTCTTTCTTCTATAAATAGTTCCTAAAATGAGTTAGTGAAAAGACAACAACCCTAGAAAAATATTCCTAATGAGGAAGCTATAATTGGTAAAATTTATATTCTATTATAGATGCATTGTGAGGAGAAAGAAACATTCATGATCACAGATACACCAATTAAATATAAAAAAATCGCACCAACATAAGAAAACTAAAAAAAAGGAGAGATCGAGAGATGACAATCTAATAAACAAAAGAGAAAGGTTACACAGTAATAGTCCCTATATTTCACTAAGAGAGAACATGTCAAGTATGGAGAGTAATCTAAAGGATACAAATACTATGACATATACCTTAAGCTAAAAATCTATGGAGTTCTTTTGATACAAATTAAAACCTCTATGAATTTATAAATATCTCCAAAAAAGTCTCCCATCTTGTTAGAATTATGAGAATATCATTCCAGAAAAAATATAAATTCAACCACTTAATTAATTAAGGTCCTTAGGTTTTTTAGGAATAACATCTACCTCTTTTAAATAAAAAAGAACGATCATTTTTCTATTACAATCCATGGGCATGCAAGAAAATTGGGCATGGAATTTTTATGTATCTCATAACCTTGGAAAAATGTATCCTTTCTATTTTTTATGAACATCATGCCTACTATTTGTAGATGAAAGGTCATAATTGTGGATGGTTATTAAAAATGATAATTATTATGTTTGTGATACAATGATTCTTTTGACAGCTATTCAAAAGTTTATTTACTATTGATGCCTTGTGATATGAAATATACCTTTCATATTCTGTTGGAGGCCATCTTTGATGGTGAGAGCAGTTAGAGGACACATGTTGTGGCTGTAGATGCTAAGAATGAGAGGCTCCAAAAAGGGGTGATAGATATCATATCCAATTGAAACATTTCAGATATTTATAGTGGTTGAAGATTGAAATGTGGTGAACTCTTTTAAAAGGTTACATAGGCATGAGACACTACTGTTACTTATTGATGAAGGTAATTAAGGAGGATCAACGCATATGGAATATATGGACAACTATCATCAAAACTTATATATTGTAACATTTTATATAACCTATCAAACTTCCTTCGAAACCATTACTCTTGTACACAATGATTACTCTAAAGTACTTGATAGTCACAAGTTTAAAACAAGAATATAAAAATCAGCTTTCTTCTCTTAATTGAATAAAAAATGAACCAATTTTTTTTTGTATTTGTTTGTGCCTATGTTTTTGGATATGCATTTAAGGCCAAAAAGGCTAGATAACTGATGAAGGGTGCTCCCCTTAATACTACAATCACATAACATAAATAGAGAAACAAAGACAATTTGCAAGAATAGAAAGTGGGCTTCTTATTAACTCCATAAGTGTGGAAATACAAATTTTTAGAATTTTAATATGCAAATCCGCAAGGGAATTTTCCTTACAATATTCTATAAGATAGAGCCTCAAATAACTACCCAAAATTGCCCTAGAAAACACTACAGTTCTTCTTTATATAGGCAATTTTCCACCACCCGAGAAGGTTGCAGAGCTTTAGCCATTAAGCCTGATTTCCCTTAGAATTATTTTATTTTCATTTTTTTTACATTAGGGTTGGCTCAAAATAATTACAAATAATATTTTTAGGTAGCCCAACTTTCAGAGGCTATAACTTTTAAATCGTAGCTTCGCTTGGCTATTATAACTACTTTTTAGAAATGACAGCTCTTGATATACAACACTTGACTCATGCAAGATCTAGTCAACTAGGGTTCCATCATGATCGAAATCCTCTAAGGCCTTCAATATTGAGCTCAAAGATTTTATACCCAAAAAGCTCAATAAGTTCACCAATACATATGGTATGGGAATGAAAATCAACTGGAAGACTAATATGACTAAGATGAAACTCCACCTATGAAATTAGAACATTCCAAGCTTGTATGAACAACTTACAAAAAATAGTAATTTTTCATAAATAGTAGCTCTCCACAAGAATTGAAAAGAAACCTGAGATATTTTTGGGTGATGCAAGATTGCTCTTACACCCAAGATGCTCCTGCATTAGACACCTAGGGTAATTTGAGAAATGAACCTGTCATGTCTTAGGTGTGCAAAGGAAAACCAAGATGGTTAACCTCCTCCCTTGTCAACCATGATGAATCTTCTACAAGTCTCCCTTTCCATTTGACCAAATATTCTTCATTTGTCTTTTTACTTGTGCTTCTTCGAACATGAATATCTAGTATATCCTCAATCTCTTTGGTAGTCAAAGTAGTTGGTGGAATAATCAATTGTGCTTCTTTGATCTCATCTTCAACACCTCCTTCATGATACTCTATCAGATGAGAAATAATAAATACTAGTGAAATATTCAACTCAGTAGGAAACTCTACCTCATAGGCATTTCCTGAATCATGCTTCTCTAGTATCTTACATGGCTCAAACTTTTTCATTTTTAGCTTGTTATATGTACCTACTCCAAATCGCTCCTTTTGAAAATGAAACATGACTTCATCCCCAACCTAAAATTCCTTATGCCTCCTTTTCTCATTTGCCTTAGCCTTATACTATGCATTCATCTTGGTAATATGATTTCTCACCTCGTCATGGATGTTCTACAAATGTTTCAAAAAATCCTCATCTTCAGCACTACTTATCTCTCCTTTGTCTATCTTCCTCAACTCAGAATTATTTATGGGACTTCTTCCATATACAATTTGGAATGGTGATTTACCAGTGCTCTTGTTGATAGAATTATTGTATGAAAATTATGGCTATGGTAAAACAAAATCCCATCTTGTTGGATGATCTCCAACCAAACATCTCAGTGAATTGTCCAAACTCCTATTGACCAACTCAGTTTGTCCATTAGTATGTGGATGATGCAATGAGTTGAATTTCAAATCTATCTTTAATTTCTTCCACAATTTATGCTAGAAATATCCAACAAACTTAGTGTCTTGATCTAAAACTATGCTCTTTGGAAAACCACTTAGTCTCACAACTTCTTTGGAAAACAATTATGTCACATGAACAACATCATTAGTCTTCTTGCAAGGAATCAAATGTGTCATCTTTGAAAACCTATCAACTACCACAAAAATTGAATCATGTCCCCACTGAGTCCTTGGAAAACCAAGAACAAAGTCCATACTAATATCCTCACATGGATTCTTTGTTATAGGTAATGGCTGATACAACCTTGTATGTTATTTTTCTCCTTTTTCCATTTGACATACTCTACAACTCTTTAAAAAATTCTTGACATCTTGTTGCAACTATGGCCAGTAATAATTCTCACTAACCAAAGCAAGGCTTTTATCTCGACCAAAATGTCCAGCCAATCCTCCATTATACTTCTCTTTGATGATATTGTCTCTCATAGAACTTCGTTTAATGCACAATTGACTCCCTCTGAATAGCATACCATTATTTATGATGAAATACAACCACTTCGTTATGTCTAGAATAATAGGCTTTGTGCAAGATTTCCAAGCTTCACCAAAATTAGGATCCTTTGGATATAAACTCTTGATTTCCTTAAACCCAACCACCTCAATCTACATCTTTGTTAGCAAAAATTTCCTTCTGCTAAGTGCATCTACAACCTTGTTAGACTTTCCACTCCCGTGTTTCAAAAAAAAATGTGTAACTCTGCAAATATACAACCCACTTCAAATGCCTCTAATTCAACTTTTCTCGATTATTCAAATATTGTAAATCTTGATGATCAATATATAAAACAAAATCCTTAGGAAGAAGATAATGTCTCCACTTCTTCAAATTAATCAACAATTTCTCTTCCCTTAAATTCTCAAACACCATAGGAATATGCATTATATTCTTATCCAATATTTTGCAAAAGATCAAAATATCATCTAGGTAAACAATGACAAACCTTCCCAGAAATTATTTTAGAAGCTCATTCATGAGCCGCATGAAAGTTCTTGGTGCATTGGTTAGCCCAAAAGGAATGACTAACCACTCATATAGTCCTTCCTTTGTCTTGAAGGAATTTTTCCATTCATCTCCTTCTCTGATCTGAATCTGATGATATCCACTCTTTAGATCTATCTTTGAGAAATAAATAGCTCCACTCAAACAATCCATAAAATCATCCATCTAAGGCAATAGAAAAATGTACTTGATTGTGATCTTGTTTATAGCCCTAGAATCTGTACACATCCTACATTCTATATTCTTCTTTGGTGCTAATATTGCTGGTACAACACACAGACCCAAACTATCTCAAATCAAGCCCTTCTGCAACAACTCATGTACTTGTCTCTTCAAGTATTCACTTTCAGTTGGTGTCATTCTATGTGCTGCCTTATTTGGAAAACTAGGTTCTGGGATCAAGTCCATTTGATGACTGATCTTCCTTACCATTAGTAATTCATTAAGCACATTATTAGACATAATATCCCAAAACTCATTCAACAGATCTGTAACTTTTGTAGGTATGTCCTCTACTTCCTCTTTACCAGATTTTGGAATTAATGAAAAAAACATATGCTAATGGATCATACCCTCTAGGAATTTTCTTCCAAAAAAACTTATTCATGCATTACTACATAGCTTTTCTTCTATGTTCTTTAATGGATTTAGCTTAGGTCGCACTGCATCTTTTGTCAAGGAATAGTTATTCATATGACCATCATGTACAACATGCATGTCAAATTACCATGACCTACCTAACAACATATGGCATGCATCCATAGGTGTGATATCACATAGTACCTCATCATCGTATCTGCCAATCTTGAACTTCACTAGGCACTTCTCATTGACCATGACCTTGTTGTCATCTTGAACCCAGGAGATCTGGTATGGATGTGGGTATTTTTGCCTCTTGTGATTTAAATTTGTGACCATATCTTATGACACCAAATTTTTAGTGCTTCCACTATCAATAATCACATCACAACATTTATCCTCACACTTGCATCTAGTGAAAAACAAACTCCTCCTTGCTCAGGTTCATTCTCTACACTTAGGAGGAATCTTCTGTTAATTAGGGCTTATCCTTTTTTAGCATCTTCAGAATGTAATGATTTAGAATCCTCATCCACATGTGTAACTCTGGCCTAGCTGTCAGTTATCCTATTTTTCCTTCCTTGACATTGTGGATATTCATATTCCCTATGACCTTCTCCACAATGAAAACATGTTCCACAGAAGCCTCATCTTCCTCATCCTTTTTCTTTCTGATCTCTATTATTCTGATTGAAATTATTTCCCCTTTGATTTTGAGTGCTACTAGCCTCATCTTTCTTTTTCTGATCTTCCTTTCAGCCTCCATAAGATCTTCCACCATGACTTCTTCCGCTTTACCTACTTTCAAACTTCTTGTTCAACTTTTCTTCTACTTTTAGAGAAAATTGCTAGACCTCTTTAATAATGTTTATTCAGACTAAATTCAACTCTTCCTTAATGCTCGGTCTCAGCCTATTAAGGTAATGAGAAACTTTCTCCTTGCGAGCTTCCACATGGCCTTTTCTGATGAGGATTCAATAGAACTCTTTCGTATACTCCTGAACAAATCCCCCTACTTGCTTCAAACCTTGCATTTTCTTTAGTAGATCAAGCTCATAATCAATGAGAATTAATTTTCACTTCAATTTATCTACCATCCGATCCCATCTTGTGATTTTCTCCTTTCCTCTTCTGTTTCACTCCAATTGAATCTCCTGCCACCAAATCTTTGCATGATCCTTCAGTCTGGCCTTCACAAACTTGACCCTATCAGGATCTTAAATATTGTCATACTCAAAATATTCTTCTAAGTCATTGATCTAGTCAATCAAATCTTCAAGGTTAAGATTTTTTGAAAAATGTGGTAACCTCAATCTTAGGTCTTTTCCAAATCTTGGAAATGGCCCAGAAAAGCCTTTCTTCCTATTGGTTCATAATTTTTCCTTCTTCCTCATCAAAATTTTCTTCTTCTATGGCTTCACCCTCTCTTTTATCTCTGACTGTAAGATTCATTCCTCTACGAATATATTCTTTCAATTCACACACTTGTCTCTAGAGGACTATAACCTCATGTGACACACCTCTGGCTCTTCTACCACATTCCTTTCATGGAGGAATTTTTGTGCTTATCATTAAAACCCTAAACCACGGTCCTAGTTTACATTGTCTCACAGTTGGTGATCAATCTAAACAGTTAGGAAATCCTTCTCTAATACCATTGGTGAAGGGTTCTCTTATGCCACTTGATGAAGGGTGCTCCCCTTAATACTACAATCACATAATAGAAACAAAGAAACAATAGTTTGAAAGAACAAAAAGAGGTCATGAATGAAGGGTGAACCCACAATAGTGGGTTACACTTTTATGCCTAAATAGACACTGAACTCTACATTTTAAAAAAAAACTTTCAAATTTAGATGCATATTGTGGTTAAATGATTTGAAATCAAAAGATGAAGTAAAGTAGAGTCTTCTATGATTTTTTGTCTAGATTATAAATATATATTTTTTAAAATTTTTTTGAATTGATTTGAATGGGTTTTTCTTTCTCCCATGAAAACTTGTATGTGGTTGAAAATGTCATTTTCAAAGAGTTACATTGGTTTCATAGAGTATAAATTTGTTTGTAAAATAGATATCAATGTTCTTCTTTCAAATTTAGTTTTGTGACATCCATATGGAGGGCATGCAATTGGTTTGATGACATTATCACTATTATTGCACATTTTATTAATGTTTGAAGTTGACTAAACCATAATTTTGACATACCTTGACAACATAGCTTATAACTTGTGTATTTGTCCAATTTTATTTTTATTTTTTTGATAGAAAGAAAATTCAATACCTCGAGAATAGATATTATTTAGAATTTTTTTCCTCTCATTTACTATTTTTCCATAAGTGTCAAACATAGAGGTATGCATACAGTGAAATATATATGATTGGTAAAACTATAAATACAAAGTTATAATAAAATTAATTTATATTAACATTAAAATCATTGGAAATATTTTTCTTAGAAGTGCCTTACTACATAGATAGGTTTTTCAAATTGATTCATTTGATCTACCAAAAGCTAAAGTCGAAGTGATTTATGGTCAATATTTTAATAGGTGTGAGGAGACTCCATTGTAGGTATGAATGGGGAGTATAAATGTTCTATCAGTTTTTTTCTTATCTAAGAGGCTTTGAGCTAACCATTTATAATTAATTCCTTCAAATGGAACCTATCAAGGCTTAAATCATCATATTTTATTAAAAATGTGTTATTTCAACAAAAATTAACATGTCTAAAAAAGTGTACCCCACTATTGTGGGGTCACCGTGAATTTTTAGGTAGCCAAACTTAAAGAGGCCATGAATTTTTAACTATAGCTTTGTTTCATTATTATAACCACTTTTTGGAAATGGCACATCCTGATCTACAAAGACAGACTCACGCAAGCTCCAATCGGTTGGGTTTGATTGTGATCTGTAGCCTCTAAGGCCGTCAAAATTGATCTCAAAGATTTTTTACCTAAAAACCTCAATAACTTCACCAATACAGATGGTATGAAAAAGAAACTCAACTAGCAGGTTGATATGACTAAGATGAACCTCCACCTATGAAATCAGAATATTCCGGGCTTGTATGACCAACTTACTAAATGCTAGAAATAGGAAATACTGAAAGGGGCGGTGAATCAGTATTCTACAAACTTTATCTTTTTCCCAATTATGGATATAACAGATTATCTTTACACATGCATAACATAAGAAGCTAAACAACATGCATAGTAATAAAACTAAAGAGCTCATAACACATGATTTGTTCTCGAGGAAACCCTGGCCAAGGGAAAACCCTGGTGGGGATGGTACCCACAAAGATCCACTAATCAAAAGTATCTTGTTAAGGATGTTGACCCTGTTATGAGTCTATTACGAGCATATAGTGTATTAGTCCTGATTAAGGGACTATAGGCCTTGTTAGAAGCCTCAACCCTATTAGGAGTTTGTAGTACAAAATGTGATTACCAGCTGAGCCCACTGCCCAAACAAGTAATGTACAATATACATTGATTACAAAAAGAGGTCAAGGTACATAACCTTATACTGCTTGCATCAATATCTCTTTACTGTTCTTTCACTATCGCTATTACATATACATCATAGATCTCACATATTACATACATCTTTCTTACATTTTACAATGACATTTACACAAGTTATTAAGGATAATAACTTTACTTGGTCGGCTACCATATTACAAAATAAATTTATCCAAGGGTAAACATCTAGGATGTCATCCCTTTATATTGTTAAGACATTATTTTTATAAACAAAATAATCCCTTAACTCTTTGCCAATTCTGCCTTCATATTCTGTCATGTCGGCTTCACACCATCTTCACAAAAACTATCATAACTTCTTTCGTACATGCCGTAGTGACTTACGCTCTGAGATGGGTCATCATTAGTCACTATAGAGTCTATGTTCAAGTGTGCAAGCACTGAACTTACTCTAGTCAATTTCGTAAACAAAAATTGTGTCCAGGTACACTGGTGAAAATACTATCTCATACTTAGACAAATTTGCAATGCACTCTATCATACTTGCTCTCTGATTTGTGTGATCTTCATGAGGATCATATGTTTCCATAATGACAACATCTATGTAATCAACTCAGCCAAATTGCCAGCAATCTCCCCCTTTGTCATTGGTGGCAACATATGAGAAAATTGGCTAAGTGTGCAACTCCAAAATCTCAAAATTGTCAAAATTGTAGCCATAGTATAACATATATATACTATCCTTATAACTCCTTAAAAAATATTATCGCTAATATAATAATCCCCCTAAGAGTATCAATCCTTATCATATACAATCAATTTTCTACTAAATATCTCTCCCCCTTTGACATCAATGACAAAATAAAGGTAGAGAGGGCTACAAAACTGTATCTCAAAAAGATTATACCTTAATCCATTATTGCAAAGCCAGAGGCTTGCAACACAATCTATAAAATCAATCTTCATAGCTTCTATCTCCTTCTCCCATGATTTCTTAATGGAATCTTCCACATTGAGTAGTGTGCTCAGTCCATAAGATGTTATAAATGACATGCTTGGAGGGTCTCAAAGTTAAACTTCTGAAAAGATATCTTAGCTGTAAGACATTCTTCCAACTACTCTTCAATAACACTTAACTTCATAGAAATATGCTCTCTCAAAAGAGTTAGTCTTCTCATTTTTCTATCTCTCTCATCCTGCAAAACTTTGATTTCATCATAAAGCTTCCAAACTTTCTTCTCAACATCACATACCTTCACATTAGGGCTAGAAAGAAGGTTAGATTCATTCTAAATTTGTTCTTCCTTCAACTTGATCTTCTGATCTTCTTCTGCTGTCAAAGTCTCTAGTTTTGTATAGTATATGTACAAATATTTTCCTATTCCCAAATTATTCCTCAAGTCCTTGATATAGATATCAAGACTATTGATATCATTTCTAATATTCTGGCTGATGTTCAAAAGCATTCCAGCCTCATAGTCTGCTTGTGCTTTAATCTTTGCAATCTCAAATAAGTTAGTGAAGTCATCATCAAAAGTGCTCATCACTTTCTTTTCTTTCTCCAGAGGGTCTGCTTCTACAATCTGTGTAGTTACAACACCTTGTAACCTTTCAGTAAGGTCCTTCAGACATCCTTCTAGACTTTTAAATTTCTTATTCTTCCCAATGATTTTGTTTAAAGATGTGATCAATTCCATCTGATCATCATCATCTACCTCTTTTCCCAAATCCTCAAATAATGATCCAATTTTCTTCTTCTTTATAGTCTCAGGAGTAAGACTGATTTCTACTTTATAGGGTACAAGTGCTTATACTTCTATCACTTTAGGTTCTTCAACAATAGATTGGGTCTGCTCTACTTCTATAGTTCTATCTAGTTCATCAAGAGTTGAATTGTCAACAATATTCTCCAGATTCTTGAATACATTATCATCAGTATCCAAGGTAATCTTTGTACCTTCAACATTCATAGATTCTTCTTCAATGTTTATAGCCGATGGAGAGGGAATATCCTCTTGTTCTACTTCTTCTTCTTTCTCTACTGCAACTGATGGCTCTCCAACAATTTCTACCATAACTTTAACTATTGCTTTTTTTGTCTCTATATTCACTTCTTCATATTGTCCTACCATGATCTGAATGGTTCTCCTTTTAGTCCTTAAATGGGTGCTAAGGGGCTTCAAAATTTGTTCAAGATGTTCATCATCTCTCACATCACATAGTATCTTCACAAGATTCTCTCTAATAGATTTGTCTTCCTCTTGTGCTCTCTTCTTCCTGTTAAAAAGTTTCTTGAATAAGTCATCAGGCATCTTAACCTAAATAGTGTCAAATTTCTTATTAGACAGAATCAAGGGCTTGACCATTGAATTTTCAAGATTCAATCTCTCTAAGTAGTCATAGAGGTCATAGTATTTATTCATCTTAGTAAAGTCTCCATCTTTTATAATCTCTTCATTCACTCTCTCAACTCTAGGTTTCCATGCTTTCTTCTTCACAATAGTGTCATCATCTTTAATTTCTACAACTTTCCTAGGAACTGGTGGCACCAAAGTTTTCTACCTCTTACCGGGTCTAGTAGAAATTTCTTTCACTCTCTTGCTAGGTGTGAAGGAAGAGGATCTAGTAGGTTTCCTTTCTTCTTGTTCCTACTCAAGTTCCTCTACTTTCACTTTGACTTGTGTAGCTTCTTGTTGTACTACACTAGATGAAAAGGGAGGTACAGACAAAATCTCTTTCTATCTAATATCTCTGATTGCTGCTACTATCTACTTTTCCACTAAGAATTCTTGCTCTGTTATTCCTGAATCTTTCAGTATTCTCTTAATAGTGTTCTCAACTCTTTTTTTAGACCGCTTCTCCTCAAATATAGCCTTTGCAGAGTTGAATTTTTCTTCAAAAGTTCCAAATCTATTACTGTGAGTGTCAACCTTGCACTTAAGTAGCCTATTCACATATTCTTCTGTCTCAGTTTCAGATATTTCATTGCCAAGAGGGTCTATGAATTCAATTCTAGGTTCTACTACTTCAATGTAGGCAAATTCAATATCAACCATAAAACATACTTCATTTTTGTATTTCTTCACAAGAGACTATGGGATCCTTGATCTACTAGTTACCAAGTTCTAAAAAGTCTTCATCACCAACATTACACTCTCATTTACTTTGTCAATAACATGCCTCATATACAATTTATTGATCCTTTCCATTGTATTTTTCCCATCATTCCAGTCACTTGCAATGGTGTAAGGAAATCTTCTTAATAAGTGGAAAAACATGTAAGTGATCAAAGATGAAAATCTAAATTGTGCATACTTTTCCTTCTTAATCTTCTCCAAGTTCTCAAACAATTGAACTCTCAAAATTTTACACATATCAACTAGCACTTTGTCAACACACATCAAATGAGCTATGTGTACCATTCCAGCTGCCATGTCATCCTCTCTTGAATTTGCACAAAACTTAGTTGTTAGGATCTTGCATAAGTATCTAACATCATGTTGTTGGATCTTACTAATTATAATTCCTCTGCCATTATAGGATGAACATGTGTTATCAATGACTATTTTTCTCATGTTCTTCTCATTTAAAGGAATAGCTCTAGATTTAGACAGTCCTGTGACTTCATGAATCAAATTAGCTATACTATCTATCACTATATCTTCTAGCCAAAACATCCCATTATGAATTCTGCTAAGGATTATCTTAATGCATTCTTCATTATCAAACTCATACTACAATGCATACTTAACAATCTCATTGTCTTTCAGATGATCATATCCTTCCTTTAATGACATGTCCTAGTTGTAAATCTTCTAATACTCATTGGTAAAATCACTATCACTGATGGTTTCTAACTTGCATCCAAGATAAATTCTTACATTCTCTAAATGCAAAACTTCATCTGGTATGGATGATAAAGCTAAACTAGGGTCTTCTTCCAAGGGTTCTACTAGTTCCCTCTTCATTCTAGGTCTAATTTTGTCTTTGACATTGTGAATTAAAGATACATCCATGATTACTTCAAATTCCTTTTACTGATTCAAAGATTTGCCAAGTAAAATACCTCAATTTCATAATTTTAGGGCTTGCGTAGATTCGATGCTCAAATCCTTCACCAAATCATTGCAAAATGCTTCCAATCACTACTCTTTGATCTCCTTAACACTTTTATTCACTTTGATGATCAAATAACATCAATCATAAACTTTTATTACTTCAATCTCACTTAGGTCTAACATCACATTCAATTCTTTTGCTGCTTCTTTCCAAAAAGTTGTCTCTGCTATCCTGCAAAACTTAAAACTTCTTGCGATCTCGCAAAACATAATATTTTTCTTTTCACTCTTAACCATAGCATTAGAACATCATAAACTACCTTGCATTAACTACGCAAGACTCAATTCATCATAAATCTACTTCTATACTAATCTAAGTTCCTAATCTACTGAAATTTTCATAAATTAAGTGCTTTGAGATAGGTTAGGTAAGGATTCATTCTTACCACTTGATACTTCACCTTTCTGATTACCTTCAATGTTAAGTATGTCTCCTTGATCTATTCCTTTAACAAACTTCACTTCATCTATATTTCTATAGCAACCTTTCTGTCTATTTCTTGCATCTTCATTTCTTCTTTCATGATTTCTAGGGTTAGGGTTAGGATGAAAAACTCCATTGTTCATTCTACAAAACCTTGCTATATGTCCAATCTTGTTGCATGTCTGACAAACAATTCCATTGTTTCCATATCTTGTTCTAGGTGGATTAATCTATGATCTATAGTTTCTAGCAATGTGTCCAACCTTGTTGCATCTATAACATATTACTCCATTTCTTCTGTTCATATCTTCAGTAGGTTTCTTATCTGCATTGTTAGTATTCCTAAACATTCTACTATTATTTTTATTCTCAATAAACTTAGGTTTTCTACATTCAATAGCTCTATATCCAAAACCATGACAATTATAACAATAACCATTAAGAGGTTTAAATTGCATACCTTTGCAATCTCTCTTCATATGACCAATAGTATTACAAGCAAAACATATACCTTTGAATTCTCTTTGCATACCTTTGGGTGATTCCTCTTGATTCGGTGATTCTTCTTCTTTAGGTGTATCTTTAGATTTGTTGATCTCATTAGGATTCTTGTCATCTATGCTTTCAGATACTTTCAAATCTAGTTCCTTGCTTTCATCATTTTCTTTAAGAGTGCTAAATCCAAGACCAGTCTTATCATAGAATGGTTTATGATAGGATATTTGTTCATCAATCTTCTCACTAGTTGAATATAGCCTTTCAAGTTGTTTTTTGGATTGAGTTAGTTCACCTTTCACAATCTTATTATATTTTTCAAGTTTAGCATACTGCAAATTGACTTTCTCAAGTTTAGATGTTAGATTTCCAAGTTTAGATTTCTGTCCTTCATTTTCAGTCTTTAGACTTTCATTCTCAGATTTTAGATTCACTTCATTCTTGCTATTTCCATCTTTCAAGCTAAGCTTCAAACTTGCTATCTTTAATTCATGCTTAAGGATATCATTTTCTTTTTCTAAATTATCATCACAATCTTCAATAAGAACTTCAGATTTCAGATCTTCCAACTTGTTTTTCAATTTCTCAATGAGGTTCTTTGCATCATCATATTTCCCTTTCAAGGTGTCTCTTTCATCAGTAAGCATATCAATCTATTCAAGAGATTCTTCAAGATTCTTCGATAGTTGATCCATATCCATAGAGATCTTACTCAAGCTGCTAGGCTTTCCTTGAATGATTCTTTTCCGAGTAACTAAGCTCTGATACCAATTGTTAGAAATAGGGAATACTAAGAGGGGGAGGTGAATCAGTATTCTACAAAATTTATCTTTTGCCCAATTATGGATATAAAAGATTATCTCTACACATGCATAACATAAGAAGCTAAACAACATGCATAGCAATAAAACTAAAGAACTCATAACACATGATTTTTTCTCGAGGAAACCCTGGCCAAAGGAAAACCCTGGTGGGGATGGTACCCACAAAGATCCGCTAATCAAAAGTATCTTGTTAAGGATGTTGACCCTATTAGGAGTCTATTACAAGCATATAGTGTATCAGTCCTAATTAAGGGACTATAGGCCTTGTTAGAAGCCTCAACCCTATTAGGAGTTGGTAGTACAAAATGTGATTACCAGCTGAGCCCACTACCCAAACAAGTAATGTACAATATACAATGATTACAAAAAGAGGTCAAGGTACATAACCTTATACTACTTGCATCAATATCTCTTCACTGTTCTTTCACTATTGCTATTACATATACATCATAGATCTCGCATATTACATACATCTTTCTTACATTTTACAATTACATTCATACAAGTTATTAAGGCTAATAACTTTACTTGGTTGGCTGCCATATTACAAGATAAATCTATCCAAGGGTAAACATCTAAGATGTTGTCCCTTTATATTGTTAAGACATTATTTTGATAAACAAAATAATCCCTTAACTCTTTGCCAATTTTGCCTTCATATTCTGTCTTGTCGGCTTCACATTGTCTTCACAAAAATTGTCATATCTCCTTCGTACATGTCATACTAGCTTGTGCCCTGAGATGGGTCATCATTACTCACCATAGAGTCTATTATCAAGTGTTCAAGCATTGAACTTACTCTAGTCAATGTCGCAAACAAAAACTGTGTCCAGGTGCACTGGTGAAAATATTATCTCATACTTAGACAAATTTGCAATGCGCTCTGTCATACTTGCTCTCTGACTTGTGTGATCTTCATGTGGATCATATGTTTCCATAATGAAAACATCTATGAAATCAACTTAGCCAAATTTCCAACACTAAAAATACTAAGTTTCCATAAATAGTAGCTTTGCACAAGATAACCCTTATTGAAAAGAAAATAGAAATATTTTTGGGTCATGCACAAGATTTCTCTTACACCCAAGATGCTTCTGCATCAATAATAATGAGGAAATAAGAAGATCCTAATATCTCATAAATATATGAAGATTAAAATATTTAAACCACTACTCCATTCAATGTACCCAAGCATGATCTCTTTTATATGTCATTAAAATATTGAATTCTTGTGCAAATAATTAAATTTATTTTATTTTCCAACCTCTAATTCTAGGATATTATTTTCATTTGCATTAGCATTCTATGAATTCGTATCTTTCGTAATGCTCATTTTTTCGAATTTCTTTCAATCTATTTATAGTGTATTCAATAGAATATAAATGAGTAAAGACAATAATGGATATTCTTATTTATTGGAGCTCTAAAATATTTATAGTGAGATTCACATGCTACAAGGCTTTGACATTAGATCATCATCAAACCTATAAGAATTTTCAAATAGCAAAGATTGAACCAAGGATCTAGAGGTTGAAGAAAAGCACAAGAGAGATAATATGAATGCAAAGATGGATTGAATAGATCCAATGAATTCACCTTGAATGATTGATTGATGAATGAATTAAAATGATTACATAATAGGCCTCCTTATATAGGAAAGGTGATATGAGAGAATGATAAGGAGATGATAAGCTATCACCTATGCTAGGTGTAATCACATGTCCACCAAATGTGGATCATCCTCCATTATGCAATAAAGTATGTGCAATGGATTAGGATGATAGTGTGATAAGAGCACTAAAGGTGGATCTAGCACCAAAAGTGGAATTCCTCCTACACCATGTGCTTAATGAATGTGCATGATCCTAGGTGTCTCAATCACAAACTACTATGCAATGCATTATCCTAAGTAAGATTAAGTTAAGTGTAATTAGGAATATTTAATTACACCAACACCCCCCCTTAAGTGCAACTTAGGGGAATGCACTTAAACTCACAATGCAAGATGGGTCTTGGCAACTAGGCCATGTTAGGTACCCATGTACTAAATGAAATACATGAAATGCATAACTCTCATAAAGTGGAGAAAGAGGGAAAACCTAATGGGAAAAACCCTCCCCAAAAAAGAGAGAAGAAAACAAGATGCATGGATGGATGGAGTGCTCAAGACCCCCCAAGAACTACATACATCATGTATATACAAAGAATTATCCCCCCATAAGAAGGATAGTTGGAGACATGATATCCCCTCCATAATGTAGAAGCTCCAATGTTGATGAAGAGTACCTGCAAACAATAAATCAACCAATGCTTACAAGAAACATTTCTCCCCTTGGGAAAAAATAGAGACATCAAATGATGAAGAAGCCAATCCATGTGCAAATGGAATGAGGAAGAAGACGTAGGTCTCCATGCATGAATCTCTGAAGACTGATTAGGAATCTCCAAGCTCAAAGAATCTATCACTTCATGTGACAAATCAAGTGAAGAAGGAGAAGAATCAAGTACACAAATCTCCAAAGAAGGTGAAGAAGTATCCCCAACTATGATGAAAATGTCATCAAGGGAAAGAGAAACCCCCTCATATATGTCTTCCAAATCTGCATCATGAGAATCAACAAATGCTAAAGATGCATCCAAGTAGTCATCACACTCTGCAAGATCTGAAACACTATGATCATCTTGCAGAATAGTAGAGCCCATGTTTGAAGAAGCAGGAGGTGGAGGAGTAGGAAGATCAACACTTGTCTCAACAATAAAATGATTCAAGTGCCCAAATTTCTCCTCATAATTATCCCTTGGCAAAGGGATGAGTACATCATGAATATCATCATCATTATCAACAAAATTAGAAAAATAATACAAGCAGGATGTATGATCAACAACTCCCATAGCTATGACATCTCTAGTCTCCATGTCCCTAATGTAGACATAATTAGGAGTGAACTCAACAATTTTACCTTGCGCCCCATGCGTAATTTGGTAAATAGAAAGGAGATTAGTGGTTAAGGATGGTACATAAAGAACATCATTAAATGTCCTCTCTCCCATAGGAATAGAACCTTTCCCACAAACTCTCATGAATGTGTTGTTACCCATCAAAATATTAGGAGAATTATAAGGCTCAACAGAAGAAAAACATATTCATAGAAGATTCCATATGATGTGATGCACCTGAATCAAGAAGCCATTTACCTTTCTCAGGATGTGTGGAAGCCATGAGTGCTTGTCCTTTACCTTTATCTTTGGATGATGATGGAGATGTAGAAGCTGCCAAATGTGTAGAAGAAGGAGAAAACACTGACGAGGGAAACTTAATGTTGTGTTTTTGAATAATGTGAGTTAGCTCATTAATCTTCTTTTGAAAACACTTATGCTCATCATGTCCTAAATTTTGACAATATGCACATTTATCTCTCTTTCTTCTAGATGATTCCTCTCTTGAAGAGGACTTGGATTCAATACTTTTTGGTGAAGAACATTCATTACCTTTTTCATGAGGCTTAGGATCCTTATTATGTTTCTTTCCTTTTCCATTAGAAGCCTTTGAAGTAGACTCACTAGCAATTAATGCTTGATGTGTGCAAGGCTTCAATTGACCCATGTGTGCCAACTTTGCTTGTTCCCTTGTGAGTTGCGCTGCAAATTCATCAAGAGAGGGCAATTTGTATGCACTATCAAGAGCATCCATAGTAGCATAGAATGTAGAAACAAAGATAGAATAATCAGGACCAAGCTTGGAAAGAATAGAAAAGATCAATTGTTCATCCCCTTTAACAATACCACATGAAGAGAGCTCCAATCTAATAGAATTGAACTTAGAGAAAAAGTCTTGAATATTGTCAAAATCACTAGGATTAAGACCTATGAGATCATTCTCTAATCTGAATTTTCTCATTCTATCAGGTTTACCAAAGAGTCCTTCCAATGTGACCCAAGCATCATGAGGATGTGTGCAAATGCAATATGAAAGTGCAAGTCATGAGAGATGGATGATCTAAGAGAGCCAAGCGCTTTATCCCTTTGATCAAACCATTTTATCCTTTCTACAACACCTGTTTGAGGTTTTTGATACTACCTAAGAGTCATTCTAAGAAATCCAAGACTCAACAAATGATCACTTATAGAAACTTTCCATTCATGGTAGTTATATGGAGTGAGGATTTTAACCTTTGAATTATCCATATTTCAACCGAATAATGACTGATAACTACTGATAACTCCTTCAAATGACTGATGCAAATCAGAAAACTGAAATCCAAGGATTAACCAAGTGTAATTATAGCTCCAAAATGACTTATTTTTGAAAGTGATATGTCTACCCAAAATCACTAAAATATGATTGCAGATTTGGAAAGTAGATGAAAAATCATGCACTTTCAAAAAAAAATTCACCTCAAAATGTTATTGTATGTGCCCAAACGAAGCCTTCGAAGTGGCAAAAATCAGGAATAGACAAGAATAGTCAACAAGATTTGAAATTTATGACAAATCAGACCACCAAAATGAAAAATCAACACCACCACTAGAATGTTGAGGAAATTGAACCCAATTTCAAAAAAAATTGCACCCGATTTGGAGTCCGGATGACCAAGTTATGGCCTCCCAAAGTTGGACTGTCAAGTCAAAACTGCATATGGTAAGGGCAAATTATTTTTGAACCCTACTGACATCAGTGAATCACGGGGTTAAATTTGACGGTCATATGACCATTAAAAAAACCCAATTTTCCCAATGATGATGGCTAGATGACCATCAAATTTTGGCTCATGAAAAGATGATGTCAGCAGAAAAAGGCCCCTGACTAATGTGTTTGCTGGCATGGTGATTCGTACATATCTGTATAGTGATGTGGGAGTATGTCACATGGCAAGTGACTATGTCTGACATGGTCAAATGGCTAGGTGGCTCTGTTTGGTTTGCTGTGTGGCTATCGTGTGGACTGTTCGGTGGCTGACAGTGGTGGAGCCGCTCAGGCGGTGGATTGCGCTGCCCACGGTAGTGAAATAGGCTGAGGCCCCTGTAGACTTGCATTGAGGGAAATGTGGGTGGTAAGTGGCACAATAATGGATTCTAGTGGTGGCCCAACGAAGGAGCAACGATGGCCACTGGTGATGGCCTAGTGGAGGAGCGCGATAGAGAGATGGATGCTACTACTTTGGGAGCAGAGGCCACTGTTGGAGTGGCGGATCTCAGAGCGGTGTGGCCAGTTGCACTGGAGGAGGAGGCGTGGGCTGGGGAAGCACCTTGGAGGAGTGGCATAGTCAGAAATATTTATCCCACATGCGTTGTGTAGAGGGTTTTTAAACCCTTTTTATATGCAAAGGGCCCAAGTGTTAAACGAAGTAAGCAAGCCAGCCTAGGCCTGTGCTCACCTTCGGGCTTGAGCGCGGGTCTTGTGCACGGCTGCTGATGTCATTGTCAGTGCCGTGAAGTCTATTGTAAATGTACTAGTGTGACAAAGATGTATGGGGTCGTACCTTGCCCAAAAATAATATTTTTGAAAAAAAAAATCTAATAATATTGTAGAATAAAAAAAATAAAAATTTCTTTTTAAATTGTACCAGAGAGGGTAGATCGAGCCATATGGTCTGATTTGTAAAAACATTTTGCTTCAATTTGGACTTTCACCAAATATAGGCTAATTTATAATCGATCTTAACTGAAACAGCCTCCCAAACACAATGTTGAGGTCGGATCCGCTCCAAGACGCCTCTATCACACGCTGGTTCTCAGATCTGAGATTTGGACCTTCAAAGCTTGCATCAAGATCTCTTCAAATCGGCTGATCTAAACGCTCCAATGGCTCCGATACCATGTAAGAATTTGCAAATAGAAAAGATTGAACTAAGGATCTAGAGGTTGAAGAAAACCACAAGAGAGATAATATGAATGCAAAGATGGATTGAATAGATCCAATGAATTCACCTTGAATGATTGATTGATGAATGAATTAAAATGATTACATAATAGGCCTCCTTATATAGGAAAGGCGATATGAGAGAATGATAAGGAGCTGATAAGCTATCACCTATGCTAGGTAATCACATGTCCACCAAATGTGGATCATCCTCCATTATGCAATAAAGTATGTGCAATGGATTAGGACGATAGTGTGATAAGAGCACTAAAGGCGGATCTAGCACCAAAAGTGGAATTCCTCCTACACCATGTGCTTAATGGATGTGCACACTCCTAGGTGTCTCAATCACAAACTACTATGCAATGCATTATCCTAAGTAAGATTAAGTTAAGTGTAATTATGAATATTTAATGACACCAACAAAACCAAAAATCCAATAAATCAAGTAGGCAAGTAGAGAATGTAGAACACAATAGGTGCAAAGTAACAATATGTCAGTATTCCATTCCATTTAAACTAGTGATAATTATATCTCCCCATTAGGAAAATATCATGGCCTATTGATAAATATTATCTACATCATAATTTTTGACATCAATGATAAATCAATGCCGTCATTTCTATATGTCCACCTAATTATCATATATCTAATAGAATACTTTCCATAAATTTCAATAGTAGAAGTTTGGAGAAAGATTAAGACATTATGCATGTAGGCAGAAATTTTTTATCTTTCCTTCTCTCTAGTGATAAAAATTTGAATAATGGTGGTGAACTAGAATTATTAAGGGATATTTCCTCTCTTGTTTTAGAGGAGATGAACCGATTTGTCACTAGGATCCTGTTAGAGGATGGGGTTCATTTTCTTTATTTTTGTTGAAGATAATAAAGTGTTGGGTCTTGATTTTTTTTCCATGTTTTATTTTAAAATTTATGGGGATATTGTGCCTAAAGATTTTATT
This sequence comes from Chamaecyparis obtusa, assembly GCA_027943335.1. Lineage (NCBI taxonomy): Eukaryota > Viridiplantae > Streptophyta > Pinopsida > Cupressales > Cupressaceae > Chamaecyparis > Chamaecyparis obtusa. The sequence continues at coordinate 4,183,355 of BSBK01000537.1, forward strand.
TGGGCTACTATAGCATTATTTTATTCTAAAACCTTTTTATAAAAATATAATACTAATTTTATTTTTCTCATCCCTAAAGAATATAGTGGAAAATCCTTTAAATATTTCTACTTGATTAGCTGATGTTACTCCCTTTATAAGATTATTTCTAAAATTCTTCATAAACATCTCATCTGTATCCTTCTTGGTTTCATCTCTATTCAAAAATGGGTTTTTCATAGTTGTTGAATCCTAGACTCTATCCTAACTATTCACAAAAATATTCACTCCTTGGAAATCAACAAGAAGGTTAGTTTCTTTCTCAAATTTAATCATTTTTAAGTTATAATATTGAGTCAATTGGAATTTTGTTATGAAAGTTTTCTGTCTTTGGCTTGGAAAGTTTTTTTTTTCACTTGATTTCACAGTTTTTTTTAACCCTTAGATTCTCTATTATCGTTAATGGTTCTCCTTTGGGTTTATTTTCTTTTTCTAGAGGTATCCATCAAGGGCACTGCATTTATCCTTTTCTCTTTATTCTCATGATTGAATATTTAGGAAGATTAATCCAAAAAGTAGTGAGTTTGGGGTGTTTAACAGTCTCTCCCACTCTTCTTCTCCTCGATTTTAATCTCATCAATAATTTGTTGACAATACCAACATATTGGATGATGGTTTTATATCTAAAGATAAGAATATGAAGAGAATATTTTTTTTATTAGAGAGGCCATAGGTAAAAAAATTTATCCTCCCTCAAATCTTTATTTTATTTCTTAATACTCAAAAGAGAATGTGTCATATTGCAAAACTCCCTTCCACCTACCTTGGTTTGTCGCTTTTATTTAAGTCTTTCCTTAACTAATTTGGGATGAGACTTATTGATAGGTTGAACAATATAAATTTTCTAGCTCAAAATGGGATTTATCTAGTCAAGATAGAAAATCACATTTGACCAAGTCTTTCTCTAAAAAATTACTAGTTTATGCTAAGAGTCTATTTATGTCCTGAAGAAATTCCTAGAGAAGTTTGAGCATATTAGAAATAATTTTTCTCTAAACAAGAATAGAATGCATCTTGTGGCTTGGAATAAGGTTTTTGTTCTTAATAAACTTTGTGGTTTAGTCATTAGAAAAATTAGTAATTTTTAATAAAGTGTTGCTAGATTAACAATTGTGAAGAATCTTGAAAGTGAAGAATGAATGGTATTTTGTATTTAACAATAAATATTTGGCTTCTTATAATCATTTTTGTTAATTTCTTATATTATTATAGATCCATGATGAATAATTCATTGTATGGAACTTTTTATATTAAGTTTATTTAAGCTCTCATTTTTGGGAATCAAACACAAGATCTTTCTATTACAAAGAAAGAAACAACCACTGCACTGCAGGCCAATGCCTATCATATGGAGCTTCATATCCATTCCTAATTCAAATATTGTTATGGTTCAAAGGTTTTTTCTTGGTAATATTCATAAAATGTTTATTTAGGATGTGTTGGCTCTTTTCCTTGTAGGACCAAGCTTGAATCAAATAGTTGGCCTTCGAACACTCGTTAGGCACTCAAGCTTGACAAAAAAAAAAACCAATTGATGAGGATAGAGAGAAATCCTCCTTCTTTGAGCTCCACATTCACTCAGGCGGGTATTGTCTCATCTGCACACTCAAGACACCTCATGAAAAACCAAAGGCCTGCAGACAAATTAATGTGGAATAGCAATCAATCTCCTATAGGTATCCTATACCCCAATGATAGAAAGTCTCATGCAATAGCCCTACTTGCATGGAATGAGATTGAAAGCTAAAAACCTATCCTAATAAAAAGAAAGGGAAAGGGTGGGACTGAATGAAAATGATTTTAAATGGATTTGAAGGGACCCCTGAGATACCCTAAGTCTTTGATAGACCAGTGCCTTGTCCAATGGGCCACAAAGTCAAAAACCCTAGTGCAAGAGATAGTTATGAAACAAGAACACAACACACTCACCCTCACCAGATCATACATTACCAAACCACCTGTGCACCCAAATATGTTATCACTTATCCAAAGGAAGACCTAGGAACAAGTAATACATTAACCAGCATCCACTGGAAGATAAGCATGATGCATCTTTGATACCCCAGCCCATACATATCTGAACACCAATCCTAGACTCATTTGCTTCTGCGAAAACAACTCTATTGCAGACACTCACTAGAAATGCAAGTAGAAAGAGTAAACACCCTTGATGCTGTAATCTATAAGTCTAAAACCCAAATGGAGATAATCTGATATAAGAACAAGTATGCTGCAATCTCATACGTAAGACATCTGTTACAATATGCACTATATTCTCTGAACCAATAAGGGAAAAAAGAACACTCTATATGCAGAGAGAAGGAGAAAATCTATAGGAAAAGGACCCTTCACTAGAACCAATTCTCCTAAAAAATTTGTAGAAGAAGGAACCCTTACAAAGTTGAACCACCTGCAATTTATACCACTAGTTGCCTTGGAATTATCAGAGATAATGCAACAAGCTATGGACAGCTAGGGTAAGGGTTTCAACTACCCAACCAACCAAAGATTAAATCAGGATTTATTACAGGGGCAAGAAACTGAGTAATCTCAGAGAAATAGACTGGAGAAGATCTCCAATTATGAAAATTTTCAAAACAAAGCATAGAAGATCAAAGGTCTATCAAGAGAGAAAATCAAATCAACCACCCTACAATCATGCCTCGAGCCATTCCATGTCAATCCTTACATCATACAGATCCCCACAAACACTCATGGTACCCTAGACCACACTGGAACGGTGGAGAAGATCAATTTCACCAACTCTGGCCCCCTCTGCCATCAATTTTAGTCCTTCCTGGTTGCTAGAAATGTCTCTGAGATTTGAATTTGAACTCTAACGACTAAGTCTTAGCACCAGCAGCAAATCAGTGGTCCTGATTCAATCGAAGATTGACAATAAGTCCTGACTGTTAGATCTCTCATCTTCCTGGGCTTCAAATCCTCTAACTCATCAAGCACCTTGGGTTAACATTCCACGAACTGGTGACAAGGCAAAATCTCAGTCACGGAATGAAAAGCTTAACTCCAGTTATACTCAGCAACCACACGTGTTGAAATAGCACTTGGTGAACTAGCAACAAAGGAATTTTTGCCAATTCATGGAAAACACCCTGCCTCACTAAAAACTCTAGCGACCCCGCGACCGCTCATTGCCAAGTCGCTAGACCAACTAGCGAACCGCCAAATCATCCTGTGAACCCACAACAAGAAGAAAATTTGTCAGGCCACCAAACTTTATCCACTCCACCAACCACTAGATCTCACCTTTAACTCCGTAACCATGATGCCTAACGCCACCTGTCACCATGCCATATACCTGGGCCTACCATACGCCACATGTCACACCTCCATTCGCTACAACTATCGAGTCATCTGCCACATAACCCATGCTTTACAAGCCTTTGAAATCGAACATCAGGTGCATGATCGCAAGGGGTCTGACACCTCCCATGAGATCATGCATCAACCACTAGATTTTCCATGCCATCCACTCTGTAGAATCTCCTGGGCCCACTGTAAACAAAACCCTTGGCATGAAATCAAACGGTGGGTGCATGATCACAAGGGGAAAGAATATTCCTTGCAATCGCATGCCAACCGTAGATTTAAATCATTAACATAAGCCTCACTCAGACATCTAACCATCACCACATGGACCAATCAGAAGATGCCACATCACCACCTCGCACGACCACCAAACTGCAACCACCCTACCAATGGGCCCGAGGGACACATGTCAAGGGGTCGCATGATCGCATGTAAGAAAAGTCTGACACGCGGCCATGCGACAACCAACCCCTAGCTGCCACATCAACACCTTTGACAGCATGAAGACCTAGGTCCACCATTCTGCGATCACGCGACTACGGGAAATAAACCGCCAGCCAAGTCGCTTGATGCTAGCCGATAACCGCCAGGAATGAAATGATCACGTGACTACATAGTCACCAGGTCGTGAGATGCCAGCCGCTTAATCACTAGAATCAAGAGATCAATAGATAACTGCTAGTCGCCAGGTCACCAGAAGGAAAACCAACCACCAGGTAGCTGAAAACCATGAAGAACTGGGACCACGCGGATAGGTGGCAAGCAGTCGCATGATCGCATGTCAAAAAAGTCTGACATGCGGCCATGCGATAGCCAATCAGGAAGAGCCTTTGAAAGCCTAGGCCCACCTGTCATTGCACTTGTGTACTTAAGAAAAGCTGGCAGATAGGGAACTAGGAGGTCGAAAACACACAAAGTTTTCACAACAGCAAAGGATTGAAAACACACAAGGTTTTCGACACTAAAGGATAAGCGCACAAAAGCAGGAAGCACAGGGTCAAAAATAATGAAGGCTGAAAACACACAGACCAACAACACACATGGACTTTCAGAAACACTGTGGGTTTTCGACACTGAGGCAGATTTTGAAATATTTCCAGCAGGCTTTAAACTTTGAATAACTTTCTGGGTTTTGTGAATTAGGCGATGCAATTTGGACTGAAACAAGGTGACAATAATAAAGAGCACAAGGCAGGACATTTGACAAACACATTGCATGGAACAGGCCAATTTCACAAGATTTTGCAATGATAGAAAATTGGCCTAACAGGATGACTGGTATCTTGGAGAAATATCCCCTCACCCCATGGGTGTGTTAAATTAGAGACCTATATATTTGGTACATTTTTGGTTGGAATATTGATTATAGTCATAATTTCAAATGTGTGGACCTACCTCTCTGAATCTATCTATTTCCACACTCTTGGAGCTTTTATCAAATAATCATATTGTTGTGGTTTAGTGTGAAGAAAACATTATTTAGTCAGGTTAAGCCAAAAGAAAAATATTTGTATCTAATGTCTTCAATATGAAGAATGAGGTGTTCCTCCCTATACCATTGTATGCTTTAGTATGGAACTCTAAATTTGTCTCCAAAGTCAACATCTTATTTTGGTTTGAGGAGCAAAATAAGATTCTAACTATTAATAATATTTATAAAAGGGATTTACTAACCCTATTAGGTTCTTTGTATGTAAGGAAGATGAAGAAGACACTATCCATTCTCTTTGGATCAAAATATATTAGTAAAATCTAGGATCATTTTTTTAATTCCTTGTATATTTCTTGGTTCTTTCCTTCCTCATTGTCCTTTTTGTTTGAATTTTTACTTTAATCGATCCCTCCCTCCTCTAACTCTTCTCTTTTCTTTATACATTCTTTCATCATGCCTCATATTTTGTGAGGGGTTTTGAAAGAGACAAACAACAAAATCTCCATGGATATTGCATGTCCTTCTAACAAATTACCCTTCAAAGTTCAGGAAGAAATTACAAAGAATTTTATGATGACTTGATCCAAAATTGTGTGATCATTCCAAAGCTTATTCCTTTCTATTTTGACCATGGAGTGGAACAAAATTGGAAGCTTCTATATGATATATCCATCCCTATTCATAGAACCAAATAGGTGAGAGATAGTCTCATTTGGAAGGAAACTCCTTCATGGTGGATTAAAATCTACATTTATAGGAAAACTAAGGGAAATCCTAGGTATTTTGGTTGTTGGGAATATCATGGAATCATAATTGTAGGTTTATCTCAATGTTTACCGTCCCTTTGGGAATATAAATAAATGATTATGTCGAGGAAAATTAAACCTAAATTGGAATAAAATTAGTTATCCCTAATAGATAAAGGGGATTTTCATTGAGAGAAACTCTATAAACATTATCAATAATTTATAGTGTGTTCATACACCTAGTTAGATGATTATGAGCTTAGTCCTTGATAGTGTAAATAAGCTTAAAACTTTAGATTATTATCAAATATCTCATATTTTTCAAGAAGGTAACCATTTTATTGATGGATTTTCTATTTGTGGCAGTCAAGAAACTAAATATTAGTTAGTGGGGGACCTATGATAAAATTCCCCATGAAATTTTTTAACTTCTCATAGACAATGACAACTGATCTTGTTAAAATGTCAGCTTTCTTGTTAATGATGTCTTTTTTTTTGGTGAAATTTTGATATTTATATTAATAAAAACTTATTCAAAAAAAGGCTCCTAGAGATAAGAACCAGTGAAAAAAAAATCTGTTCGTTACCCATAATACAAAAGTAGAAGGATCTACGAGTTTTTCTTATCTTCGTGACCCTATCAGAAAAACCCATCAAGTGCCTATTACATTTAAATAGAAACCCTCCCTTTTTACACATTTTTCACTAATATAAAAACCCCATATGCAGCCATGGCATATGTGCAATAGTCCAAACCCTCCTTACTTCAAATTTTACAATAATATAAAATCTGATAAGACAATAATATGAGCAGATTATGAGTATAATCATCATAGTGAACCAGAAGTATAATAATCCCCCAACACTTTTGGAAGAAGCAAATATTTAGTGAGCAGGGACCAAAAGAAGAAGCCTAAGAGATTGAGAACCCGAAGAGACCACAATGACAGGGAATGGAAATGAGAAACAACCTACACCAAAATGTGAATAATCAAAGACCTGCATAATAAGATAGTAGAAAAAATACCAAGAAAGACAATCATCCCTGATGATGCAAATTCTCATCCTCAAGATGAGGCGGATGAGAGAAGAACAAAGAACTCTAGAGCCTATCAGCTTCACCATAAATGGAAGACGAGGACTCAAAATCATCACTTCTACGCCGATGCGAAGAGGAAAGCTCACCTCTACCCGGTTCAAGTGCATTTAACAACCATGTTTCCGTCAAAGGAGCTGAAGAAACACACAGAGCCAAATTAGAGGCTCTTTCCTCCAATGCAGATGCAGCCGAGTGAGAGAAAAGATTAGCATGAGCTACAACATTAGAATGGGCCATGAGACCCAGGATAGCATATGTCTTGGCAAAAGCTTTCCCCTAATAACTAGCATCAACAAAATTTCTATTTAAAATAATATCCAAGGGCATGATAGAAGATGAGGATATGAAATCTTTAATTTCCCCATAGATCATTACAAACTTATCCAAATTCAATAGTAAGTACTGAGGGAAAATATCTCCTATACTTGCTTCTCCCTACCAAAGATTATACCCTTGGACAACAATAAGAAATTTATTATTTTGAAGAAACTTAGGCCAAATTGTCCCATTCACCACATGAAATAATAGAGACCAAGCTAAGATGTTTGTTCCCCATTATGAGAAGAAAAGGTAGGTCCTTACCTTACATGTTTTATGGAACAATATTTATTCCAAAATATTTTCCTTTTGCATTTTGGACTATTGTTCCCACCTACATTATCTTTTGGCCCGACCATGATACTATAACATTATGGATATTTAAATGAACATGGTAAAGCTCACTTCGTATGAAAATGTTTAAAGAATTACCTTATTTTTGCATTTTTATAACCCTACGAAATGTCAAGAATGCTTTGGTAAATCACCTTGTAGCATATATTTTAATTTTCTTTTCCCTCTCCCTTTTCTTGGTTAAGAAATATAGAATTAGCTTCTCAAATACTAAATTTTTTTTTACATAGAACGTTAGGCCACCCATATGAAAAACTTCTTGAATACTCTTATTTAGGTGTTAGCCTCTTAGAGGTCAACATAACTTATAGTATCTCCATCTGCCATTTTTGTTCTCCCTCCTCTTTCATATTTTCCACCATCCCTAGGTTTAGTTAAGAATGATTGAGAGGAAGATGATATCTTTACTAGTTTTATTTGACCACTAGACTCTTTAACATCTTTTCTTGCATGTAATGTGATACCCCCTATAATATTTTTCTTGATTTGTCTTTTTGTTATTTTAAGCTCTCTTTGGATGATAAAATTACTAGGTATGTTGTATATATGATATGTCATAAATGTGATATTAAGATAAATGTAACTTTGTGTTGTCTAGAAATGGATGATGCAAAGCATTGAGAACTCTCCTTATAGAATCTACCATGTTGACCCAAAAATGATTTTCTTGTTCACCTTATGTACTCTTTTTCAATCATGTTTTTAGTTCCACTAGCATTGGGGGATAAGGTGAATGAATTTTATTCATAATTGATATATATGAGTTATAAAATGTACATACTAACCCCAATTATGGGATCCACTATTTGCTCTATTTTTTGTATGTGGTTCATTACCCTTGGTACATCCTTTTGTGGGGTCATATCATTGTGACAATGTGCTCGGCATTTTTATTCACGTATGATCTACCTTAAATAAATATTACTTGGTAAGGAAAATACCATCCCTTTAATGTGAGAGCATACACTCCACTCTTTTTTACACTTCATGCACAAACAAGAAAAAATTGGTGGTAGTAAAACCATTTTTAGGTTACTTTTCAAGTTACTACTTTAGGTTTTAAATCTTTTTTCATTGATTTTTAGGATGAGTTGACTAGAATTGCACAACTTTCTACTCTATTTGACTCTTCTTCCATTGATTTATTTGAGAGAGTTTTTTACATGACCCATATTATTAAAGAGCCATACTAAGAAAGCTTAATCATGCTCTATTTTATATCCTTGAGCTTCTACTCTTAATTTGATATTAGATTGATAATATACTAAGTTCCTTAGGGAATTGGTTTTTCTTATATATTGAATATCCTTATGAAATGTTTTCACTACTACTTTCTACTTCACTAAGAGTAAGAATGTAATTTCGTACTCCTAACAAATTTTGGGCTAAATGTAACATAAAAAATAATATCCTTATATGATTTCATGCTTAGGTAGATCTCATTTTAATTCTCAAGAATTTTTTTACAAGTGTGCTTAATTTTTCATGCACCAAAATAAATTATCAAGATCATCTACCTTTTTATATCTAGTCCTTGAATTGGCCATAATTTGGTTGCTCAAGGGTGCTCCTAGGTTCGATTGGTCTGGTCGATTATATTTTTGGGTCCCATTTGATGAACTACAATTGATTGAGAACATGATTGAAGAACTACAAGTGATTAGAGATCACCGAGCACTGAGCTGTTATGTAAGATAATTGAATCAATTTTATGTTGTCATTGATGTCAACTAGTTTTGACATTACTTATCATGGAGCTACAAATATCTAACACATCTGTAGAAGAGAAGAGAAAGATGAAGAACCGAGATATCTACATGGAGGAAGATGGATATGATAGATGAGGATAAGAATACCTTTGGTAACTTATTGATGAGTCTATGACTTCATATTGTTGTTGACTTGATTATGTTACATTAATCTGTTATGAAGTTGGGGGAAAATTTTTACAAAGTAGTGTGGTCAGTTAATGAAGCATTCTAGTATACACTGAGCAATGAAGTGTATACTGAGCATAGTATAAACCGAGCTTGTATTCACTGACACATTTCTTTGTTAACCAAGAATGAACAAAAGAACTAAATGATTAGTTTAGCCGACAGAAGTTGATGAGCCGTATAGTGTATGATCACGGAGTGAAAAGATAAAGTTTGTTATGAGATCAATGGCTAGAAAAATTCAAGGAAGATCTAAAGGATAGAATTGGAACGTGTTACTAACACATCAGCCGAGGAAGGTTTAAGCAGAAAATTCAATGAAGGAGATTAAGAGGCAAAATCTGATGGATGAAAAGAAAATAGTTTACTTGTCTATTTAAGAGACTAGGGTTCCAAAATGAAACTTATGGCAGAGGAAAGAATACTGTAGAGATATCACATGAACAAGCTTCATGCATGTCTGATCAAACTAGTTAAGGAGAACCGAAGTGCAAAAATTACCAAGCATCAAAAAGCTATAACCAAGAGACAATAAGTTACTGAATATTGTTAAAAATAATTGATATATTGATTAGAGGATTTGAATGAGTATAATATAGATCTGTACATCTGCAAATCAAGTTGTATTGTATTTAGGTCACCTACTATTATAGTTTAACCATTTTAATCAGATATTTCTCTTAACTGAGTAGACTAGAAAGTCTTGTAATGTTATTCATAGAATGTGCATTTGTTATCCTATCAACCCCATAGTGAATGTTGGTTGGACGATAACAGTTAGTGTTAAATCCTCTAACAAGGTCACACCTTACAGTGTGTTTTTTAACCTTTAAAAGGGTTGGCTCTTCACTGAGCTCACTTTAGAAGAGTGAACAATTTTGGGTTACTGGTCCCAAGTGGTTTTTTCCCTTACAGGGTTTCCACGTTAAATATGTTGTGTTATGTGTTGATTGTGATGATTTTTGGATATCATACTTTACATGTTTCATATTTGATTTGATTGGTAGTTACTATAAGTTATTAACTGGTAATTGGTAAAAGCACAGATAGTTTACTATTCTATGTTACCGAGCTACAGAAATTTGTTTAAATTGTTTTTGGATATACATTTTGTATTTGGGACTATGGATAACTGATTCCCCTCCTCTTAGTTATTCTAACAATTGGTATCAGAGTGTATTGGTTGCTTGGATAGAGTTTTAAGGACTTCAGCATAAAGATCACAAAATGTATAAGAGGGATGTGCCAAAGCTGAACAAGGACAAATTTACAATATGGCAAAGCCAAATGAAACTGCATATATCTAGAATTGGGAATTTTGGCCTCACACTATTAGAGAATGGCTACATTGCACCGCCTACTGGACCTTTGACTCCTGATCAACTAAGATATAGACATGAGCATACTATTACTATGATGGAGATTGTTGCTACTCTGACAGATGCCAAGTTTGAAGATATCAAAGCTTGCACTACTGCTAAGGATATGTGGGATAAACTTTCTCAAGTTTATATTGGTGATACAAATGTCAAGAGAGCCAAAGATGAAAGTTTAAGAGGAAGATTCAATGATATGAAGATGAAAGAAGGAGAAAATATTGTGCAGTACACTAACCAAATAAAGGAGGTAGTTCATGCTATTAGAGGATCTGATGGTGTTATTGATGAAGACACTGTGGTAAGAAAAATTATAAGGACTTTATTGCCTATTTATGCAATCAGAATATCTACAATACATGAAAATAGGTCAACACCTAACAGTACACTCACTCTTGATAATCTGATCGGTAAGCTAACAACTTTTGAACTGAACAACTATGATAATACTGTTGTAACGACTATTGAATCTACTTTTATGACTTCTCTAAAGATTGGTAAGTCTAGTAGTAGAAACAATAAGGATGATAGTGATAGAAATACTGATGATGAGCTTGATGAGCTTGAAGCTCTTATGGCTAGGAGATTACCTAAAGGAAAAGGTAGATATAAAGGCAAATTACCTTTACCATGTTTTAACTGCAAAGAAGTTGGTCATATTGCTTCTAGATGTCCAAATAGGAAGGAAGATGATAGAAACAAGGACCAATCTGGTGAAGGAAGCTATGGGAGAAGAGGCAACGGAAGTTATCGACACTTAAACAAAGACAACTGAGACAACAATGATAAAGGCAAAAAGGTATGTTACATTGCTGAAGAAAATGAATTTGATTCAAATTCAGATGATGATGTAGAAGTAGTATTTGTTGCTATGAAGGATGATTCTGAGGAAGAAGAAAGGTATGTAGAAAAATCACTGATTTCTAATGTTAATAAAAATGATACATGGATCATAGATAGTAGCTGTACACATCACATGACTGGTGATGAAGAAAAATTTGATCATCTTGAGAAATATAATGGAGGATCTATAAAAATGGGTAATGACACACCTTGTATGGCTAGAGGAAAGGGTTCTTTACTAATAAATGATAGAATCCAATGTGATAATGCTTATCGGGTAGAAGGACTAAACTATAATTTTCTAAGTGTGGCACAACTGAACAATTTAGGCCACCGAGTAGATTTTAAGAAAAAGAAAGTAAAAATATTTGATGATGGAGGAAGACTTGTTGGAACAAGAGCACAATCGAAAGGTAACTTGTTTTATCTTGATAATGCAGAGTCTTCTTGTTTAATGATGAAAAATCAAGATGCTTGGTTATGGCATAAAAGGTTATGTCATGTAAACTTTGATAACATGATTAAGATCAGTAAAAAGAAAAATGTTAGAGGTTTGCCTAACTTATCAAAGCCTCTTCATGTTATGTGTCATGAATGTCAAAAAGGTGAAATGAACAAATCTAGTTTTAAAAGCAAAGATTATTCAACAAAGAAAATACTTGAGTTGGTTCACACCGACCTCTGTGGTCCCCTGAGAACATAGAGTTATCATGGTGATAGATATTTCATTCTTTTTGTTGATGATTACACTAGATTGATGGCTGTCATGTTCTTGAAAGAAAAATCAGAGCCATTTAAAATGTTCAAGTGGTTTAAAAAAAAAGTAGAGAAAGAGACTGGTAAATAATTGAAATGCTTAAGATCTGACAAAGGAGGTGAATTTATTTTTGATGAATTTACTAACTATTGTAATGAGGATGGTATAAAAAGATAGGTCTCTACACTGAGAACACCTCAGCAAAATGGAATTGCTGAAAGGAGGAATAGGTCAGTTTTTTATTGCACAAGGACACTAATGATAGAGAAAAATGTTGCTCAGACATACTGGAGAGAGGCAGTTAGCACAGTTGTTTATTTTTTGAACCAAGTACAGTTGAAGGACACTAACAAAACACCCTATGAGTTATGGTTTGGACACAAACCCACTATAAGTTATTTCAAAAATTTTGGAAGTAAATGCTTTATTTTGAAAGATGAAAGAAATGAAAAGTTTGACTCAAAAGGTGATGAAGGGATATTTCTTGGATATTCCAATAAAACAAAAGCATACAAGTGTCTAAATAAAGTTACTAATAAAATGATTGAAAGTGCTAATGTCAGGGTTGATGAGTTTGATGACAAGAATGCAAAAGAAAGCACAAAGGAACCAGAAGAATATGGTAGATTCACATACATTGAACAATGAGAGTATCTAGTGAAGCCATAGACAGTGACAACCGGTCAGTAGGAAAACAACACCGAAGAATAGGAAAGAGAAACTAACGAGCAGGAAGGACCTACCGAGCAAGCAAATGAACCTGAATAGGATGAACAAGAAAGAAGAGATCATATATTGGCAAGATTTGTTAGAAGACATCATCCTAACAACCAAATCATTGGCAACAAGAAAGTTGGCATGATGACAAGAAGTAAGTTGAGACAAGGTACATGCTTAGTTTGTAAATATGAACTGAAAAATGTTAAAGTTGCATTGGAGAATGAAGAGTGGATAAATGTAATGAATGAAGAGATTTAATAGATAGAGAAAAACAAGACATGGAACTTAGTATCTAGACCTGAGGATAAGAATGTTATCGGTACTAAGTGGATTTTTAGGAACAAGTTGAATGAAAATGGAGAGGTTACAAGGAATAAAGCCAAACTAATTTGCAAGGGGTATGCACAGGAGGAAGGAATTGATTATGGTGAGACCTTTGCACCTTTTTCTAGACTAGAAGGAGTTTGAATGTTACTGGCCTATGCAGCACATAAGAAATTTAAATTTTATCAAATGGACGTTAAGTCTGCATTTCTGAATGGGATACTTGAAGAAGAAGTCTACATAGAAAAACCAGAAGGGTTCATTGATCCAAACAAGAAAGACATGGTATGTAGATTACATAAATCTTTATATGGTTTGAATCAAGCACCAAGAGCCTGGTATGAAAGGCTGCATACTTATTTGTTAACTATTGGATTTATTAGAACTAGTGAGAATAGCAATCTGTATATGAAAGGAGATACTGATGATGTTGGAAATATAGATGCAGTAACTGAGAGGGGGGGGGGGGGGGGGTGAATCAGTTAACCACAAAAATATTACCACTGATCCCTTAAATATCTTAATAAATTATTTACTGTGCCACTCGGTAAATATATAGAGAAATGCTGAAAACTTGATCCTTGAAGTGTGTAATAATTAAACTGTTCTTAAGCATTCATCACTAATTAACTTACATGAATAAAGAAAATAACATGAACACAAGAGACACCAGATTTACCATGGAAACCCAATATGGGAAAAACCACCAATGTAACTAGTTATTGTTTTTCACTCTTCTGAAGTGATGCCCAGTTAGAAGCCAACCCGGTAAAAGGTTACAAAACACAGTATTAGGTGTGACCTTGTTAGAGGATTTAATCACCCTGCTAGGAGTGGCCTTGTAAGAGGTCTTGAAATAATTCAATAGAACTGTTACCTTGTTAGAGGATTTACAAAATGGTTGTTAAACCAACTCGGTTAAGAGATTTTGATATCACTGCTACAATTGCTAGAGAGTAACAATGAAATGCCCTGTAACTGAATTGCTGAATATAGATCTCTATTCTATTTCACTAGATCCTTACTGATCAATTAAATCTTTGCTGCTCCTCTAGGATATCTGACCATCCTTCAAAATTTGCACACACCTTTCTTCAAAATGATTTCTACATGTTTTATATCTTTTATTCACCACTTGACCTTCTATATATATATATGCCATTTCATAATCATTTAGATTGTCAAGTCGGCACTAATAATTATTATAACAGTCAGCTAGGATAAACAAACTGTAATAACAAAATTCTTTGAAAGGGCCGACCTTGCTCGATAAACATTAATCTTGAAAAGATTTCCTTCGGTGACCGAGAGAACTCGGTAACCACAGCGAATTCTGAAACATCCTTTGGAGACCGAGAGAGCTCGGTAACCACTAATTTTTCTTTGATAACCAAGGAGGCTCGGTTAACACTGTTACCCTGTCATGTTTCCTTTAGACACCTGAGAGAACTCGGTAGAAACTAAAAACTACCTAGCTGACCGAATGAGCTCAGTAGATACTGAGAGCGATAATTGATATGACATTTGTGTGACATCAAAGACAACACATAGCTAATCCAATAATGTCCTTCAGACAATTGTATCCAACAGATGATACTATCCTGATTGCTGAAATATTTTTGGATGATATTATCTTTGGAGGACAAGATCACATATGTAAATCATTTGCTGATGATATGAAAAAAGAGTTTGAAATGTCTATGTTTGGAGAGATTAAGTTCTTTCTAGGCCTACAGGTTATTTAGCAGAATGATGGGATATCATCACTCAATCCAATTATATAAAGGAAGTACTAAGAACATTTGCATAGAAGATGCTAAACCAGTTGGAACACCAATGGTCATAGGCTGCAAATTGACTAAAGAGGATGAAACTAAAGAGGTAAACAAGACACTGTACCAATCAATGATTGGTAAGTTGATGTATGTAGTACATAATAGACCAGATATTGCACATGTTGAGGGGATTATTGCAAGATTTTTTGCAAATCCTAGGGAGTCACACATGGTTTCTACAAAGAGAATCTTAATATACCTGAAGAAAACAAAGGATTATGGTTTATGGTATCCTAAGCAAGGCAGATTTGAACTAAAAGTCTACACTAATGTTGATTAGGATGGAAATGTGGATGACAGAAAAAGTACTATTGGAGGAGCATTTTTCTTTGGTGAAAAACTTGTTACCCAGACAAGTAAGAAGCAATCTTGTATTTCCTAGTCTATAGCCAAAGTAGAGTATGTTGTTTCTGCTACAAAATGTTCAAATATTTCATATATTAAGCAAGTGTTAGAAGGAATGAATGAGGTAATCACTGAGCCGGTGATTATATATTGTGATAATAGTAGTGCTATAAACATCTCAAAGAATCTAGTGATGAACTCAAAAATAAAGCACATATCTATCAAGTATCACTACTTAAGAGAATAATTATAGGAGAAGCAAGTGAAGCTAGAATTTGTTACATCTAAATAGAAAATTTTTGATATTTTCACAAAGCCTCTACCGAAAGATACATTTGAATACTTGTGGACTAGACTTGGGGTCTGTCCCCTATCTACTAGTCACTAATGTGATCTGGAGGTTGCATCAGCCTAATCTTATCAGAAGATCACTCATGTTGATGAAGCATAGATCACACTTTGGATTTCTATCTAAGGTTGTGAAAGATTTGAGAAACCAGTGGCATAATCAGTATACTGAGATACAGTAAATGCACTGAACAACAGAGAGTTACATGGCTACTATAGAGCTATATGGTTTATGTTTTTTCTTTCACATTTTTTCAAAGGGAGAGATGAACAATATGATAACCGAGGAGAATAGTAGAACATCTATCTAAGGGAGAGACAATTTGAGAAGATAAAGGGAGAGATAAATAGAAGGAAATTGAGAGCTGCAAAGATCATATCTGCAGAAGATAGTCTACACTTGCAATGTTGTTATGTAATATAGTGATTAAACATATTAGGCTAACGAAGAGCTTACTAAGCTACAACATTTTCTTACAGAGTTTTAGAATACATCTTTGGTATGTGTATGATATACTTCATATTCCTTGAGTTGTCATCAATGCCAAAGGGAGAGATTGATGAACTACAACTAATTGAGAACATGATTGAAGAACTACAAGTAATTAGAGATCACCGAGCACTTCAAACTATTATGTAAGATAATTAAATCAATTTTATGTTGTCATTGATGTCAACTAGTTTTGACAATACTTATCATGGAGCTGCAAATATCTAACACATCTGTAGAAGAGAAGAGAAAGATGAAGAACTAAGATATCTACATGGAGGAAGATGGATATGACAGATGAGGATAAGGAATACCTTTGGTAACTTATTGATGAGTCTATGACTTTATATTGTTGACTTGATTATGTTGCATTAATCTATTATGAAGTTGGTTGAAAATTATTACAAAGTAGTGTGGCCATTTAATGAAACATTCTAGTATACACTGAGCAATGTAGTGTATACCAAGCACAGTATAAATTGAGCTTGTGTTCACCAATGCATTTCTTTGTTAACCAAGAATGGACAAAAGAACTAAATGATTAATTTAGCTGACAGAAGTTGATGAGTTGTAAAGTGTATGATCACGGAGTCAAAAGATAAAGTTTGTTATGAGATCAATGGCTAGAAAAATTCAAGGAAGATCTAAAGGACATAATTGAAATGTTTTACTAACACATCAGCCGAGGAAGGTTTAAGCAGAAAAATCAATGAAGGAGATTAAGTGGAAAAATCTGATAGATGAAAAGAAAATGATTTACTTGTCTATTTAAGAGACTAGGGTTTTACAATGAAACTTATGCCGAAGGAAAGAATAATAGAGATATCACATGAACATGCTTCATGCATGCCTAATCAAACTGGTTAAGGAGAACTGAACTACAGAGATTACTGAGTGTTAGAAAGTTATAACCGAGAGATAGTAAGTTACTGAATATTGATGAAAAGAATTGATATATTGATCAGAGGATTTGAATGAGCATAATATAGATCTGTACATCTGAAAATCAAGTTGTATTTTATTCAAATCACCTACTATTATAGTTTAACCATTGTAATCAGATAAATTTCTTAATCGAGTAGACTAGAAAGTCTTGTAATGTCATTCATAGAATGTACATTTGTTATCCTTTCAACCCCATAGTGAATGCTTGTTGGACGATAATGATTAGTGTTAAATCCTCTAACAAGGTCACACCTTACAGTGTGTTTTGTAACCTTTAATAGGGTTGGCTCTTCACCGAGCTCACTTCAGAAGAGTGAACAATTTTGGGTTACCGGTCCCAGGTGATTTTTCCCTTTACAAGTTTTCCACGTTAAATCTCTCATGTTATGTGTTGATTGTGATGATTTTTGGATATCATACTTAACATGTTGCATATTTGATTTGATCGATAGTTATTATAAGTTATTAACTGGTAATTGGTAAAAGCACAAATAGTTTACTATTCTATGTTACCGAGCTGCAAAAATTTATTTAAATTGTTTTTGGATATAAATTTTGTATTTGGGACTGTGGATAAGTGATTGCCCTTGCTCTCAGTTATTATAACACCATTAAACTTCCAAAAGGAGCCAATTTCAGACCCATTGATGAAGATTCATGATTCATTTAGTGATGTTTCTACAACTATGGCCGACCTACTTGAGGGAACAAAATTCATGTCTTATGTATTTGATGGTGATCCTTATGATTTGGCTCATGACCTATATTTTGTAATACATTTTGTTCTTATTGAGAAATTTAATTCTTATAGGCCAACTTGAGGCTTGTGAATCTAAATAAATAACTTTAATTATTCCTAGTTTAGGTAGTTGTTATAATATTAGCTTCTAGAAGATTGAGGATAATGGAATTGGAAGGATTTCTATCATAATCTAGTCTATATCACTAGAATATAAAATTGTATGTTGTAGATCCATTTTAATTGAATTTTTAATAACGAAAAGGCTAATCTTGTTGGTCTCTCAATTGTTACTTGTTTCAAATATGTTACTCTTGTTACACAAATTGGATAGATCTCTTTTACATCCCTCTATCCATGACTGCACCAAGTGATATCAGAGAAACGTTATTTTCTTGTGGTGATTGAATTGCATCTCCTCAAGTTTTGAAGACCTAGAACAATTATTGTAGGGTGGAAGTGTAAGGATCTAACCCAAAATTATAGAGGAATTGCATGAAATAGATATAAGAGATAAAATGCGATAGGTGGAGGAAGGAGAGTTGTAGATCTTTTCATAATGGACATGTTGAGACAAATTTCAACTAGGTTAGAAGTTATCAAGGTAGAACAGAGAAGAGGAATATATATTGAGGATATAAGAAGAATAATAAATAATAGAAGGACCTAAAGTTGATCATGGAGGAAAGAGATTTATGAAATCACTAACTAGGGTTATTACCAGACCACATTTCAATTGGCTTCAATATGATGTGACATTATATTTAGGTGAGTTTCTTGATAGGATCATAAAGACAAATAAGTACTTTGATTTTGAAATTTCAAGTGAAGATAATAAGGTAAAGTATTCTTGCACAAAGTTGACAGGTCATGCATCCTTGTGGCAGGATCATTTGAAGACTAATAGACAAAGAAGTGACAACCTGGATAAAATCGAGTCATTGGATTAGATGGTGAACAAATTGAAGAATGAGTTGTTACCTTGTGATTACTAGGTAAGCTTGTTTAGGAAGTTGAAAAACCTAAAGAAGGATCTTAGTGTGAAAGAATATAGGTCGAAATAATTTTACAAATTTGATATCAGATCTAGCCATGTAGATAATGATGTCAAAAGGGTTGAAAGATATTTGAATGGTTGGAGTACATCTTCCCAAAATGAGATCAGTCTAGTTAAATTGTAGACTCTAGAGAAATCTTATCAGTGTTCCCTAAAGGCCAAGGAGAAGTTGAATTTAATATACAAGAGAAAAGACAAAGATAAGGAAGTGGAAATTTTCAAAGAGGAATATCCTCTAGAGGAGGAAGATCTTCTACAGATTAGAATGAATGAAAAGATGAATTAAAGGAAGATATTTCATAATGGTTAGATGGAAAAAAAATTATATTGAGGTGGTGGATCATGTAGTTATAAAAGAGATTATATAAGAGTACTTAGAGGAACTTATTTCAAATTTGAAGGAGAGGGACAACGAGATTTTGAGTGTACCCAAGGAAATTCAAGAGGATTGAGGATAAAGGTGGATCTTATTATGTGGAGGAAGAGATTAGTAAATATTTGAATCAAACTAAGGATGAAGAAGCCATAATGGAAAGGAGTGTCTTATGTCATGAAGAAATGGATCAAGAGTCATTGTAGAGGAAAATTTTTTCAAGAAAAGATACAAAGTTGTATAGTAAAATGTTGTAAACTAATTATTAACATCGGTAGTTCAGATAACCTAGCCTCTAAAAAAATGATGGACAAGTTAAAGTTTTAGAGGTTGAAGCATCCCAAACCCTATTAGATGGCATGGATAAAGGATGATAATAAGGTACTAGTAAGTGAAAAATGTTTAGTGAAACTGAAAATAGGATCTTATCATGTTGAAGTTCTTTGTGATAATATGCCTATGGATGCACATCATACCTTTTTGGCTTATATCATGGTAGTATGATATAAAATATTTGCATAATTCTAGGAGGAATAGGTATACTATATTTTCAAATGGTATAAAACAATTATTGTTTTCTTTAGTAGACTCCTAAGATTGATATTTCTACCATTGTTACCTGTTTTGTTTTGTTGAAGGGAAAAATTTCTTGGATGGTTTAAAAAGTGATAGCATGTGTTATGATCTTATTCCTAAGAAGTATAAATTAGGACTAGGAGATGAACAACAACCTTAGGAGATAAAGGAGATAATAATAGAGTGTGAAGACCTAATTTCAAATAATGTACATATAGATGGGACCTCATGAGAAATTTTTCCAAATAAAGTAGCACACTAAATGACACATGTAGATAATGAAGAGTTAAATAGGAAAGTGCAATAATTGTTAAAGAAGGGTTTCATCAGAGAGATTTTGAGTGTTTTTATAGTACCAACTATGTTAGCAGCAAAAAAGAATGGAGAATATGTACTGGGTCTAGAGAAATCAAGTAGATCAAGTGAATATAGGTTTCCTTTTCCTAGGATAGAATCAAAGAAGGAGATGAGTGGAAGATGAAATTCAAGACAAATGAAGGGTGGTATGAGTGGCTATCTATGCTTTTTGGACTAATCAATGCACTGAATACTTTTATGAGGTTGATGAATGAGGTACTGATTAAATACTTGGGCAAGTTTGTCATTATTTATCTCATGAAATTCTTATTTTTTAGTAAGATAAGAGAGGATCATTTTTTTCCATCTAAGAAAAGTTTTGCAAAGATCGAGGGAAGATAAGTTGTTGATAAATATCAAGAAGTGTTCCTTTGTGAAACAGGAGATAGTATTTTTGGGGTTTGTAATATTTGCGAATGGATCATAGATGCTTCTTAAGAAGGTTAAAGAAATTGTGGAGTGGGGAATACACATAAGAGTGTTGGAGAAGTAAGTTCTTTTTGTGCATTGGCTAGTTTCTACAAAAACTTCATCTAGAAATTCAGTTTAGTTTGTAGTCCTATGATTGAGATGATAAGAGAGGATACAAAGGAATTCAAACACACAACTGGAACACAAAATAATTTTTTAGTATGGGTAAGTGCACCAAGATGGTGAGAAAAAGGGTGGTATAAGTGATCACTTTTTTTTGAAAATTAGGTAAACCTAAACTTCGAAGAGAAATTTGAGGGTCATGAAATATAACTAGGAGTTGTGTAAATAATGGGAATTGCAGTACTCTTAATCTAGTTTCTAAAATTCCAAGTTTTTTAAAAAAATGATAAGATTAAAAGGGTTAAACCCATCGTACATGACAAATTATTCCTATTTTTTTTATAGAAAAGTATAACATAGCTATTTTTGTTGCTTCACAAAATATATAATTCTAGATTTAGTATTTTGAAAAACCCTTTGGTAGGATTATAGGTAAGAGTGAGATCTAGAAGTTGTGTTATTTTTTTTTGTAATTTTTTGTTGAGTATTTTTTTTATGATTTTTGAAGTGACACCATCTTAAATATTTGGTACATGTTCATGCGCTAGGCAATAACTTGCATCTAAATAATAAAAAATGCAAACTTTTTTAAGTGTATAGAATCAAGTCTAGAATAGTAAAATACAATTTTTTTTAATGTGGTCAAGTAGATTAAAATTTATTAATAAAATGGTAGACATATGTCTCTGAGGATTGTCAAGTCACTGGTAATGAAAATTAAAGTTTACTATGCTAATGTTGTCTAAACATAGAAAAATTATACGGTTAGCTAGATGAGAAATACCTGTGATATTATGATGGTAATTTTAGAGATACCCACTTGATCATCTATAAACCTAAGGATGAGAAAGTTGAGAAATCATACTGGAAGATGAAAAAATGTTTGAATGGACAAAAATGGAGAAAAAATAGGCTTTGTAGCCCTTAGGGTCATTTTCCATCCCTCTTGCTAAGTCATAACGTTTATGGTTTCTATGTGATAAATAACCTATGGAGGTTATGAAGAAATAGAAGCATATGCTTGTAAACTTAGCATACACTAGACATATGTATATAATTACTTGTATAATGTGCGTATGTGTGCATGTGTGTGTGTGTGTGTGTTGTTGGCATAATGGTTAGTGCTCCCCTCAAGATTTGCGACATGGTTTAATAGCTTCATGTGTCTTCTATAAGTCTAGTGGTTGTATCGGGCATTAACATGTCGATCTTTTGGTGCAACGACAACTACTACTTGTAACAAGTGGTATTAGGGCTTGGTCACAGGTTCGAATCCCCTCAGGTAGCGCTGAGGGGGAGATTGTTGGCATAATGGTGAGCATTCCCTTTAGGATTCACAACATGATTTAATAGCCTCTTGTGTCTTCTATAAGTCTAGTGGTTGTATCAGGCATTAACAGGTCGATCTTTTGGTGCAACGACAACTACTAATTGTAACACACACACACAAATATATATATATATATATATATATAGAGAGAGAGAGAGAGAGAGAGTGGGAATGAGGAGATACATGTATATATATATATATATATATATATATATATATATATATATATATATATATATATATATATATATATATATATATATATATATATACATATATATATACATATACATATATATATTATACATATACATATATATACCTATACATATACATATACATATACATATGTATATGTATAGGTATATATAAATATATATATATATATATATATATATATATATATATATATATATATATATATATATATATATATATATATATATATATATATATATATATCTCTATATATATATGTACATATATATATATATATGTACATATGTATATATATATGTATATGTATATGTATATGTATATGTATATAGATATATATATGTATATATAGATATATACATATACATATATATACATACATATATATATATGTATATATATATATATATTGATATATATATGTATATACATACATACATACATACATACATACATACATAGATATATATATATATATATATATATATATATATATATATATATATATATATACAGACACACACACACACACACACACACACACACACACATATATATATATATCTATCTATCTCCTCATTCTCACTCTCTCTCATCTTCCTTCCCCATGACCATCTCTATTTATTATGAGCTCTCTCTCTCTCTGCATAACCCACACACGGTTTATATAGAACTAAAATCTTGCACAAGTTTTAGTTCTATTGAACCCACATGGGTTAAGAGTTACTAAAATCTCAAGCATAAATTTTGTTTCTTCATAACCCCTTGTGGGTTATGATGAATTTTTTTTAGTTCTTTATAACCCACACAGGTTATGAATAATTTTAAGTTTTTAATTTATTATATTTTTACGGTCACCATGGCTCAATTTTTCAAGCCTAAATATTTTGAATTTCAAATAACTTGCACTAATTTCATAAAATTTTGAGTTTTTTTTAATGTGGCCACTTTTTTGACTATCAACTTGGTACACTTACCCTTATTGAAGCAAAAGGTAACAAAAAAACCTATGTTATCTTGACCTAATTTCAACAAGGTATTTCAAGTGGATTGTGATACAAGTGGGAATTTTGTTGGAGTGGTGTTGAGTCAAGAAGGTAAACTAGTTTCTTATTTCAATAATAAATTGAATGGTGCAAAGAGAAAATATTTAGTTTATCTCAAAGAGTTCTATGTCATAGGTGAAGCCTTGAATAAGTGGAGACATTGTCTATTTCCTAAGGAGCCTATGTTGTACACAGATCAAGTATTGTAGTATTTAAATAGTCAAGTTAAGTTAAATTAGAAATACATGAGATAGGTTGAGTTCTTTCAAACTTATAGTTTTTTGTTGAAGCATAGGAGTAGTAAGTTGAATAGAGTATCTAATTCATTGAGTAGAAGAAGGAATTTTTTGACAGAGATGAGAGTTGAAGTAATAGCATTTGATAAGTTAAAGAACTTGTATGAGGGAGACCTTGATTTTTCCAAACCATGGAAAGCTTGTAGAGAACCTGTTAGAGTGGACCAAAGGAAATGGTTAGATTATTTCACTCAAGATGGTATGTTATTCATAGGAATTTTGTTTTGTACACCTAGAATTTCATCAGGGATAATTTGATTAAAGAAACATATTATGGAGGATTAGCTGGAAATTTTGGCATTGAAAAGACAATGGCTTTGGTAAGTGAGAGTTATTTTTAGGGTCATCTTCATAAGGATTTAAGGAATTTTTTTTATAGTTGTAAAGAATTTCAAGTTGCGAAAGGAAGTAGTTGAAATGAGGGGTTGTTCACACCTTTGGTAGTACCAAGTAGACCTTGGGAAGATATTAGCATGGATTTCATACTTGGGTTGCCTAAGAAATAAAGAGGTAATGATTCTATATGTGTGTTTATTGATAGAGTTTCTAAGATGTCACATTTCACACCTTGTAAGAAGACTACACATGCAATCCTTGTGGCTAACTTATTTTTAAAAGAAGTCATGAGTCTGCATGGGTTTCCTAGGAGAATAGTTCCAGATAGAGATACTAAGTTTTCTAGTTATATTTTGAGGACACTTTCAAAGAAGCTAAAAGATTGATTTAAAATTTAGTTATACATTTCATCCATAGATAGATGAACAAACAAAGATCATGAATAAGAGTTTAGGGAACTTGTTAAGCTATTTGGTTGGAGATAAGACTGGGCATTGGGATTTAGTCTAAGAGCTCAAAAAAAGTTTTCACATAACAATTCATTGATTATGAGTACATGGAAGACACCATTTGAGATTGTGATAGGGATGGATCTAAGAGACTATCTAAATTCAAGGACATTAGTCATGAGGTTATGAGGAGTGTAGAAGGATAAGATTTTGGAGAATTTATGAAGTCATTGCATGATGAAGTGAAAGACCATTTGTAGAAAATGAATCAAAAGTAAAAGGAGAGATAAGATTAAAATATAGAAGGTCTAAATAATTTCAGGTAGGAGATGAAGTGATAGTACCCTTGAAAAAGGGTAGGTTTCTTATTGGAACATATAATAAGTTGAAGATGAGGAATTTTTGACCATGTAAGATCTTGAGATAATTTGATTCAAGGAATGCATATGAAGTAATGATGAAGGGTGCTACCCTTAATACCACAAACACATAACAGAAATAGAGAAACCACAACAATATGCAAGAACATAAAATTGGCTTCTTATTATCTCCACAAATGTGGAATTACAAACTTTTAGAATTACAATATGCAAAGCCACATGGGCATTCCCTTACAATATTATGTAGGACAAAGCCTCGAATCAATACCCAGATCTACTACCCAGAACTATTCTGAACTACCTAAGACAATAATACAGCCTTCCTTATATAGGCAATTTTCCACCGCCTGGGAAGGTTCCAGAATTTTAGCCAATAAGGCCGACCAACTTAGAATTATTTTATTTTACATTTTATTACATCATAGTCGGCTCAAGATAACCTTTGAAACCTGAACAGAAATTTTGAAGAAAATTATTTTCCGCCATTTCAGGTGGCCCAACTTTCGAAGACCATAAGTCATCACCAGTTGACCCGCTCGGCTATTATAACCCCATTTCGAAAATGCCACGAAGCGCTCTACAGGCTTGATTGGCGCAAGCGCCCGTCACCCAAATTTTTGACCTCATTCGGGGCCTCTAAAGCCTTCAAAACTCAGTTTAAAGTTTTTGTACCCTGCTGCCAATACCGAAAATCTTCAATATCTTCCAATATACACTTGATCTGGCATTGAAACTTTACTGGCAGACTTATATGACCAAAATGAACCTCCAAGAAAGAAATAAGATCATTCTGAGCACATACGAAAATTACCAAAAATAGTAACTTTCCATAAATAGCAGCTCTGCACAAAATAGTCCTTATTGAATACAAAAATAGAAATATTTTTTGGGTGATGCAAGATTGCTCTTACACCCAGGATGCTCCTGCAGCAGACACCCGGGGTAATTTGAGAAGTGACCCTGTCACGACTCAGGTGTGCAGAGGAAAACCAAGACGGCTAACCTCCTCCTTTGTCAGCCATGATGAATCTTCAATAGGTCATCCTTTCCATTTGACCAGATATTCTTCATATGTCATGTTCCTTGTGCTTCTGCCAACACGACTGTCCAGTATATCTTCGATCTCCTTAGTGTCTAAACTAGTTGCTGGAATACTCCACTGTGCTGCTGTGATCTCATCTTCAACACCTCCTTCATGATACTCTGTCAGATCTGAAATGTTAAACACTGGAAAAATATTTAGCTCAGTAGGTAATTCTACCTCATATGCATTTCCCGAATCATGTTTCTTCAGTATCCTACATGGTCCAAACTTCTTCATTTTCAGCTTGTTATATGTACCAACTGGAAACTGCTCCTTCCACAAATGAACCATGACTTCATCACCAACCTGAAATTCCTTATACCTCCTTTCCTCATCTTCCTTAGCCTTATACTGTGCATTCATCTTGGTAATATGCTTCCTCACCTCCTCATGGATGTTCTTCAAGTGTTCTGCAAAATCCTCAACTTCAGCACTACTTATTTCTCCTTTATCTATCTTCCTCAATTCAGATGCATTTCTTGGACTACTTCCATATACAATCTGGAATGGTGATTTACCAGTGCTTCTATTGACAAAATTATTGTATGCAAATTCCGCCTGTGAGAAAATCAAATCCCATCCTGTTGGCTTATCTCCAACCAAACATCTCAGCAAATTTTCCAAGCTCCTATTCACCACCTCTGTCTGTCCATCAGTCTGTGGATGATGTGATGAACTAAACTTCAAATCTATCTTCAACTTCTTCCACAATGTACACCAGAAATATCCAACAAACTTAGTGTCCCGATCTGAAACTATGGTCTTTGGCAAACCATGAAGTCTCACTACTTCTCTGAAAAACAATTCTGCTACATGAACAACATCATTAGTCTTCTTGCAGGGAATAAAATGTGCCATCTTTGAAAATCTATCAACTACCACAAAAATTGAATCGTGTCCCCGCTGTGTCCTCGGTAAACCAAAAACAAAGTCCATGCTGATATCCTCCCAAGGCTTCTCTGGTACAAATAATGGTTGATACAACCCTGTATTCTGCTTCACTCCTTTTTCCATCTGACATACTCTGCAACTCTGTACAAACTTCTTCACATCTTGCTGCAACTGTGGCCAATAATAATTCTCACTAACCAAACCAAGGGTTTTGTCGCGACCAAAATGTCCAGCCAATCCTCCGCTATGCTTCTCCTTGATGAGATTCTCCCTCATAGAACTTCATGGAATGCACAACTGACTCCCTCTGAATAGCACATCATCCTGGATGATGAAATCCAACCATTTCGTCCTGTCTAGAGTAATAGGTTCTGTACAAGCTTTCCAAGCTTCACCAAAATCAGGATCCTCTGGATACAAATTCTTGAGTTCCTTGAACCCAACCACTTCAATCTGCATTTCTGTCAGCAATAGTTGCCTTCTGCTAAGAGCATCTGCAACCTTATTAGACTTTCCACTCCTGTGTTTCAAAACAAATGTATAACTCTGCAAAAACTCAACCCATTTCAAATGCCTTTGATTCAATTTTCTTTGACTATTCAAATATTGCAAAGCTTGATGACCAGTATACAAAACAAACTCCTTAGGAAGTAGATAATGTCTCCACTTCTTTAATGCTTGAACTATAGCATAAAATTCTTGATCATAAACAGAATATTTCCTCTTGGCATCATTTAACTTCTCACTGAAATAAGCAACAGGTTTACCTTCTTGGCTCATAACAGCTCCTATTGCAGTACCACTAGCATCACAATCTACTTGAAACACCTTATTAAAATTTGGAAGTGCTAAAACAGGTTGTTCTGTAACTTTTTGTTTCAACAATTGAAAACTCTTTTCTGCTCCTTTAGTCCACTTAAACTCTTTTCTATCCCCTCTCATTGTTTCAGTCAAGGGTCCACAAATACTGCTAAAATTTCTAATAAACTTTCTGTAAAAGCTAGCTAGACCATGAAAAGATCTTACCTCAGTAGCACTCCTTGGAGTAGGCCATTCAAGGATAGCTTGTACCTTCTCTGGGTCCATTTTTAGACCTTCTGCTGAAACTATAAATCCCAAATACACTAACTATTTCTTTACAAAACTGCACTTCTTCAAATTAATCAACAATTTCTCTTCTCTCAGCTTCTCAAATACCATACGAATATGCATCATATGCTCCTCCAATGTCTTACTAAAGATCAAAATATCATCTAGGTAAACAATGACAAACTTACCCAGAAATTCTTTCAGAACCTCGTTCATGAGCCGCATGAAAGTGCTCGGTGCATTGGTTAGCCCAAAAGGCATGACTAACCACTCATATAGTCCTTCCTTTGTCTTGAAGGCAGTATTCCATTCATCTCCTTCTCTGATCCGAATCTGATGATATCCACTTTTCAGATCTATCTTTGAAAAATACACAGCTCCACTCAAACAGTCCATAATATCATCCATTCGTGGCAATGGAAACCTGTACTTGATTGTGATCTTGTTTATTGCCCTAGAATCTGTACACATCCTCCATTCTCCATTCTTCTTTGGTGCTAATACCGCTGGTACAGCACAGGGACTCAGACTCTCACGAATCAATCCTTTCTATAACAACTCATGTACTTGTCTGTTCAACTCCTCACTTTCTGCAGGTGTCATTCTGTGTGCTGCCTTGTTCGGCAAACTCGCTCCTGGGATCAAGTCCATCTGATGGCTGATCTTCCTGACTGGTGGTAATCCATCAGGCACGTTATCGGATACAATATCCTGAAACTCATTCAACAAATCTACAACTTCTACAGGAACATCTTCTACTTCCTCTTTACCAGCTTTTGGAATTAAAGCAGAACATACATGCTCATGCCTCATACCATCTAGGAAATTTCTTCCATCAACAAAAGTTATCCTTGCAGTACCACATACCTTTTCTTCAGTCTCCTTCAATGGTTTTAGCTTATGTCGCACTCCATCCTTTGTCAGGGAATAGGTATTCACACGACCATCATGTACAACACATCTGTCAAACTGCCATGGTCTACCCAACAACATATGACATGCATCCATAGATATGATATCACACAATACCTCATCTTGGTATCCGCCGATCTTGAACTTTACCAGGCACTGTTCACTGACCATGACCTTGTGGTCATCCTGCACCCAGGCAATCCGATATGGATGTGGGTGTTTCTGTCTCTTGAGCTTCAACTTTGTCACCATCTCTTTTGACACCAAATTGTCAGTGCTTCCACTATCGATAATCACATCACAGCATTTACCCTCACACTTGCATCTAGTGCGAAATAGGCTCCTCCTTTGTTCAGGTTCATTCTCACCACTCAGCAAGACTCTTCTATTAATTAGTGTTTCTCCTCTTTCAGCATCTTAGGAATTTGATGATGTAGCATCTTCATCGACATGTGCAACTCTGGCCTAGCCTTCATTTCTCCTATCTGTTCTGCCTTGGCACTGAGGACATTCAAATGCCCCGTGACCTTCTTCTCCATAGTGAAAACATGTTCCACGGAAGCCACCTCTTCCAGATCCTTGTCCTCTTCCTCTTCCTCTTTGATCTCTATTATTCTGATCCTGGAAGCGATTGAAATTATTTCCTCACTGATTCTGACTGCTACTGGCCTCATCCTTCTTTTTTGGATCTTCATTTCGGCCACCATATGACCGTCCACTAGATCGTCCACCGCGACCTCTTCCGTTTTGTCTGCTCTCAAACTTCTTGTTCAGCTTTTCCTCTACTTTTAGGGCAAACTGGTATGCCTCTTCAATACTATTCATTCGAACTAGATTCAGCTCCTCCTGAATGCTTGGCCTTAACCCATTAAGGTATTGGGCAACTTTCTCCTTATCAGCTTCTACATGGCCTGTTCTGATGAGAAGTCGATAGAACTCCTCTGTATACTCCTGAACAGATCTTCCTGCTTGCTTCAAACTTTGCATTTTCTTCAGTAGGTCAAGCTCATAATCAACAGGAATGAACTGTCACTTCAATTTATCCACCATCCGATCCCATCTTGTGATTTTCTCCTTTCCCCTTCTATTTCGCTCCAACTGAATCTCTTGCCACCATATCTTCGCATGACCTTTCAGTCTGGCCTTCGCAAATTTGACCCTATCAGGATCCTCAACATCTTCATACTCAAAATATTCTTCACATTCATTGATCCAATCGATCAATTCCTCTAGGTTAAGATTTCCAAAAAATGTAGGAACCTCAATCTTAGGTCTTTTCCCAATCTTGAAAATCGCCCGAAAAATTCTTTCTTCCTCCTGGTTCACAATTTCAACTTCTCCTTCTTGATATTCTTCTTCGGCTTCATCCTCGCTTTCGTCTCTGACATTAAGATTCATTCCTCTGTGAATCTCTTCTTGCAATGCTCGCACTTGTCTCTGCAGCTCTCTAACCTCAGGTGTCACAGCACCAGGTCTTCCGCCACGTTCTCTTCGTGGAGGCATTTTCGCGATGCGCGCTGAAACCCTAACCACGGTCCTGGTGCAAACTACCTCACAGTCGGCGATCTGTTTACACACTCAAGAAAACCTGCTCTGATACCACTTGATGAAGGGTGCTCCCCTTAATACCACAAACACATAACAGAAATAGAGAAACCACAACAATATGCAAGAACAGAAAATTGGCTTCTTATTATCTCCACAAATGTGGAATTACAAACTTTTAGAATTACAATATGCAAAGCCACATGGGCATTCCCTTTCAATATTCTGTAGGACAAAGCCTCGAATCAATACACAGATCTACTACCCAGAACTATTCTGAACTGCCTAAGACAATAATACAGTCTTCCTTATATAGGCAATTTTCCACCGCCTGGGAAGGTTCCAGAATTTTAGCCAATAAGGCCGACCAACTTAGAATTATTTTATTTTACATTTTATTACATCATAGTCGGCTCAAGATAACCTTTGAAACCCGAACAGAAATTTTGAAAAAAATTATTTTCCGCCATTTCAGGTGGCCCAACTTCTGAAGACCATAAGTCATCACCAGTTGACCTGCTCGGCTATTATAACCCCATTTCGGAAACGTCACGAAGTTCTCTACAGGCTAGATTGGTGTAAATGCTTGTCACCCAAATTTTTGACCTCATCCGGGGCCTCTAAAGCCTTCAAAACTGAGTTCAAAGTTTCTGTACCCTGCTGCCAATACCGAAAATCTTCAATATCTTCCAATATACACTTGATCTGGCAATGAAACTTTACTGGCAGACTTATATGACCAAAATGAACCTCCAAGAAAGAAATAAGATCATTCTGAGCACATACGAAAATTACCAAAAATAGTAACTTTCCATAAATAGCAGCTCTGCACAAAATAGCCCTTATTGAATACAAAAATAGAAATATTTTTTGGGTGATGCAAGATTGCTCTTACACCCAGGATGCTCCTGCATCAAGTAAAGTTACCATATGACACTGACATATCACCTATATTCAATGTTGCAAATTCATATTAGTACCATAAAGAAGATTTCTGTGAAAATAATGGAATAAATACGGAGAAATATTATCCTAAGAAGAAGATGGATGAGATAGATAATATTTTGGACAACAAAATTGGCATAAGTACCAGAGGTAAACAATATAAGGAATATCTTATCAACTAGAAGGATAGACTAGTTGAAGATTCCTCATGGACTTCTTAGGTTGAGGTTAATCATCTGGGTTTTTAGTTAGCCCTAGCAAAATGAGAGGCACACTTTTCAATAACCTTGGGTTTTTTATGTAGGTGCATCTGGGGTTTCTTGGTAATATTGCATCAATAAAAAATATTTATTTTCCTATTTTCCAATTTATATAGTCTCTGAGTTTCTTTCAACACACCTTCAGTTCTAATCTCTATCTATAGCGACCTTACATCAGTCTCTTTGCATTTTGTTAAACCTTTCTCTAGGTTCGAACCTCAAATGGTTACTTTTCTATTGAGGTCTTGTGGATCATTCTTGGAAGGACTTATTTGTTCTTCATGAATTGTGACCAATTTATATTTTCTAATCTTGCAAAGGATTTTCTTGATTTATGAAGCTTCATGGCTCATTTTTCAATGTTGCTACACATTTGGCCGGCCTACTTGAGGCATGAAAATTCATATCTTTTCTATTTAAGGATGATTTAGATGATCTGGTTCCTAACCTAATTCCTATAAAACATTTTCTTCTCATTGGGAAATGTAATCAATATAGGTCAACTTGAGGCTTGCAAATCTCTATAAATAAAGGTATTTATTCCAAGTTTAGGTAGCTATTAGAAGATTATCTTCATGAAGCTTGAGGCTAATGAAATTGGAAGAATTTCTATAGTAATCTGGCATATATGCCTAGAATGTAAGTCTGCATGTTGGAGATCCATTTTGACTGATATTTTGATAATGTAAATGTTGATCATGCTAGTCTCCCAATTGTTCTTTATTGCTTGAATTGTGTGACTCTTTCTACATAGATTGGATAGATCTCTTTGAGGTACCCCTATTCATGACTGCACCATATTGTATACACTTTCACTAAATTGAATAATAGTAAACTTGGTCTTGAAGTGTTTTTGATGCTTTAGTTATTATAAAGATATAATTTGACTTGTTGAAATTTGTTAGAAATTTTCTTTTGAAGGGACACAAAAGGGTCCTTGTCATAAACATAATTTAACATATTTAAAACCTTTAAAACTTTATTGACACTTAAAAACATATGAAGACATAATATGGCCTATTTGTAATTCAATAAATTAAATGGGTTAAATTCTTCTTATATATTAATCATACTACTAACTTAAATAGTTATCTTTTACTATGACAAATTTTGTGTTTGTTGAAAATTCATGGATCAAATAGAAGTTTAACATTGTATCTCCAATTTTCTTAGTGATCGATCCATCTTTGTTTCAAGTATGGCTCATTTTATCATAGTCTCGTTTGAGCTACATTATAGGTGCACAAGATACTAGTTGTATTTGTTAAATTTTTCATGGACCAACTTAGAGTAAAAAATACGATCTCACATTTCTTTTTGAGGTGATCTACAACTTATCTATCACCTCTTTTGATTATTTATCCATTTCTTGTTCAGGTATGATTTATTTATAACAGTCCCACTTAAGACGCACTATAGATCTTGGGGAATCTTAGTTTGACCAAGCTCATATATAATGTTAAACCTTTTATGAACTAGTTAGGAGTTAAACCTATGGCTCTTAGATGCTCTACCAGTGAACTACAAGCCTTATTAATCGGAAATCCATCTTCAATTCAAATATGATTCATTTTCCAACAATATTTTAGACATTTAAATGTAATCCAATATCAACACGAACAATACACTTTGCTCTGTATGCTCAGTTTGTAAGCTTACTTTTTCATCTGAAGTGAAATATACGGAGATACCAAATTGTTGAAACTCCTTCTGACTGACCTCCCTAGTCTGACTTGATGTGATATTTATTGATTAAAATAGAGAAAGCTACTCAATCTTTTGCTATTCAAAGTAAATCGAAGTAAATTATGGTTGAATTTGTACAATTAGCCCATATCAAAGCTTGTCACTTCATGCTTCGAATCATGGCGACAATTACTAAAGGAAAACGACATCAAAGCAGAATCCATCTGAGTTTGTCTGAATTTTAACTTTGAACGGTTTCTTTGATTTCTTTATTATCAAGAAAATCTAACCGTGTTCAGTTCCACTGAAGGACATCTCAAGCAGGCTGTGTTAACGTTACGACTTATGTCCCATCGTCACCATGCTTTTGTCGTCCTGTCCAAATATTCTTTCCCAACTCCCCCAAATGAAAAAAATCCTATGAGCAGACATAAAGTGATTTATGACTTAAAGTAGAAGCCATTTCCTTTTACATATTTTCACTAAATATTCAACAAGTGAGAGAGATTTAACGTGATGTAAAATCGTCCAACATCCTTGCAAACATTGAGATTAGTGATGATTGTATTGCCGATTTATCATTGCAGGGGGGAGTTGAAGAGAAACAAGAAACAACGTGCAAGATATTGGATGAATCTTTATATCAAGTGTTTTATATTTTTATGATTATTTTTGGTTAACGTGTATGGATTGAATTAGAGGTTCAATAATAAATATTTTAATTTATTAGATTTTTGTTGGGAATACAATAAATTAAAATAATCAATATAAAATTCTGCTGTTTTTATCATCATTGTATTTTTAAAAATAAATTAGTAAATGAAAGGAACATATTTATATTTTTATGATTTTTTTGGTTAACTCGTATGGATCGAATTAGAGATTCAATAATGAATATTCCAACAACAATAATTAAAAGAATCATTATAAAATTATGATATTTTTTTCATTATTATAATTTTTTACAATTTTTAAAATTGAAAGAAACATATTCATTTTGGAGTGGCAATTTGTAAAGAAAGAATATAGATTTTATGATAAGTAGGTCATGCGTTTACTCAATCATTTACATACTAGGTGGATAACAATACAAGATAACTCAATGGATTTTTATATACTATATTTGAAATCATAAAATTTATTTAATTTTATTATGTTTTTGCGGTAATATTTACAAATTAAATAAATAGTTTTTTGGCATCTATTAGTGCATATTTTATATTCTTAGTTATTATTATATTCTGATTTTTATCAAGAATAGAATAAAGTAAAAGAACCCATACAAAATTGTTGTACTTTAATAAATTTTCTCCTCTTTCTACAATATTATTTAATAATATGAATATATTCATGTTCTTCTAGGGCAAGATATAAGTGTTAATTATGAGCCTTATGATAATTGTGACTATATGCATGAAAAAATTGTTTCCCAAGCTCTATTGGACATAGAATAAATGTAAAAAATCAAGATAAAACTATGATATTTGCCTAATATCTTAAATGCCTAAATGGTTGAATTCATTCTCTTTCAATTTAAATCTTATTGTCTAATTGCAATATAATATTACAAAAAAGAAAAAAAATTGTAAACTTTCATGATTTACGACGACAACATGAACAATAGTAATTTGTACCAAGATGAGTTTAACATGAAGGAATTGATTCCTTAGCAATTTTTCAAGGGTCATGGTAAGATAGATCATGATGGATTAACTAATGACTAATGTGATAGTAATGTTTATTTCCTAGATATTTTTTGAGATCTCATCTCCTTAATTTTGAAGTACATTCACATATTAGAAAAAGAGTTATTTCATTTATTACTTTATGAAAGCGAAAAAGGAAAGTTGGTATAAAAAAGGAAATAACAATTACAACTTAAATATCTCACTTTGTAGGAGAGTCTTTTGGTGGTTCTCTATTTTAATATTTTTCTTTTTTGAGATATTTCTATCAAAAAACCTTAGTTTAGTTTGTTGCCTCCGGGTCTTCAAAATAATTAACTTTCTATCACTTTGTGCTTCCTATTACTAGCATTGGGGACAATGCCTAAGAGTGGAACTGACCTTATTTTTTCCCTTCAGTAAATAATTTTTGTGTAGAATATTTTTAAGGAGAGTGGAGTTATTGTATTATTTAGAGTCATGAGGAGCACACAAAAGTATATGTCCTCACAATTCACAAAAAAAATAGAGGAATGGGAAAGTGACTATAGCTTGTGTAAAGATGGAAATTTCAAAAGGGATGATAAGAGAAGTCACTAGGTTAAAGTATGGGGGTGAGAAATTTGCTAGGATAAGCCCAAAAAGATTCTTATGGGTATATTGAAATATTCCTAGGAGGTAACAAATGACTAAAAAGATGCTATAATGGGTTGAATAAGGAGAATTCATCTCCAGAGAAATTAGTTACATTTTAATCAGATAAATCATGATGAAAGGTTTAAATCATTTACAACTATTAAAAGAATCTTTAAAGAAAAATTTAAATCACTTCCAAGTATCAAAAGAATCTTGAAAGAAAAATATTTTCCATTTTAGGAAGGTAATCTCCCATGATTGTCAAGTAAAACACATATTGGTTGAGAAAGAAGATCCTTTATCTATATACATTAATGAATCTGACGATTCCTCAAGGAAAGAGTCAATCGAGCATAATAATATTGAATATCTTAGAGGAGTATTCATGGATCTATGCATTTGTGAAAAGTATCTTTGATTCTTCTATAACATTTAATAGGATTCAAGAAACATACATCCATATTCACAAACATCACAAACTCGATATCATTTTATGGATGCATATTCATTTTCAAAGTATATATAATATTTTCTATACATTTAGAATCTTTCCTTTCATATTTCAAGGTTGATTCCTCAACCAGGGTTTCAGTAATGCTAACCCCTTTGTACCAAACCTTTTCACCTTTTTTTGTGTGTAGCTATAGCTATCATATTCTTTGTCTTGGAACTTGAAATTTTAGGACCTAACAAATAGTTAGCAACTAAGTTCAGTCAGAACCACATGGAATAAGATGCCCCAAATGTGACCTCTTCTTAGGAATAAGATACCCCAGACAACCATTTGTTGAAAACAACATGAAATTAAAATTCCAGGTCACTCTCATTCTTTGGTTTTTCATTCTAGTACCCATATGGATATGTCTCTTTTCTATCATTATTTATACATAGAGAGCTAACCATTTTCCCTATTTTATCTTAAATCTCATATGTAGTTATCATTGTCTATATTCATGAAGGAACATAGATGCCCATTTAACACTTGGACCCTTCTAAGACTATTTGGTTATCTCTCCTTCTTGATGTAAAATAGGAACTATGATTCGATACCACTCCCTCCCCTTGCTCCTCCATCTATATCTTTCATTTCCTTCATTCCATTTTCTTATTATATATTTTGGTAAACCCAACTCATAACAATTTTACTTTTGATTTTATGTTTAGATGTTCTATTCATTAGGTTTCATGTGCAATTATGATTAATTAAATTAATGTTGCATGAATCTAATGAATGTTAGCATATTTATCTAAAAATTTATAGTTTCATTTGTTAAATATATCTCTCTCTTTATTTACCTTGTGCATGAGTGTCATAAAATTGATTCCTACATATAACATTTTGGTTATAAGAAGTTGTAGAATTATGGGTTCCTATGATCGTAAGTCCTCTATGTTTCTTAGGAATATTGATGATACTACTATTACAAGTAATGGAATTCCCCCTATTATTTAGAATCGATATTCCCACTCTTCTCATGACAATGATGAAACCTTTAGAGTGTCTGCTACCTAAGTACAAAAAAAAATCCAAAGATTTTGAAAAAAAGAGCAATGGTTCAGTTAGGAACACTCTAATGGGGAAGCCATCTCCTTAGTAGTAGCTTTAACAAAGTTGATACATAATGATGAGAATGGTTCTGAATTCTTGTGTACTATTTCCCATATTATTGATAATAATGTTAAACCTATTTAAGATTATGACGAAGATATGGGTCTCTCACCTAATACTGGTATTGAAGCTTCTAATCCCATTCCTACATTATTATCTAGCATTTATACTTATGTTCCACCTCTAACGACTACATCTAGTTCAAAATTATTGTTAGCTTGTGGTGACTGATCAGGAAAGTACTATCCAGGAAAGTACTGTACACTTTTTCCTCTCGAGCTCACTAGGGTTCGGTAATATTTGAGGCCGACATATTTTCAATAATTTTGGGGCCGACATGTTGTAACTCATTCTAACCCTAAAGTGGAAAAATATTATATAATATGGCTTAGGTATAGGGATTTCATTAATGTATGATTTTAGCACTTGTGGCAGAATTGAGTTGTAAGGGATTACAGATTGTAATCAGGTTGTAATCATTAGATAATAATAATATTGGACTCTTTGTTGGTGGACATAGCCCAGGGATTGGGTGAACCACATTAAATATTTATGTCTTGTGTTCTCTTCTATGTGGTTTATTATTTTTTGATATGGGTTATATTTGCATGTAATTGTTATTTATGCCTTGTTAATCCTAACAAGTGGTATCCGAGTGAGGTTATTTCATTTTCTCTTCCATCTATTCTCTGAAGCAGGTCTCATGAGTTAGTGGGAGAGTCTCTCGGTTAAGTGGGAGAAATGGCAGATGAGGGTAGGCTGAAGGTTGATAAGTTTAATGGGTAGAACTTCCAGTTATGGAAGATGCAAATGGAGGACTATCTCTATCAAAAGGATCTATGGTGGCCATTAGAGGGAATAGCCAAGAAAGAGGCAACAATGTCTCAGGAAGAATGGGATATTTTGGATAGGAAGGCACTAGGTAGTATTCATCTATGCCTGGCACAATCAGTGGAATTCAATATTACTACAGCAATGAAAGCTAAAGATCTGATGGATACCCTAGCGAAGTTGTATGAAAAGCCTTTAGCTTTAAACAAGGTATTTCTTATGAAGCGTTTAATTAATATGAAAATGGTAGAAGGTGGATCAGTCACTGATCATTTGAATGAGTTTAATACATTTACAAGTCAGTTAGCCTTAGTTAAAATTACTTTTGATGAAGAGGTTAGGGATCTCTTGATTTTGTGCTTTTTTCCAGAAAGCTAGAATGGCTTGGTAATGGCTGTTAGTAATTTTGTTTCTGGTTCTAATACCCTAAAGTTTGATGATGTTATTGGTGTTATATTGAGTGAGGAAATTTGTAGGAAAGGCTCAGGGGCATCTACATTGGGTAGTGTATTGAATGCAGAAAGCAGAGGTAGAACAAGAGATAGAGGAAACAACTATGGAAATCATGGAAAATCATGAGTGAAGTCAAAGGGAAAAAGGTCTCAGTCAAGAGGACCTAGCGACTGCTGGTACTGTGGAAAACTAGGACATAAGAAGAAAGATTGTTGGTCTCGGAAGAAAGATCAAGGAGACAAACATGATGGAAACAAGGAGGTAAATGTGGTAAGTAATAAATCTGAAGAGGATGCTTTGATTCTTTCTTTAGAAAGTATTGATGATTCATGGGTTTTAGATTCAGGGGCTTCATTTCATGCTACACCCCATAGAGGTTACTTTCTTGATTATGTCCAAGGGGATTTTGGGCTAGTTTATTAGGGAGATAATGAACCTTGTCAGATAGTTGGAAAGGGAAAAAATTAAGATTAAGTTACAGAATGGGAATCATTGGCTACTACAAGAGGTAAGACATGTTCCAAGGCTAAGTAGGAATTTAATTTTAGCAGGGCAATCGGGTGATGAGGGTTGCACAGTTACTTTTAATGATAGAAATTAGAAGGTTTCAAAAGGTTCCTTAGTAGTAGCAAAAGGTGTGAAAGTAGGCACCTTACATCTTTGTATAGGTCACATTGTTCCTTCTACTTTAATTATTTCAGAGGATAATGAATGTTTAGGAATAGTGGATGCAATTGAGCAAGAAGAACATCAAATCATTGTTGTGGATTTTGACATAGCACTGTGGCATAACAGACTCGGGCACATGAGTGAAAAAGATATGAAATTACTTCATTCAAAGAAAGTTGTACCTGGTCTGAAATGTGTCAGTATGGATTTCTTTGAGAGTTGTGTGTATGGAAAACAAAAGAGAGTTAGTTTTGTGAAGAGTGGGAAGGAAAAGAAAAATGAGAGATTAGAGCTTGTGCATACATATGTATGGGGACCAGCTTAGGTATCTTCCCTTGGTGGCTCTCTATATTATGTTACATATATAGATGATGCAACAAGAAAAGTATGGATTTATTTCCTTAGACATAAATCTAATGTATTTCAAACTTTTAAGAAGTGGAAATGCTTGGTTGAGAATGAGACTGGTAAAAGGTTAAAATGTCTTAGATCTAATAATGGAGGTGAGTATTGCAGCACAAAATTTGAAGATTATTGTTCCTCTAATGGTATTCATAAGAAGAAAATTGTACCAAGGACTCCACAAGAAAATGGAGTGGCTAAATGCATGAACATGACAATAATGGAGCATGCAAGGAGTATGAGGTTGCATGCTAGGCTACCCAAAAACATGTGGGAAGAGGTTGTGAACACTTCTATTTATTTAATCAATAGAGGCCCCTCTACTCCTTTGGACTGTGGTATTCCAGAGGAAGCATGGAGTGGTAAGAAGGTGAGTTATTCTTTTCTCAAAACCTTCGGTTGTGAAGCTTTTGCACTTATAGATTTTGAAAATAGAACCAAGTTGGAAGCTAAGTCAAAGTGTGTATTTTTTGGATATGGCATTGATGAATTTGGTTATAGGCTTTGGGATTTTGAAAATCATAAAATTGTAAGAAGAAGGGATGTCATATTCAATGAGAAAGTATTGTACAAAGATCTGTTGCAACAACATGAGAAGAAAGAAAATGACTATGTAGTATTGGATGATACTCCAAAAGATGATGTTCTAGTAGTTCCTTATGCTCCGCAACAACAGCAACAACAAATACCACACACCCCATTGAATGTTAGATGGTTAACAAGGCTAAGTAGACATCCAGAAAGATTTTATCCATCTTTATATTCTATTTTGTTAACAGATGCTGGTGAACCTAAATGTTATAATGAAGCCGTGTAGGTGGATACAAAGATTCAGTGGGAGTCTGCAATGACAGAGGAAATGGACTCCTTGCTGAAAAATCACACTTGGGATTTATGCAAGTTACCTGCAGGCAAAAAGGCTTTACAAAATAAATGGGTTTACAGGCTAAAAGAAGAGGATGGAGGTAAGAAAAGATTTAAATCCAGGTTAGTTGTAAAAGGATTTACATAGAAAAAGGGTATTGATTTTGATGAGATATTTTCTCTAGTTGTTAAAATGACTTCTATCTGTACTATTTTAAGTATTGTGGCTACTAAAGATTTGTATTTAGAGCAGCTGGATGTTAAAACAACTTTTCTTCATGGTGATTTTGATGAAGAAATATATATGGTCTAGCCACAAGGATTTGAGGTCAAGGGTAAGGAGAATTCGGTGTGCAAATTTCATAATAGTTTATATGGCTTGAAGCAAGCACCTCGGCAATGGTATATTAAATTTGACACTTTTATGAATGAGCATGGATATAGTTGGTGTCATTCTGACCATTGTATTTATTTTAAGAGGTTGGATGATGATAGCTACATTATTTTATGTTTATATGTTGATGATATGCTTGTAGCTGGGTCTAACATGGATCACATTAAGGGGTTGAAACACCAATTAGTACATTCATTTTCTATGAAGGATTTGGGGGCAGTAAAACAAATCCTTGGTATGAAAATTTATAGAGATAGAAAAAATAGGAAGTTGTCTCTATCTCAAGCTGATTATATTGAGAAGGTGTTGCAACGTTTCTCTATGGAGAATGCCAAAGCTATCAACACACCTTTGCCTGGTCATTTAAAATTGACTAAAGAGATGTGTTCTAAGACAACAGAAGAAGAGGCAAAAATGTCTAAGGTACCTTATGCTTCATCTGTAGGGAGCTTAATGTATGCTATGGTATGTACTAGGCCAGATATTGCACATGCAGTGGGAGTTGTTAGCCGATATATGAGTAGCCCTAGTATTGATCATTGGAATGCAATCAAATGGATTCTTAGATATTTGAGAGGTACATCTAGTAAGTGTTTACACTTTGGGGGTTCTACTACTACTGTACAAGGCTATGTTGACTTAGATTTGGTAGGAGATATAGATAGCAGGTGGAGTACTACAGGTTATGTATTTACTGTTGGTGGGATAACAGTGAGTTGGATTTCTTGACTACAAAAGGTGGTTTCTTTATCCACTATAGAGGTAGAGTATGTTGCTGCTATAGAGGTAGCCAAGGAGATGATATGGCTTCAATTCTTCATGGAACAATTGAGACATCCACAGACCGATAATTTTTTGCATATAGATAGCCAAAGTGCCATTCATCTTGCGAAGAATTCTGCTTTGCACTCAAAGAAAAAACACATATAGTTATGGTACCATTTCATTCGGTCAGTTTTGGATGATGGGAAGTTAAAGCTAGAATAAATGCATAAAAATGATAATCCAGTAGATATGTTTACAAAGGTAGTAACAAGGGAGAAGTTGAACTCATGTTCAGTTTCAGTTGGTCTTCTAGATTGAACATAATAAAGGAATAGTTGAGTCCAGGGTGGTTTAATCTAGTGGGAGCCTCATATGGTAGCGGTATTGCTACAGGATCAGTCTCCAAGCGGGAGGTTTTTTAGTGTGGATACTAATTAGTCACCAAGTGGGAGATTGTTAGCTTGTGGTGACTGATCAGGAAAGTACTATCTAGGAAAGTACTATACACTTTTTCCTCCTGACCTCACCAACATATTTTCGATAATTTTTGGGCCGACATGTTGTAACTCATTCTAACCCTAAAGTGGCAAAATATTGTATAATATGGCTTAGGGTTAGGGATTTCATTAAGGTATGATTTTAGCACTTGCATCAGAATTGAGCTGTAAGGGATTATAGATTGTAATCAAGTTGTAATCACTTGATAATAATAATATTGGACTCACTGTTGGTGGATGTAGCCCAGGGATTGGGTGAATCGCATTAAATCTTTGTGTCTTGTGTTCTCTTTTGTGTGGTTTATTGTTTCCTGATATTGTTTATATTTGTATGTAATTTTTATTTCTGCCTTGTTAATCCTAACAATTATTACTACAAATGTTAGTCTTGCAAGTATTCCTCATCATATCAATCCTCATTCTTTAAGTGTTCCATGTATTCTACAACCATCATTCATGCCTACCTATAGAAATATGAAATTTTCATAGTCCAATGTTCCTTAAAATTCCTATAATACTCCAAATAATTCCTATACGTCCCATCAAAATCTCTCTATATGAATCATCTATCGATGGTCCATCTATAATTGTGTCATCCTTACAACAAAAAATTGCCTTTATTGCTCAATCTAAATTCAATATTCCCACTTCTGGCATTGCTAGCTCTTTGTCATTGGACATCATTCATTCTATTATCTATTAATGCATGTAAATACCTCCTTTAGATAGATATAATAGAGAAGATGATCCCTTGTATTATATGAAAATGTTTTAAACATTGTATAGTAGCTTCTCTCATGATCATTAACTCGGTGCTAAATTAGAATTACTTTAACATTTAGAGACTAGGACTTGCAATAGCATTGTTCTTTTGCTTCTTATTCTATTTATTCTTTTCAAAAATTGACTAATTATTTCAATCAATAATTTCAAAAAAATATTGGTCCTAATATTTCTTTAACTGATTTAATACATTTTAAAGAAGGTGTTAAGGAAAATTTGATTGCTTACATTCGTAGATTAAAAAAATTGCATACTCGTATTTCTTATCTCGTTGTTGATGTTGATGATAAATGTGTTTTGATTTCTAATTTATAAAAGTATGTGATTGATAAGACATTTATTTTTGAACTCTGTTCTTTTACTTAATTGTGCCTTGTGTTTCATAATTATCAGCTTTAAGTGAGTCAATTTGAGAGCACTCGGCTAATGGATCATGTTGATAAGATTGATTTCACATCCTAGACATTTTAAAAGTTTCAAAAACCTAAACAATTCATCAAGATCAATAATTCATCATATAACATATATGCACAAGTGGAAGGAACATCCAAAGGTGTGGCTCCTTTGTCATCTATTTTCAAACCTTCTTGTGATTTACACCTATTTTTTCAAATCTTTGCATAATGTGATGTTGAAGTTTATTAATGCTAATGTTTTGACACTTCCTCTTATTAAACCAATTGGTCCTTCCAAACAAACTTCAAAATATTTTGATCCGAAAGCCTTTTTCCAATACAATCATCAACCTTGTAATGATACTAACAAATATTTCCATTTAAAGACTATTTTCAAAGACATTATTGATTCAAATTATATATATGTTAAAGGTGTTAATGATCATAGAAAAAATTCCATTTCATCTCCTAATCAAAAATTTCAAATCTGTACCAATTCAATACCTTCTCATTCTACCAATACAATTGATTCTACCCATTCCTTTCCAACTTTTTCCATCAATTTTGTTGACCCTACTGCTATTGTAAAATATGATGATGAGTGTACCATGGCCAAAAATATTGTCAAACTTATTAATCAACCTAAATCCAAACCCAAACCTAAGAATTTCATTAAATTTTATCCTAAGGAGACTGTTAGGACTATTGGAATAACTGAGAGGGGGTTGAATCAGTTATGCAGTGTCCCACAGTTCAAAATGTATAATCCAAAACAATTCTACTACTTCTGCTACTCGATAAACATATAATACTTTCACTATCTTTGTTTTTACCGATTGTCAGTCTAAAATTTATAATAATTACCGATTAAATATAACATGTAATATGCAAAGTATGATAACAAACAAATATCACAATCAAAACATAACACAAGAGATTT
Organism: Chamaecyparis obtusa; assembly: GCA_027943335.1. Lineage (NCBI taxonomy): Eukaryota > Viridiplantae > Streptophyta > Pinopsida > Cupressales > Cupressaceae > Chamaecyparis > Chamaecyparis obtusa. Next base: position 4,227,596 of record BSBK01000537.1, read on the forward strand.
AATGTGGAAACCCTGTGAAGGGAAAAACCACCTAGGACCGGCAACACAAAATTGTTCACTCTTCTGAACTGAGGTTGGTGAAGACCCAACTCTGTTAAAGGTTACAAACACACTATTAGGTGTGACCTTGTTAGAGGATTTTAGACTAGAAGTTATCATCCAACCAGTAGTCACTCTTGGGTTGAGAGGATAACAATGTTCACTCTATGAATGAAACATCAAAAGACTTTCATAGTCCACTTGGTTAAGAGATTTGACTGTGTACAATGGTTAAATATGTAACAATAGATGATATGTCTTGAAACAACTTCAATTGCAGTTTATAGATCAATGTTCAGCTCATTCAAATATTTTTGATCAATATAACACTTCAGATTCAATACTATATTAACTTACTATCTGTCGGTAATTACTCTCTGTAGCTCAATAATTGATCTGCAGCTTGGTTCTTATTAACTAGTATGATCAGAATGCATGAAAAATCCTTCACGTGATAATTCTACAATCTCTTCTTCTTTCAGCTCTACCAATAATGAAACCAATCTCTTGTATAGATGAGTAAATCATTTTCTTTTCCTCCATCAGAGTTTTCTGCTTAATCATATTCATAGAGTTTTCCACTTTAAGCTTCCTCAGTTGATGTGTTAGTGACAGATTTGAATCTCCTCCATTAGATCCTTCTTGATTTATGTTAGTTGTCGATCTTCATAACAAACCTTATCTGTTACCTCGATTTCATACACTTTACAACTCATCACTCTATCAACTAAACTGATCATTTAATTCCTTTCTATTTTGCTCGGTTAACAAAGAAATGTGTTGGTGAACACAAGCTTAGTTAATACTACGCTCGGTATACACTACATTTCATCAGTGTATACTGAAATGCTTTATTTACCAACAACACTTCTTTGTGTCTTTCAACTCTATTCTTCATCATAGATGAATGCAACATAATAAAGTCAATTTCATCAAGTCACAGACTCATCAACAAGTTACTCAGTGTATTCCTTATCCTCATTTGTCATATACATCTTCCTCATGTAGATATTTTTGTTCTTCATCTCTTTTACCTTTCTTCAGATGTATCGGTATAGTAACTTACAAGATAAGTGTTGTTAAGCTAGTTGACATCAATGACAACATAATACTGATTTAATCATCTTGCATATCTAATCATCAACTTCTCAGTAATCTTAAATTATAGATTCTTCATTCAGGTTCTAAATCAGTTGTAGTTCTTCAATCTCTCCCTTTGGCATTGATGGCAAGTCAAGTAATATCAAATGTACCATACACATCAAACATGTATTCTACAACTTTGTGATCAAATTCTTTGCTAAGCTCATACAACATTAATATTTTTAATCACTATGTTACTCAACAACATTATAAAATATAGCTTTGTGATTTTGTAGATATAACCTTTTCAGTTCTCAGGTTCCTTTGAGATTATCTCTCCCTTAGATAGTTCTCATCGGTGCATATCTCCTTTTCCTTTTCATATTATTTATCTCTCCCTTTGACAACAATGCTAAAGAAACAAATAAATAATCAACTCTTGTAGTAGTTAAGTAACTCTCTGTTGTCCATTACTTTCTCTGTATCTTAGTATACTGATATCCAAATCTGTTTCAGTTCTTCAAACTTAATCACAACCTTGAACAATATCCAAAGTGTGAACTATGCTGCATCAACATGAATGATCTTCTAATAAGATTAGGATGATGCAACATCCAGATCACATTAGTGACTGATAGATAGGGGACAGACTCCAAGTCTAGTCCTCAAATATTCAAATGTGTCCTTCGGTAGAGGCTTTGTAAAAATGTCTTCAAGTTGTTCTTTAGATGTAACAAATTCTAACTTCACTTGATTCTCTTGCACTTGTTCTCTTAAGTAGTGATACTTAATTGATATATGCTTTGTCTTAGAGTGCATCACTGGATTCTTTGAAATATTAATAGCACTTGTGTTGTCACAGTATATGATCATCGGGTCAGTGATTACCTCATTCATTCCTTCCAACACTTGCTTGATATATGCAATGTTTGAGCAATTAGTAGCAACAACAACATACTTTGCTTCAATTGTAGACTGAGAAATAGAAGCCTTCTTTTTACTTGTCTAGATTACAAGTCTTTCACCAAAGAAAAATGCTCCTTTGGTGGTACTTTTTTTGTCATCCACATTTCTATCCCAATCAACATCGATATAAACCTTCAACTCAAACTTACCTTCCTTAGGATACCATAATCCATAATCCTCTATCTTTTTCAGATATCTTAAGATCCTTTTAGTAGCAATCATGTGTGATTCTATAGGATTACCAGAATATCTAGCAACAATTCCCATAGCATGTGCTATATCTGGTCTACTGTGAACTACATACATGAGCTTACTAATCATGGATCAATAAAGTGTCTAGTTTACCTCTGTAGTTGCATCTTCCTTTGTCAATTTACTTCTAGTAGCCATTGGTGTTCCCACAGGTTTAGCATCATCCATGCCAAATGTCTTCAAGAATTCCTTTATGTACTTGGACTATCTGATGAATATCCCATCACTCTGCTAAATCAGTTGTAATTCAAGAAAGAATTTAATCTCTCCGAACATAGACATTTCAAACTCATTCCTCATGTCATCAGCAAAATATTTACATACATGATCTTGACCTCCAAAATAATATCATCAACAAAGATTTCAAAAATAATAATAGTGTCATCAATATCACCTTTCATGTACAAATTGTTGTTCTCACTAGTTCTTACAAATCCAATACTTAACAAGTAAGTATGCAGTCTTTCATACCATGCTCTCGGTGCTTGATTAAAACCATATAAAGCTTTGTGTAATCTACATACCATGTTTCTATTGTCTGGATCAACGAATTCTTCAGGTTGTTCTATGTAGACCTCTTCTTCAAGTATACCATTTAGAAATGATGATTTCACATCCATTTGATAAACCTTAAATTTCTTGTGTGCAAAATATTCAAGTAGCACTCTAACTCCTTCCAATCTAGCAACAGGTGCAAATGTCTCACCATAGTCAATGCCTTCTTCCTATGCATATCCCTTTCATACCAATCTCACTTTACTTCTTGTCACTTCACCATTTTTATTCAGTTTGTTTTTGAATATCCATTTAGTACCGATAACATTCTTATCTTTAGGTCAGGGTACCAAGGACCAAGTTTTGTTTTTCTCTATTTGTTCTATTTCCTCCTTCATTGCATTAACCCATTTTTCATTTTCTAATGCAACTTTCACATTCTTTGGTTCAAATTCACAAACTAGACATGTACCTTGTCTTGTTTTGCTTCTTGTCTACATTCCACCTTGTCTGTTTCCAATAATTTGTGTCCCAGGATGATGTCTTTTGACAAAACTAACCAGTACTCAGTTTCTTCTTTCTTGTTCATACTATTTAGGTTCATGTGCTTGCTCGGTAGCACCATCTTGTTCATCGATTTCCCTTTCCTGTTCCTCAGGGTTATTTTACTACTAACCGGTTAACATAGGTTGTGACTTTGGTAGATACTCAGGAAGTTCAATGTAAGTGAATCTACCATAGTCTTCTGGTTCCTTTCTTTCTTCTATGTTCTTGTCATCAATCAACATGGACATTAGTACTTTCAATCATCTTATTTGTAACCTTATTCAGACATTTGTATTCTTTACTCTTAGTAGAATATCCTAAAAATATTCCTTCATCACCTTTAGAATCAAATTTCCCATTTCTCTCATCTTTCAAAATAAAACATTTTCTTCCAAAAAAATTGAAATAACCTACAGTAGGTTTGTGTCCAAATCATAGCTCATAAGGTGTCTGGTTGGTGTCCTTCTTCAGTTGTACTCGGTTAAGCACATATATAGCTCTACTAATAGCTTCCCTCCAATGTGTCTGAGAAATATTCTTTTGCAGCATTAGTGTTCTAGCACAGTCAATGATTGACCTATTCCTTTTTTCAACAATCACATTCTATTGAGGTGTTCTCAGTGCAGAGACCTATCTCTTAATACCATTCTCATTACAGAAATTAGTAAATTCATTAGAGATAAATTCACCTCCTCTATCAGATCTTAAGCATTTAATTTATTTTTTAGTCTATTTTTCTACCTTTGCCTTATACCATTTAAACATCTAAAAAGCATCATATTTCTCTTTCAAGAACATATCAATCATCAGTCTAGTATAGTCATCAACAAAAAGAATAAAGTATCTATCACCATAATAGCTTTGAGTTATCATAGGACCACATAAGTCAGTATGAACCAACTCAAGTATCTTCTTTGTTGAGTAGTCTTTGCTTTCAAAACCGGACTTAGTCATCTTAGCTTTCTGACATTCATGGCACATAGCATGATCTAGTTTTGACAAGTTAGGCAACCCTCTAACTCTTTTCCTCCTACTAATCTTGATCATGTTATCAAAATTTACATGACATAACCTCTTATGCCACAACCATGCATCTTCATCTTTCATTAAGAAAAAAGAAGATTGATCAATATCAAGATAAAATAGATTACCTCTGGATTGTGTACTGGTTCCAACAAGTCTTTGATGAAGGGTGCTCCCCTTAATACCACAAACGCATAACAGAAATAGAGAAACAACAACAAAATGAAAGAACAGAAAGTTGGCTTCTTATTATCTCCACAAATGTGGAATTACAAACTTTCAGAATTACAATATGCAAAGCCCCATGGGCATTCCCTTACAATATTCTATAGGACAAAGCCTCGAATTATTGCCCAAATCTACTACCCAGAACTATTTTGAACTGCCTAAGACAATAATACAGCCTTCCTTATATAGGCAATTTTCCACCGCCTGGGAAGGTTCCAGAATTTTTAGCCAATAAGGCTGACCAAACTTAGAATTATTTTATTTTACATTTTATTACATCATAGTCGGCTAAACATAACCTTTGAAACCCGAACAAAAATTTTGAAGAAAATTATTTTTCGCCATTTCAGGTGGCCCAACTTCTGAAGACCATAAGTCATCACCCGTTGACCCGCTCGGCTATTATAACCCCATTTCGGAAATACCACGAAGCGCTCTACAGCCTTGACCCGCGCAAGTGCCCGTCACCCAAATTTTTGACCTCATCCGGGGCCTCTAAAGCCTTCAAAACTGAGTTCAAAGTTTCTGTACCTTGCTACCAATACTGAAAATCTTCAATATCTTCCAATATACACTTGATCTGGCAATGAAACTTTACTGGCATACTTATATGACCAAAATGAACCTCCAACAAAGAAATCAGATCATTCTGAGCACATACAAAAATTACCAAAAATAGTAACTTTCCATAAATAGTAGCTCTGCACAAAATAGCCCTTATTGAATTCAAAAATAGAAATATTTTTGGGTGATGCAAGATTGCTCTTACACCCAGGATGCTCCTGCATCAGACACCCGGGGTAATTTGAGAAGTGACCCTGTCACGACTCAGGTGTGCAGAGGAAAACCAAGACGGTTAACCTCCTCCTTTGTTAGCCACGATGAATCTTCTACAGGTCATCCTTTCCATTTGACCAAATACTCTTCATATGTCCTATTCCTTGTGCTTCTACCAACACGACTGCCCAGTATGTCTTCGATCTCCTCAGTGTCTGAACTAGTTGCTGGAATACTCCACTGTGCTGTTCTGATCTCATCTTCAACACCTCCTTCATGATACTCTATCAGATCTGAAATGTTAAACACTGGTGAAATATTCAGCTCACTAGACAATTCTACCTCATATGCATTCCCTGAATCATGCTTCTTCAATATCTTACATGGTCCAAACTTCTTCATTTTCAACTTGTTATATGTACCAACTGGAAACCGCTCCTTCCGCAAATGAACCATGACTTCATCACCAACCTGAAATTCCTTATACCTCCTTTTCTCACCTGCCTTAGCCTTATACTGTGCATTCATCTTGGTAATATGCTTCCTCACCTCCCCATGGATGTTCTTCAAGTGTTCTGCAAAATCCTCAGCCTCAGCACTACGTATTTCTCCTTTATCTATCTTTCTCAACTCAGATGCATTTCTTGGACTGCTTCCATATATAATCTGGAATGGTGATTTACCAGTGCTCCTGTTGACAGAATTATTTTATGCAAATTCTACCTGTGGTAAAATCAAATCCCATCCTGTTGGCTTATCTCCAACCAAACATCTCAGCAAATTTCCCAAACTCCTATTCACCACCTCTGTCTGTCCATCAGTCTGTGGGTGATGTGATGAACTGAACTTCAAATCTGTCTTTAACTTCTTCCACAATGTTCGCCAGAAATATCCAACAAACTTAGTGTCCCGATCTGAAACTATGGTCTTTGGCAAACCATGAAGTCTCACTACTTCTCTGAAAAACAATTCTACTACATGAACATCATCATTAGTCTTCTTGCAGGGAATGAAATGTGCCATCTTTGAAAATCAGTCAACTACTACAAAAATTGAATCGTGTCCCCGCTGAGTCCTCGGTAAACCAAGAACAAATTCCATACTGATATCCTCCCAAGACTTCTCTGGTATAGGTAATGGCTGATACAACCCTGTATTCTGCTTCACTCCTTTCGCCATTTGACATATGCTGCAACTCTGTACAAACTTCTTCACATCTTACTGCAACTGCGGCCAATAATAATTCTCACTAACCAAACCAACGGTTTTATCACGACCACAATGTCCAGCCAATCCTCCACTATGCTTCTCCTTGATGAGATTCTCCCTCATAGAACTTCGTGGAATGCACAACTGACTCCCTCTGAATAGCATATCATCCTGGATGATGAAATCCAACCATTTCGTCCTGTCTAGAGTAACAGGTTCTGTACAAGCTTTCCAAGCTTCACCAAAATCAGGATCCTCTAGATACAAATTCTTGAGTTCCTTGAACCCAACCACTTCAATCTGCATTTTTGTCAGCAATAGTTGCCTTCTGCTAAGAGCATCTGCAACCCTATTAGACTTTCCACTCCTGTGTTTCAAAACAAATGTATAACTCTGCAAAAACTCAGCCCATTTCAAATGCCTCTGATTCAACTTTCCTTGACTATTCAAATATTGCAAAGCTTGATGATCAGTATACAAAACAAACTCCTTAAGAAGTAGATAATGTCTCCACTTCTTTAATGCCTGAACTATAGCATAAAATTCCTGATCATAAACATAATATTTCCTCTTGGCATCATTTAACTTCTCACTGAAGTAAGCAACAGGTTTACCTTCTTGGCTCATAACAGCTCCTATTGCAGTACCACTAGCATCACAATCTACTTGAAACACCTTATTAAAATCTGGAAGTGCTAAAATAGGTTCTTCTGTAACTTTTTGTTTCAACAATTGAAAACTCTTTCCTGCCCCATTAGTCCACTTAAACTCTTTTCTATCCCCTCTCATTGTTTCAGTCAAGGGTCCACAAATACTACTAAAATTTCTGATAAACTTTCTGTAAAAGCTAGCTAGACCATGAAAAGATCTTACCTCAGTAGCACTCCTTGGAGTAGGCCATTCAAGGATAGCCTGTACCTTCTCTGGGTCCATTTTTAGACCTTCTGCTGAAACTATAAATCCCAAATACACTAACTCTTTCTTCACAAAACTGCACTTCTTCAAATTAATCAACAATTTCTCTTCTCTCAGCTTCTCAAATACCATACGAATATGCATCATATGCTCATCCAATGTCTCACTAAAGATCAAAATATCATCTAGGTAAACAATGACAAACTTACCCAGAAATTCTTTCAGAACCTCGTTCATGAGCCGCATGAAAGTGCTCGGTGCATTGGTTAGCCCAAAAGGCATGACTAACCACTCATATAGTCCTTCCTTTGTCTTGAAGGCAGTCTTCCATTCGTCTCCCTCCCTGATCCGAATCTGATGATATCCACTTTTCAGATCTATCTTTGAAAAATACACAGCTCCACTCAAACAGTCCATAATATCATCCATTCGTGGCAATGGAAACCTGTATTTGATTGTGATCTTGTTTATTGCTTTGGAATCTGTACACATCCTCCACTCTCCATTCTTCTTTGGTGCTAATACCGTAGGTACAGCACAGGGACTCAGACTCTCTCGAATCAACCCCTTCTGCAATAACTCGTGTACTTGTCTGTTCAACTCTTCACTTTCTGCTGGTGTCATTCTATGTGCTGCCTTGTTTGGAAAACTGGCTCCTGGAATCAAATCCATCTGATGACTGATCTTCCTTACCGGTGGTAATCCATCAGGTACATTATCAGATACAATATCCTGAAACTCATTCAACAAATCTGCAACCTCTACAGGTACATCCTCTACTTCTTCTTTACCAACTTTTGGAATTAACGCAAAACACACATGCTCATGCCTCATACCATCTAGGAATTTTTTTCCATCAACAAATGTTATTCTTGCATTACCACATACCTTTTCTTCAGTCTCCTTCAATGGTTTTAGCTTATGCCGCACGCCATCCTTTGTCAGGGAATAGGTATTCGCACGACCATCATGTACAACACATCTGTCAAACTGCCATGGTCTACCCAACAACATATGACATGCATCCATAGATATGATATCACACAATACCTCATCTTGGTATCCGCCAATCTTGAACTTCACCAGGTATTGTTCATTGACCATGACCTTGTGGTCATCCTATACCCAGGCAATCCGATATGGATGTGGGTGTTTCTGTCTCTTGAGCTTCAACTTTGTCACCATCCCTTCTGACACCAAATTGTCAGTGCTTCCACTATCAATAATCACATCACAACATTTACCTTTGCACTTGCACCTGGTGCGAAACAGGCTCCTTCTTTGCTCAGGTTCATTCTCACCACTCAACAGGACTCTTCTGTTAATCAACGTTTCTCCCCTTTCAGCATCTTCAGAATTTGATGATCTGGCATCTTCATCTACATGTGCAACTCTGGCTTGGCCTTCATTTCTCCTGTTTGTTCTGCCTTGGCGCTGAGGACATTCAAATGCCCTATGACCTTCTTCTCCACAGTGAAAACATGTTCCACGGAAGCCTCCTCTTCCAGATACTTGTCCTCTTCCTCTTCCTCTCTGATCTCTATTATTCTGATCCTGGAAGCGATTGGAATTATTTCCACGCTGATTCTGACTGCTACTGGCCTCATCCTTCTTTTTCAGATCTTCATTTCGGCCACCATATGACCGTCCACCAGATCGTCCACCGCGACCTCTTCCATTTTATCTGCTCTCGAACTTCTTGTTCAGCTTTTCCTCTACTTTTAGGGCAAATTGGTATGCCTCCTCAATACTGCTCATTCGAACCAGATTCAACTCCTCCTGAATGCTTGGCCTTAACCCAGTAAGGTATCGGGAAACTTTCTCCTTATCAGCTTCTGCATGGCCTGTTCTGATGAGGAGTCGATAGAACTCCTCTGTATACTCCTGAACAGATCTTCCTGCTTGCTTCAAACTTTGCATTTTCTTTAGTAGATCAAGCTCATAATCAACAGGAATGAACTGTTGCTTCAATTTATCCACCATCCGATCCCATCTTGTGATTTTATCTTTCCCTCTTCTATTTTGCTCCAATTGAATTTCTTGCCACCAGATCTTCGCATGACCTTTCAGTCTGGCCTTCGCAAATTTGACCCTATCAAGATCCTCAACATCTTCATACTCAAAATATTCCTCACATTCATTGATCCAGTCGATTAATTCCTCTGGGTTAAGATTTCTAGAAAATGTAGGAACCTCAATCTTAGGTCTTTTCCCAATCTTGGAAATCGCCCGAAAAAGTCTTTCTTCCTCCTGGTTCACAATTTCAACTTCTCCTCCTTCTTGATATTCTTCTTCGGCTTCATCCTCGCTTTCGTCTCTGACATTAAGATTCATTCCTCTGCGAATCTCTTCTTGTAATGCTCGCACTTGTCTCTGCAGTTCTCTAACCTCAGGTGTTACAACACCAGCTCTTCCGCCACGTTCCCTTTGTGGAGGTATTTTCGTGATGCACGCTGAAACCCTAGCCACGGTCTTGGTGCAAACTGCCTCACAGTCGGCGATCTGTTTACACACTCAAGAACTCCTGCTCTGATACCACTTGATGAAGGGTGCTCCCCTTAATACCACAAACGCATAACAGAAATAGAGAAACAATAACAAAATGCAAGAACAGAAAATTGGCTTCTTATTATCTCCACAAATGTGGAATTACAAACTTTCAGAATTACAATATGCAAAGCCCCATGGGCATTCCCTTACAATATTCTGTAGGACAAAGCCTCGAATTATTTCCCAAATCTACTACCCAGAACTATTCTGAACTGCCTAAGACAATAAGACAGCCTTCCTTATATAGGCAATTTTCCACCGCCTGGGAAGGTTCCAGAATTTTTAGCCAATAAGGCCGACCAAACTTAGAATTATTTTATTTTACATTTTATTACATCATAGTCGGCTCAAGATAACCTTTGAAACCCGAACAAAAATTTTGAAGAAAATTATTTTTCGCCATTTCAGGTGGCCCAACTTCTGAAGACCATAAGTCATCACCTGTTGACCCGCTCGGCTATTATAACCCCATTTCAGAAATGCCACGAAGCGCTCTACAGGCTTGACTAGCGCAAGTGCCCGTCACTCAAATTTTCGACCTCATCCGGGGCCTCTAAAGCCTTCAAAACTGAGTTCAAAGTTTCTATACCCTGCTGCCAATACCGAAAATCTTCAATATCTTCCAATATACACTTGATCTGGCAATGAAACTTTACTGGCATACTTATATGACCAAAATGAACCTCCAACAAAGAAATCAGATCATTCTGAGCACATACAAAAATTACCAAAAATAGTAACTTTCCATAAATAGTAGCTCTGCACAAAATAGCCCTTATTGAATTCAAAAATAGAAATATTTTTGGGTGATGCAAGATTGCTCTTACACCCAGGATGCTCCTGCATCAGTCTTCCTCCATCATCATAGATTCTTAGCTTTCTGCTCTTAAAAGCAAGCTGGTGCCCTGAGTTATTCAGTTGTGCCACACTTAAAAAATTGTAGTTCAGTCCATCTACCCAGTATGCATTTTCACATTTTATTCTATCATTAATCATCAGTGAACCTTTATCTCTCACCATACAAGGTACATCATTTTCCATTCTAATAGATCCACCATCATATTCATCAAGTAGATCAAATTTCTCTATATCACTAGTCATATGATGTGTACAACAACTGTCTATGATCCATGTATCATTTCTGCTTACTTTAGAGATTAATGTTGTTTCTTCATGTTTCTCTTCTTCCTCTAAGTCATCTTTCATAGCAACAAATACTACTTCTACATCATCATCAGTGTTAGATTTAGATTCAAATTCTTTGGCTATGTAACATACCTTTTTCCCTTTGTCATAGCTATCTCGGTTGTCTCTATTATTGTGTTGGTAGCTTCTATTGACTTTTCTCCCATAGCTTCCTTCAGATCAGTCTTTGGATCTATCATCATCTTTCTTATACAGACATCTAGCAGGGATGTGGCCAACACCTTTGCAATTAAAACATGCTAAAGGTAACTTGCCTCTATACCTTCCCTTACCTTTGGGAAATCTTTTGGCCATAAGAGCTTCAAGCTCATCAAGTTCATCATCGATATTACTATCACTATCATTATTCTTATCATTCCTGCAACTAGACTTACTAATCTTCAAAGAAGACATGAAAGCAGATTCAATAGAAGGTACAACACTATTGTCAAAGTTATTCAATTCAAAGGTTGTAAGCTTACTGATCAGAGTGTCAAGGGTGAGGTTGGATGTAGCCCTTGTTTCATGAATTATAGAGATCCTAATCGCATAAACTGGCAGCAAAGTTATGAGAATCTTGTTTATTACTGTTTCATCATCAATAACTCCACTAGATGCTCTTATAGCATGTACTACTTCTTTTAGTTTGTTTGTATATTGCACAATGTTTTCACCTTCTTTCATCTTCATATCATCAAATCGACCTCTTAGGATTTATGCTCTAGCTTTCTTAACATTCGCATCTCCACTATATATTAGAGTCATCTTGTCCCACATCTTCTTAGTTGTATCACAATCCTTGATGTCTTCAAATTTGGCATCGGTACAGGCACCAAAAAGTTCCATCATAGTAATATTATGTTCATGCCTATCTTTTAGTTGATCAAGTGTTAGGGGACCTAGTGCCGGTTCAATGTAGCCATTCTCCATCAGTTCTAGTGCAGAATTCCCAATTCCAGATATGTGCAACTTCATTCGGCTTTGTCATACTGTGAAGTTATCTTTGGTTAGCTTTGGTACTTCCCTCTTATACATCTTGTGACCCTTTTACCGGAGTCCTTAAAAATATTCTAAGCAACCAATTCTCTAATACCAATTGTTAGAATAACTGAGAGGGGGGTGAATCAGTTATCCAGTGTCCCGCAGTTCAAAATGTATAATCCAAAAAAATTCTACTACTTCTACTACTTGGTAAACATATAATACTTTCACTATCTGTGTTTTTACTAATTGTTAGTCTAAACTTTATAATAGTTACCGATTAAATCTAACATGTAATATGCAAAGTATGATAACAAATAAATATCACAATCAACACATAACACAAGAGATTTAACATGGAAACCCTATGAAGGGAAAAACCACATGGGACCAGCAACCCAAAAATTTTCACTCTTCTGAAGTGAGGTCGGTGAAAATGCAACCTTGTTAAAGGTTAAAAACACACTGTTAGGTGTGACCTTGTTAGAGGATTTTAGACTAGAAGTTATCGTCCAACCAACAGTCACTCTGGGGTTGATAGGATAAAAATGTTCACTCTATGAAGAAAACATCAAAAGACTTTCATAGTCCACTCGGTTAAGAGATTTGACTGTGTACAATGGTTAAATATGTAACAGTAGATGATTTGCCTTGAAACAACTTCAATTTTAGTTTAAAGATCAATGTTCAACTCATTCAAATATTTATGATCAATATAACACTTCAGATTCAATACTATATTAACTTACTATCCACTGGTAATTACTCTCTATAGCTCAGTAATTGTTCTGCAGCTCGGTTCTTATTAACCAATATGATTAGAATGCATGAAAACTCCTTCACGTGATAATTTTGCAGTCTCTTCTTCTTCTGGCTCTACCAATAATGAAACCAACGTCTCTTATATAGATGAGTAAATAATTTTTTTTCCTCCATCAGATTTTTCCGCTTAATCATATTCATAGATTTTGTCGCTTTAAGCTTCCTTGGCTGATGTGTTAGTGACACATTTCAATATGCTCTATTAGATCCTTCTTGATTTATGTTATCTGTTGATCTTCATAACAAACCTTATCTGTTACCTTGATTTCATACACTTTACAACTCATCACTTTATCGACTAAATTGATCATTTAATTCCTTTTTGTTTTTCTCAGTTAACAAAGAAATGCGTCGGTGAACACAACCTCAGTTAAAACTATGCTCGGTATACACTACATTTCATCGATGTATACTAAAATGCTTTATTTACCAACAACATTGCTTTGTGTCTTTCAGCTCTATTCTTCATCATAGATGAATGCAACATTATAAAGTCAATTTCATCAAGTCATAGACTCATCAACAAGTTACTCATTGTATTTCTTATCCTCATCTATCATATACATCTTCCTCATGTAGATATGTTTTTTCTTCATCTCTTTTACCTTTCTTCAAATGTATCAGTATAGTAACTTACAAGATAAGTGTTGTTAAGCTAGTTGACATCAATGACAACATAATACTAATTTAATCATCTTGCATATCTAATCATCAACTTCTCTGTAATCTTAAATTATAGATTCTTCATTTAGGTTCTAAATCAGTTGTAGTTCATCAAGGACACCTTATGGTCCTCTTTATATTTTTGTAAATATTAATGTTCTTCCCTCCTATCAAGTCCATACACATCCTACTTCCATGGTGAATAGTATAAATAAATAGTTCATCTTTTCACAAAACATCTCTATCTAGACTCCCACATGACCAATCAGATGTGATGATTAAAAATTTCAATGGTTACACTTTTTACACCCATGTTTCTAGGATCTTCCCTATTGAAATCAGAAATAAATCCTTAGATGTTACTATTGTCACTAAGGATTGCACCCGAAAGAGCTAATTGTGAAACCTAGCAAGCCTGTGAAACATGGGACTACTTTCAGGTTGTGAGTGACCTATGAGAGACTAGACCTTCAGATTAGGGGCCGACTTCCCTTGAATCACCTTAAAACTTGAACTAAATATAGGAGGAAAAGGGGAGAGAGTGCATGAAATAAAATAATTGAAAATTGAACTTAGGTGATTCACCAAATTGATAAATATCTACAATTTGAAGAAATCTTAGAAGGATAACTGAAAACAAGATTGTAGCTCACAACTTGACCCTATTGCTCTGATATTCTTAGAAATAAAGAGGTACTTGGAATGAAAGGAAGGAAATAAATTCCACAACTTAAAAACCAATTGTACATAGATTAGGACTGTGAATGACAAAACAATTCCCTGAATACTCAATTGAACCAATATGTAGATTAAAGGATAGAATAAAATTAGAACAAACTTGGCATGAAATTCATTAAGAAACTCGTAAAATAGATAAGGACAAGAAGGGTCAATGTTTTGTGTTCACTAAAATAGAAGCCAAGTACAAACTGTATCTCTCAGGGCTACAATATTCAAACCTCCAAGTGAGTTAGAATGAAGAACTGCCTCAATCACTGAAGTGAGAGGTATATATAGATGAACACTCAAAATATGTATTTGAGGATTCATGGTGCCTAACTCTACTAAATCTAGAAAATCTCTCCATTCTTGGCCCATGAAATATGCCTCTCAAATCCGGATGTCAGATTCCTACATTTGTAGGTGTAGGTGCGAAGGTGAAATCTTTAAACGATATAAGTTATTAAATCTATCTTATCCACTATTGATCATGCTTTGAAAAATATTCTAACAAAATGATTTATAAAATATCATTTATCATAATTTACAATAATGTGGCATGATTTATGTTTTCATATTTTTCCATCTAACCTTAAATACATGTGGATTTTAGTTTAAATATGTTTAATTAAATAAGTTATCACCCCCAAAGGGGAAAACTGTTAGAAATAGGGAATACTGAGAGGGGGGGGTGAATCAGTATTCTACAAAATTTTACTTTTGCCCAATTATGGATATAACAGATTATCTTAATGCATGCATAACACAATAAACTAAATAACATGCATAGCAATAAAACAAATGAACTCATAACACATTATTTGTTCTCAAGGAAACCCTGGCAAAGGGAAAACCCTGGTGGGGATGGTACCCACAAAGATCCACTAATCAAAAGTATCATGTTAAGGATGTTGACCCTGTTAGGAGCCTATTACATGCATATAGTGTCTCAGTCCTGATTAAGGGACTTTAGGCCTGGTTAGAAGCCTCAACCCTGCTAAGAGTTGGTAGTACAAAATGAGATTACTAGATGAGCCCACTTCCCAAACAAGTAATGTACAATAGTTACAAATTAGAAAATAAGTCAAGGTACATAACCTTATACTTCTTACAACTTCGCATCAATATCTCTTTTCTCGCTTTTTCACTATCGTTGTTTCTCTTACTTCTATGTGCATGTGTAATTACAATTACATCATTACATCTCTTTATACAAGTTATTAACACTAATAAATCTTACAGTCGGCTTGTCATAAAAATTATAGAAAATATATCTTTACTCAAGGGTTAACATCTAGGATGTCATCCCTTTATATTGTTAAGACATTATTTTGGTAAACAAAATAATCCCTTGACTCTTTACCAATTTTGTCTTCATACTCTATCATGTCGACTACACACTGTCTTCAATAAAAATGTCATAACATCTTCCGTACATGTCATACTCACTTGTTCTCTTAGGTGAGTCTTCTATAGTCACCATAGTATCTATGTTCAAGTGCACAAGTAATGAACTTACTCCAATCGTCATCGCTAATAAAAAAATGTCTCTAGGTATACTGGAAAAAATATTGTCTCATACTTAGACAATTTTGCTTTACGCTCTGTCATACTTGCTCTCTATCCTATGTGATCTTCATGTAGATAAAATGATTCCATAATGACAATATCTTATCTAAGTCAGCCAAATTGCCAAAAATCTCCCCCTTTGTCATTGGTGGCAACATATGAGAAAATTGGTTAAGTCATAAGACTTCAAAAATCTCAAAATTGTGGCCATAACAAAAAATATGTATATAATGTCCTTATAACTCCATATATCTTATCTATATACTATACTCCCCTGAAGAGTATACATCCTTATCATATTTATCAATTTTCTGCTATATATCTCTCCCCCTTTGACAACAATAACAAAAATGTTAGGAATAAGATGTCTCAACCTTGGATAATTCCTATTCTTATTATTTGTTTTGTAAAATGTATTTGTTGCAAATAATGTAATTAAGTGTGAGTGTACATGTCTAGTTGGCATGTTGATGTGTCACTCCACTTGATGTGTTGGTATCTTGAATTGTGTGTAAGGAGATCATGGCTGAAACGGTTATGACGGATTCCTATGACACATAAGAGCTATGTCTGGAAGATTCAATGATAGGTGAAGACATGCAAGACATGTGGCAATTGATAAAGTTAAGTACTATACACTCTTTTCCAATCATGGGGTTCAAGTTCCTGTTTTCTCAGAGAATGGTAAATCCCTAATACAACTATCTTTGGAAGTTTCCCTAAAAAGGGAAGTGCATGATATAAGAATTTTTCAGGGTTGTGAAGATAAGAGAAGCAAGTGTATTGTTGGAACATTTTTCATGCTACTGCAATTTGTCTTCGAGAGTTGGAAATCTTCTCAAAGAACTTGCATTGCAAGTGTATTGTAAAGTGTAATAGTTTTGATTAATACATTGTGCAGGTTTTGGAGTGCTGAGGTTTTTACCGAAAGGTTTTCCCTAGGGTAAATCATTTTTTCATTCTCTATTTTCTATATGCATGGTATATGGCTACAATATCATTGTTAAAGTAGTTAACGAATCTGAAATTGTAAGGATTTAAAAGAATTTGCACAATACTTTCCTTTAGAGAGTAGTGTAGGAAGTTGTTTCCGCACCTAAGTTTCCTTATAAGTGGTATCAAAGCTTGATCAACTTTTGATCCTAGTTGTTGGGTAGGATTTTTTGAGCTAATCTCATGTTGAGTGGGAGTTTTGTGTAGAGCATTCTAAATCTTATTTGTAGATTGAGATGGCAGGTTCCTCATATAGTAGAATGGAGGTGGAGAAATTTAATGGCACTAATTTCAAGTTGTGGAAACTCAAGATGGAAGACATGCTTGAAGACCACAATCTATGGGAGGCTGCTTCACTTGATGTGAAACATATAGCAATATCACAAGCAGATTGGGAGATCAAGGATCAGAAGGCTAAGGGTCTCATCAGACTCTATCTAGTAGATGTTGTTCTTCTGAATGTTCTTGATGAGACTACTACAAATTCTTTATGGAAATAGCTTGGGTTTGTGTATTAGGCCAAATCTCTAGTGAATAAGTTGTTCCTAAGAAATAAGTTGTATTCTTTAAGAATGGAGGAAGGTGGATTCATAATTGATCATCTCAATGCATTCAATTTATTGATTGCACAGTTGGCATCATCCAGTGCCAAGATGGAGGAGGAGGATCATTGTATGACCCTGCTTTGTTCCTTGCTAGATTCATGGGACCATCTTGTGATGGCTCTTAGAAGTACTGTAGTCAAATTCCATATGGATGATATGGTGTCTTCACTTCTATCTAAGGAGATGTGAAGAAAGACTTTGAATTGATCTAAGGAAGCCCTTGCTATTCATGGGAGATCCAATGACAAAGGAAAGCAAAATGACAACACATCAAAGAAGGGTAGATATCACATGGGATTTCTAGGACTCCTAGAAAGTCCAAGGAGAAATGTTGGAACTGTGATAAATCTGGGCACTTCCAGAGGGACTGCAAAGAACTAAAGGAGAAGAAGAAAGGCTCAGATTCAACTTTTGAAAAATCTCAAGAAGATGGAGATGCTTTTATTGTAGCTTTGGTAGCCCATGCATCTGATGATGTGTGGTTGGTAGACTCAGGTGCTTCTTTTCACATGACCTCTCATCGAAACTGGTTCTCAAAATATGAAGATTTCAATGGTGGAAAGGTGTACTTGGGTGATGATTCTCACCTAAAGATAGTTGGACGTGGAAGGGTCACTATCAAATTTCTCGATGGATGAGTAAAGGGAATCAACAGAGTTATGCACATTCTAGGTTTGAAATGAAACCTATTATCTGTAAGTATTTTGAATGATGTAGGTGTGCAAGTTGTCTTTTCAAAAGATGGATGCAAGATGATGAGAGGTTCTATGGTACTCGCTAGAGGTACTAGGAGAGGTACTTTGTTTCAGCTTGATGCATGCATTTCTTAGTGCAATAGTTCTTCTATTTCAAAGAAGAGAGAGCCTATCACTTCATCCCTACCATCTGAACAAGCAGTAAAGAAGTCTATGGCAATGGGTTTTGATGGGAGTGCAGTAAATGTACCTAAGGGTGCAAACACTTTGGAAGGAAAGCTTCTTGGAGAAAAGAAAATGTTGTGGCATACGAGATTCAGCCACATTGGTGAGAAGGGTCTTAGGACCTTGAAAACTAAAAATCTTGTCGAGGGGCTTAAATGATTGTAATCTCAAGTTTGATTTCTATGAACACTATGTTTATGGTAAGAAAAATTGTGTTCAGTTCTACTCCAGTTCTCACAAGTCTTACGGACTTTTGGATCTGATTCATTTTGATGTTTTTGGTCCTATAAAAGTTCCTTCTATCTCTAGTTTTGTACATTTTGTATCTTTTATAGATGATTATAGCATAAGGACTTGGATATATTTCTTGAAAAGTAAGACATAGGTTTTCAGTCAGTTCAAGGAATTTAAGGCTCTTGTGAAGAATCAGACTGGTAAAAGAATCAAGTGTGTGAGAACTAATAATGGTGGTGATTTTTGTTCCATAGAGTTTGAATAGTTTTGTAAAGAATGAGGTATCAAGAGGCATAAGACAACTCCTTGTAGCCCGCAACAAAATGGAGTTGCAGAGAGAATGAACAGGACACTGATGGAGAAGGCTAGGAGTATGCTTAGTGGAGCTAGTTTAGAACAAACGTTTTGGGCCAAAGCTGTGGCCACTTCTTGCTATCTAGTTAACAGATCTCCTACATCAGCTCTTGTGGTAAGACACCCATGGAGGTGTAGTCTAGTAAGAAGCCTTCAATTAGACATGTTTGTGTTTTTGGTTGTAAAGCTTATGAACATGTTCCAAAGGAGAAAAGATCTAAGTTGGAAAACAAGGTTGTCAAATGTATTTTCATCGGATACAGTGTTGGTGTGAAAGGATACAAGCTTTTGAATCCTATGACTAGTAAGGTGTTGCATAGTAGAAATGTTATTTTGAGAGAGTTGACACATTCTCCTATTGTGCTACAACTAGATGAAAAAGAAAAGGAAAAAGATGTTGTTCAGTTTCCTCCTACCCCTGAGAAGACTGAACAAAGAGACCATGTTGGGACTAATGATGAGGAGAGCTCTGATAGTTTGGAAGAAGAGGAAGAAGAACCTCAACCTCAGTCCTTAAGGAGATCCATGAGAGAAAGAAAGAAACCATAAAGGTTTGGTTATTCTATGTTAGATTCCAATTGTGCTTTTACTTTGATTACTAACACTGATGAGCCTAGATCTATGAAAGAGGCTTTGGGCATGGAAGATGTAGGTTCCTGGATTGAGGCTATGGATGATGAGATGGCTTCATTAGAGAAAAACAAAACTTAGGACCTTGTACCTTTTCCTAAAGGGAGAAAATCTATTGGCTGTAAATGGGTGTTCAAGAAGAAATTCTCTAGATTGGTTGCAAAGGGGTATTCACATGTAGAGGGAATAGATTATGGTGAAATATTCTCTCCTATTGCAAAGTTGACATCCATTAGATTTATGTTATCTCTTGCTACATCATATGATTTAGAGATAGAATAGATGGATGTGAAGACAACTTTCCTTCATAGTGATTTGGAGGAAGAGATTTATATGTCACAGCCTAAGCACTACATTGTTAAAGGTAAAGAATCCTTAGTTTGCATATTAAAGAAATCTCTATATGGTTTGAAGAAATCTCCTAGGATGTGGTACTTTAAGTTTGATGCCTTTGTGTTGTCAATTGGATTTGTAAGATCGAAATCAGATCATTATGTTTATTTTAGAGTTGAAAATGATCACCTTCTTATTGTTGCATTATATGTTGATGATATGTTGCTATTTGGGAAGGGTATGGATATGATTTTTAATTTTAAATCTCAGTTGTCAATATAGTTTGAGATGAAAGATCTTGGAGTAGAAAGGTACATCTTGGGTATGGAAATCAGTAGAGATAGGTCTAACAGAAAACTTTGGTTGAGTCAAAGTAACTATGTGAAGTCTGTGTTGGACGGGTTTAGCATGGAAGATTGTAGACCACTATGTGTTCCTATTTCTGTGGGAACAAAGTTATCTGTAGGTGATTGTCCAAAATCTCCTATTGAGGTGGAGGACATGTGTAGAGTACCTTATGCTAGTGTTGTTGGCAGTCTTATGTATGCTATGGTCTATACTAGACTAGATATTGCCCAAGCAATGGAAGTCTTGAGTCAGTTTATGGCTAATCTTGGATCGGTACATTGGGATGCAGTTAAGTGAGTATTCAAATATTTGAGGGGTACATTAGATTACTCCATATGTTACCATGGTAACTTTTCTGGATCTCTGCATTTAGTTTGTATTTGTGGGTTTGTGGATTCAGATTTGGTAGGTGATATTAACAGTAGGAGATCCACTAGTGCTTATGTGTTCACTATGTTTGGTGGTGCTATTAGCTGGATGAGTAAGAGACAACCTGTTGGTGTTCTTTTTCCCCAAAGGTTAGCTTGGCATCAGGATTGATAGGGCTAGTGTCACATTCACTCAACACTCCAAATCTGATAGGAAAAAGGGCCAACTGACAAGGATCAAAGAGAGATCCTTCTATAATTTGAGCTCCACATCACTCAGGTGGGTATACCTCATCTGCACACTCATACAACTTGTGCCACACTATAGGCCTATAGGTAAGTGACTGTGGAATGGTTCTCAAACTCCTAGGTATCATGTACCTCTATGAAGCCAATATCTTATGCAATAGCCCTACTTGCATGGAGTGAGTATGAAAACTAGAGATCTATCCTAACAACATGAAAGGGAAAAGGTGGGACTGAAAGAAAATGATTTTAAATGGATTGAAAGGTCCCCTGAGATTCCCTAAGTCTCTGATAGACCAGTGCCTTATCCAATGGGCAGTAGATTCAAATACCTCACTGCAATAGGGTAATGAAACAAGATGACAAAACACTCACCCTGACCAAATCATACATTACCAAACCACCTATGCACCTAGATATGCTATCACCTATCCAAAGAAAGACCTAGGAATAGACAATACATTAACCAGCATCCACTAGAAGACAAGCATGATGCATCTTTGATACCTCAGCTCATACATATCTGAACACTAGTCCTAGACTCAGCTGCTTCTATGAAAAACAACTCTACTACAGACACTCACTAGAGATGCAAGTAGAAAAACTATAACACCCTTGATGCTACAATTAATAAGTCTAAAATTCAAATGGAGACAATCTGAGAGAAAAACAAATATATTGAAATCTCATACATAAAACATCTGTTACAATTTCATTATATTCCCATAGCTAGAAAGGACAGAGAGAACAACCTGTATGCAGAGAGATGGAGAAATCTACAGGAAAAGGACCCTTCACATGGAACCAATTCTCCTCAAAAATTTGTAGAAGAAGGAACCCTTACAAAAATGAACAAGCTACAATTTATACCACTAGCTACCTTGGAATTTTTAGAGAGAATGCAACAAGCTACAAATAGCTAGGGCTAGGGTTTCAACTACCCAACCAACCAAAAGAATACATCAAAATTTATTACAGGGCCAGGAAACCAAGTAATCTTAGAGAAATAGATCAAAGATGACCTCTAATCATGATAATTCTCAGAATAGAGCATAGAAGATCATAGATCTATCAAGAGAGAAAATCAAAACAATCACCCTGAAATCACACGTTGAGCCACTCCAAAACTATCCTCCTCCACATGACACAAATCCCTACAAACCCTCATGGCACCCTGGACCACACTGTAACGGTGGAGAAGATCAATTTCACCAACTCTGGCCCCCTTTGTCATCAATTCTAGTCCTTATAGGCCACTGGAAACATCTCTAAGATTTGAATTTGAACTCCAATGGCTACCCCTTGGTGCCAACAGTGAATCGACGGTCCAAATTTGATCAAAGATCGGTAATTAAGTCCCGATCGTAGATCTCTTCATCATTCCTGAGCTTCAAATCTTTAACTCATCAAGCACCTTGGGTCAACAGTCCACAAACTGGTGACAAGGCAATATCCTAGTCACAGAATGAAAATCTTAACTCTAGTTATACTCAGCGACCACATGACTGCATGTGCTGAAAATGCCACTTAAGTCATTTGGCAAATTGGCGATAGAGGAACTTTCGCCAATTCATGAAAAGAATAGCACTGCCACCAAATCATCCCACGAACCCATGACAAGAAGGAAATTTGTCAGGCTGCTAAACTTTATCAATTCCACCAAACCTTAGACCCCACCATTAACTCTACAACCGCGATGCCTGATGCCACCTGTTACAACACCATTCATTTAATACTGCCCCATCACCAACAATGGACCCACGCTCAACAAGCCTTTGAAATCGAACGGTGGGTGCATGATCGCAAGGGGTCTGACACCTCCCATGAGATCATGCACCAACAACTAAATCTACCATGCCATCCTCTCCGCAGAATCACTCAGGCCTACCAAACAGCCACAAACAAGCCCCAAGACACATGGCATCTTGTCACATGATCACATAGCCTAGAGATGGTCTATGCGAACATGTGACCACCTATAGATTGCTACCGCATGGAGATAACACCACCACCTGCCGGCCAATAGAACACTGCCACCGCACTTGAAATATGCCCCATCACCCGCTACCGGGCCCTAGGGATAGATGGCAAGCAGTCACATTATCGCATAGCCAAAAATTGGGCTATGCGACCATGCAACAGCCAATCACAAGCTGCCACATGACCACCGCTAGGACCATAGAACTGCAAACACCAATTACGAAGAGTTAGGACCCATGTGAACGAATGGCAAGTGGTCACATGATCGCATGTTAGAAAAGTCTGACATGTGGCCATGCGATAGCCTATAAGAACATGCCATTTGTCCCCCCTCTGACACTAGGCCCACATCACGCTTACATAAGAAAATCTGATGACCGTCGCAAAAGTGGTAAGGATAAACACTGTGCAACTTCACCAAGCAAACAAGTGACGTCCACAGATCTTGTCTAAGCTATAACTGTGCTAGAAGCATCAGAAGAGATAAACCACCAAGCACTCAGTGACTACGCGACTATGGAAAAATTAACTACTAGCCAGGTCGCCAGATGCTAGGGACTTAACTGCCAAGATTCAGCGACAAGGAGAAAACTGCAAGTCACTAGGTCGCCAGAAGAAGACTAACCGCTAGGCATTCAAACATAATGATGAGCTGGGACCACGCGGACAGGTGGCAGGTGGTCACATGATTGCATGTCAGAAAAGTCTCACATGCGGCCATGCGATAGCCAATCAGGAAGAGCTTTTGAAGGCTTGAGCCCACTTGTCATCACACTTGCACACTAAAGGAATGCCGACAGACATGGAACTGGGAGGTCGAAAACACACAAAGTTTTCACAATAGGAAGGATCGAAAACACATAAAGTTTTTGACATTGACACAGAGGAAAACAAGGCTGCAAAAACATCGAGGACTTTATGCTAGCCAAAAAGGTTGAAAACATCATAGATTTTTGAAAACACTGTGGGTTTTTGACAGTGAGGCAAATTTTTAAATTTTGTTTCGCGTAGACCTTAAAGCTTTAATATTTTTTTGGATATTGCAATTCAGCACATGAAATTCAGACCAAAGCTTGGTAACATAGTGAAGAACACAAGGTAGGAGGAAATGAAGAACACTTGCAAGGAAGATAGGCCATTTTCATAAGGTTTTGCAATGATAGGAAAATGGACTAATAGTGGCTCTGGTTGGGGACGATGGGTACCTTGTGCCCATGTGAGAATTCAAGGTTTCTAAGAGAGTAGACCACCCACAGGACAAAAAGGTAGGGACCTCAAAAAACATAGAGTAGATAAAAAACAAGGGGACAGGAAAGCACATAACAGGAAGGAGAAAGATATTTACAAAATGTACATTTTATATAGAAATCTGCAGCAACAAACAAAAGTTAGTTCTTGCCTCTGTCAAAAACTTAATTTTCATTCCTTCCTTCATGTTGCACATCAGACATTTTGTTTTCATTTGTCTCCACAAGCCTGTCAACATGTTCAACCAGCATATTATGAAGAACAAAGTAGCTTTCTTCATAGTGCATATAAAATTTTTTGGCACTCTCTCCATCCTACTCACTATGAAAGTATGATTTAGCATGCCAATGGTCAGCACCTCTATACTAAAATTGATCTTCACCTATTGACTCATGCATGCTATCAACTGGAAACACAAAAGCCTCATACTCTGCCTACAGAAAGGCCTCATTCATATCTTGACTCTGCATTTCCACAGGTGTAACCGGTTGGACCTCAAAAGAATAGTCAGATTGATACCCACAGATGGAGAATGAACACCCTGACTCAACTGGATCTGAGACCTCTACATGCTCCTCAAACAAAGGATTGACAACTTCATGCAATACACCTTGTTGAACATTATGAAAAAAGATGGGCTGAGAGTCAAATTCTTCATCATATAAAGCATTGGAAAATAGCTTAAAATCAGCACCCATCTCATTCTCATGGAGACTCCCAGCACATGAAGAAAAATTAGAGTCACATGAAGACTCACTGATATCATACTCAATTATTTTTTCTTTATCTTCATACCCTGAGGATGAATCATCCTCATCATCTTCACTATCCAAAGAATGTTCACTTCCATCATCACTTTCCTCTTCCCATGTTGCATCTAACTCATAAGAAGACACCACACCCTCACTGTCTTCATCACTCTCAACATCAGCACTTAAGGACATGACCCTAAGTGCATCCTCAAGCTCAAGGCTATCATCACTAAGTAT
Organism: Chamaecyparis obtusa; assembly: GCA_027943335.1. NCBI lineage: Eukaryota > Viridiplantae > Streptophyta > Pinopsida > Cupressales > Cupressaceae > Chamaecyparis > Chamaecyparis obtusa. Next base: position 4,252,867 of record BSBK01000537.1, read on the forward strand.
CCAATCCCTGACACATATGTAATACTCTTCCCACAAAGCATCTGACCAACTGGTTGACTCAGGAAAATAGAGCTCCAAGAATAAACCAATGAACTCAGATTCAGGAAACTCAACATCCTCAAGAAGCTCATCATACACCTCATAAAATCTATCATAAAATAGAGATATGGATAGATCCTCTCTGTATCCTACCTTCAGCCTTACCAATTTCATATAATCTCTAAGGATGCCCTACTCTAATAATGCAATCTCATTATTCATCCTATCCATTACAACCAATGCAATACTTCCATAAAATTTTTCCAAACTGCAGCTAAGAACTTGAAGTATGCTAACCTCTAATCACACCGTACTTCTTCCTTTCTACTTGACCACTTAATAAGGAGACATTTAAAACTTGAAAAATACCTGGGAATTCTGCAGCAAGAATCTTGCTTGTTGATTGGAAGGCAAGGCAGATCTAGAGCTCACCATGTAGCTCCATCAAGTTCTTTCTTTATCATGTAGAGCCACCACCTCCTTGAGAGGAAAATGCTTCACTATTTCTTCTTCCAACCAACACACACTATTTATTAGGGAGTGCACTAATAAAATAGAGACAAATCAAAGCCACCACTCACAACTAGGTGAGAAAATTTTGCAAATGCTTGTTTTATTTCTGACTCCTTTTCTAGACTCTCCCCAATAGAGTCACCATCTTGTTGGTGACTTGGATGGGCCAAACCAATCTAGTCAAAAGATTTTGACTACTTCAATATAACAGCAATCAGAGCTCCTTAATAGGTTTTCCCTATGTTCTTCCCCAATAGAGTCACCATCTTGTTGGTGTTCTTTTTCTTCAAAGGTTAGCTTGGCATCAAGATTGACAGGGCTAGTGTCACATTCACTCAACACTCCAAATTTGATAGAAAAAAGGGCCAACTAACAAGGATCAAAGAGAGATACTTCTACACTTTGAGCTCCACATCACTCAGGTGGGTATACCTCATTTGCACACTCATACAACTTGTGTCACACTACAGGCCTGTAGGTAACTGACTATGGAATGGTTCTCAAACTCCTAGGTATTTTGTACCTCAATGAAGCCAATATCTTATGCAATAGCCCTACTTGCATGGAGTGAATATGAAAACTAGAGATCTATCCTAACAACATGAAAGGGAAAAGATGGGACTGAAAGGAAATAATTTTAAATGGATTGAAAGGTCCCCTGAGATGCCCTAAGTCTCTGATAGACTAGTGCCTTATCCAATGGGCAGCAGAGTCAAATACCTCATTGCAACAGGGCTATGAAACAAGATGACAACACACTCACCCTAACCAAATCATACATTACCAAACCACCTGTGCACCCAGATATGCTATCACCTATCCAAAGAAAGACCTAGGAATAGGCAATACATTAACCAGCATCTACTAGAAGACAAGCATGATGCATCTTTGATACCTCAGCTCATACATATCTGAACACCAGTCCTAGACTTAGCTGTTTCTGTGAAAAACAACTCTACTACAGACACTCACTGGAAATGTAAGTAGAAAAACTATAACACCATTGATGCTACAATTAATAAGTCTAAAACCCAAATGGAGACAATCTGAGAGCAGAACAAATATATTGAAATCTCATACATAAGACATCTGTTACAATTTCATTATATTCCCATAGCTAGAAAGGATAGAGGGAACACCCTCTATGCAGAGAGAAGGAGAAATCTCTAGGAAAAGGACCCTTCACATGGAACCAATTCTCCTCAAAAATTTGCAGAAGAAGGAACCCTTACAAAAATGAACAACCTGCAATTTATACCACTAGCTGTTGGCATTAAGCAGAATTGCCACTAGTGACAACACTTATTTGCATTCTGGATATAAACCGAGCAGACTGTGCAAACCGAGCAGACAGTGCAAACCGAGCAGACAGTGCAAACCGAGCAGACAGTGCAAACCGAGCAGATAGTGGAAACCGAGCAGACAGTGGAAACCGAGCAAGTTAGTACAAACCGATCAGGACAATCTAAACTGAGTAACATCATGTCTACCAAGTCACCAGTACTTACCGAGTTCAAAACCTACCGAGTGATCAGTATGAACGGTGCCTTCACTTCTACCGAGTGCATGACGATGCCGAGTAATGCAGTGGACGCCAAGTATCAGAAAGTCACCGAGTCAGTTTGAAGGAATCGAGTAACCATACTTGGGCCGACTTAGTAGCACTTATGTTTATTTGTCAAGCCGACTGTGTAATTGGAATTGTAATTAATTGTTTAAGACTTGTATATAAACAATATTGTAAAGATAAAAAGATGTAATGAAATATATGAAGTAGAATATATGTGAAAGAAAAAGAAAGACAGAGATAAGCAAATTACAGAAGGCTTCAGAAGTATAAGGTACAACAAAGACAAATTCATCACAGAAGGTGATCAGTACATCAGCGAATCTCAATCAGCAATCCAGTTGCAAAGCAGAGAACTACTGTTTCATTCTAACAGGTGAATGAGTACTAAATCCTTTAACCGGGTAGACTTAACAGTCTTTGTAAAAATCTCTTTACCGAGTGCATACTTCATTGTATGTTTGTAAATCCTTTAACAGGGTGGATTTAGCAATCCTTATTGCTCCTAACAGGGCAGATCATCAGAAGTGATCAAATTGTAAGCCTTAACCGGCCAACTTTATTCTGTAGTATTAAAGCTTTGTGGGTTTCATCCCCACCCCAGTTTTACTTTCTTTTGGAAGGTTTCTGGGTAACCAAATCTATGTGTCATTATTGTGAATGTTTGTAAGTTTCATGCTTTCTGTATGCAAAGGTTAAAAGGTAAATTACATGTTAAAATTGTAAGAAAATTTGGAGTTACTGATTCACCCCTCCCCTCTCAGTAACTCGGTTAACTCCTGAATATTTCCAACAATTGGTATCAGAGCAGCATTGGTTCTCAAGACAAAGCTTAACTAGCTTGAGCAAAGATCTAGGACAATGGAGGTATTCAAACTGAACAAGGTGATTGAAAATGAAAAGCTAGATCTGGAAATGGCCATAGCCAAACTCAAAGAAGCAAAAGAACATCTTTCCCAATCCCTAAGAAGAAGGAAGGAACTTGCAAATCAGATGAATGATCAGAATTACATTGAAGAAAAGATTGAAGATCTTCTTCCCTCAAATAACTCAGATGAAGCAAACAATGCTATCAAAGAACTCCTAGAAAACAATGGGTCTCTGCAGGAAGAAGTGAGAAAATTGAGAAGAGAACAAGAACTACACTCTACAAGATTCTGTGAGATCTTGGAACAAAGAAACAAGTTGAAAGATGAATTAGATGGAAGAAACATTAAAGTCCAAAACAAAACCCTTCAGCTAGAAAATCTAATTGATCAGATCTCTCATACAAATGAAGAAATTCTAAATCTAAGATCAGAAATAGAAAACACAAGAGAAGAACTAAGATCTGAAAAGGAAATCAATCTAAGATTGGTGGATGACCTAAACGTTGAAAAACAAATCAATGAAGGAATGCTGAAAAGTCAAGAAGACTTGAATCAGCTGTATGAACGAAATCTTCATAGGCAAAAAGGAAAAGCAGGACTTGGATACAAAGAAGAAGGCGAATCCTCTAAGCAAGGTACTAAAAGAAATCAAAAACCTACTTGTAATCATTGTGGTAAAATAGGACATACTTCAAATAAATGTTGGAACAATGAAAAAGCAGAATTCAATGGAAAATGTTATAGCTGCAATCAACCTGGTCACAAAGCAAATGAATGCAGGGAAAAACCTAGATTCAGAGGTAATTGTCACAAGTGCAACAAACAAGGTCACAAGGCATCCGAGTGCAGATCCAAGACATTTAATCCAGCAGAACAAATTGTGAAAGCAATGTTTGGATGGGACTACAACACCTGGTGTAGATGTCATTACTGTGGAGAATATGGACACATTGGCATGAATTGCATAAAACATCATCTAAGGAAAAGAGATACTACCGTAAGATGTTTCAAATGCACTAAACTCGGTCACATAGCCAGAAACTGCATGAATGCTAGTGAAATTGAAGAAGGAAAGAAGAATGAAGCAACTAAGGTCAGGAAACAGGTGAGAAAAAAATGGATTCCTAAAGCTACCGAGCAATCCAGTCCAAGTAATGGAATGGATGGCTCTACCGACTCAAACTAAATTTCCAAGAAAGCACTGGAACTGTATTCTAATAGACCAATCTCAAGCAGTTCCAGAACCAAAAAAAAAAAAAAAGGTCTAAATCAGCATGCAAGATGCAGTGAGATCACAGGGAGGTCGGTATCAGTCTTCACCGAGCAAGGTCGGTACCTGTCTTTACCGAGCGAGGTCGGAGCATTATGAATTCTCGAGTTCACCGAGTTGTGAAGTCTTTTCCGAGCAATTAATTCTTAGTGGGTGACAGTCTGTCAGAATTCCTACCCTAATTTGAAATGAGCATTAATGATAGAATTGTAAACAAAAAGCAAGTAATCGAACTCATTCTTCACCGCGAATCTTTAGCACTTTGAGAGCAAAAAATTTCAAGGGCAACCCGGGGATTCAATACTTTTGCGAAAGGAATTTTCTGTGAGCTACCATGGCATCATCAAGCACTTCAGCGAAGAAAGGATCTGATATGTTAGTCCAAGGGGAGTGGAAAGCACCAGATTTTAAGATCATGCCCGCAATTGCAGCAGCCCTAGATCCGAACGGAGCTCAATCTCAGATTCCTCCTAAGGTGCTGCTTATTAACGATATCCGCAATCATTTTAACTGTTCAATTCATAAAATGGGAAACCTAGAACTAGACATTGTGCGTGAGGAACTATGTGTGGATGGTATTTTGAAACCCGAGCACAAACATCTGGAAGATAAGGGTTTAGTTCACATTGCACATCTTCCTCAAAACTTTCGAGATAAATGGGTTAGGTACATTCTCAGCCGAGTACATGATGGCAAGATTTGGCTTGAGCAACCTATTGAGATCACAAAGAAAATGATTCAACAAGTCACCGGTCTTCCCATGTTGAACAAAGCTAAAACTACCAAAACCCTAGGTCGGACGGAACTAGAGAAGAAAACCCTAGCCGAGTGGGATGGTAGAGGCATGAAAGTTAGCAGCATTACCGACGCTGAACTAAAGTTTGGTACACATATCATTGCCCATAAGATTTACAGTTCTAGTCGACAGAACAGTGTCTCCTGTGAAGCTATTGACCTAGCATACAAAGTGGTCAAGAACAACTTGACATTTGACCTAGCAGACTTATTGTTGAAACAGTTTAACAAGAACATGGAAAGCATCAAAACTTCCAAAAACAATCCATGTAAGTTTGGATCCTTGTTGGTCTATTTATTCTTCTATGTTCAGAAATTCTTCCCTTCTAAAGGAAAAGTTGTATGGAGAAAAGATGTGCCAGTCCTCTATGAAATAAATGAATACATCGCAGAAATGGGTGAAAACTTTGAAAGCATCATGGATAATTATTTTGAGTCTTTCAAAGAGAAAATGAATGATAGATTCCAGATTCCATAGAAGTTGGTAGAAGATTACAAAGATGACATCTGTTTTATGGTGGATTGTGATAATGTGTATATTCAAGCAGTTAAACTGAGAACTGTATATGTAAAACCTCTTCCTTATGAGGTAAATATTGATGAAACCAAGAATATCATTGAAGCTCTTCTAAATCAGCCTGTCAATCCCAAAGCTCCATATTTTGGAACATATGATGAAGCTAAGGTGAGAATTGAACTAAGCATAAAGCTTCCACAGGCGGTAAACAAAGAAAAGAAGAGGATAGCCAAAATGCAAACGATAACCGAGGACAAAGAAGAAATAGATGAAAAAGAAGAGGAAAAGGATGAGAAAATAGAGGAACCAGAACCTGCAAAGAAGAAAGGAAAAGTTTTCATCACTAAGGCACCTGTGCCTCCCACTGCTGTGTTTACAAGGAGAAATACAAGAGGCAAGGCAGACAAGGCAGGAAAGGCAGATAAAGACATAGTATTCAAAAAGCCTCCTCTAAGCCTTCAAGAAAAGCTCAAACTCTTTAGAGATGGATCAGGATCTGGAGTAAGTAACATAAAATCCTTGAGATATGAAACCAGATCGGAAGTAGAACAGAAGGAAATAGAAGATGCTGTTGTTGAGAAGATGGGACAGTGGAAATACTCTCCTGAAGAAATTGCCCCACAGGTTCCAGCAGTTCTATTGAATCCAATAAAAATGAGATGGAGCAATGCAAGGCAAACTGTGATAGACATATTTGATCAAAACCTGAGATAGTTGATGCCAAGCTTGAATAATGATGAAGTAAAGAAGGCATTAAAAGAAAATGAAAATAAGATGACATTGAAGTTCAATACTTTTTTGATTTTGATCAACAATATTGAATCGGTTGTGAAGGCTGCAAATGCCACATGGAAGAACATATACCACCTTCACCAACTGAGCATTGAAACTATAATAATAAAAGATATTGAAGATGACAGTGATGAACAAGAAGAAGACACTGAGGTAGATGATACTGTGAGGATAGCAGCAGAAGTCATTGCATCCCTTCCTACCTTTCCAGTGAAAGTTTCTACATCCAGCCCAGAGACACGTTCAAGCATGGTTGTGACAACTTCCACATTTGTCCAATCATCTCTAGCAACATCAGAAGTAGCTACCATTTCTTCTACCGAGCTGCAGTCTCCTGCACCATCAAGTTTTCTAGCAGTAAGTTTTCCAGCTTTTGAATCTTCAAGTGTAAATATTTTAAGTTCTCCAGTAGAAAGTATACCAGTATCAATAGCTAGCCCTACTTTATCTACTGTCACTACTACCAAAGCATTAAGTACAGATAAGCCTAAGGCTCTACCGAGTATAAAATTTTTGGGTAAAAATGTAGTTGAGGATATAGACCTAGATGAAGAGATAGAGATTCCTACATTAGATTTTGCAAATCTCTCAGCAGACCAGATGCAGAATATAGGTGAGATCCTCCAAAGGAAAGCAAAAAAAAAGAAGCTTAAAGAGGAGAGAGACAAGGAGTATCAAATCATCAAGGATGCTAAGGACATTTTGTCTGATGCATTAGGCATTAAAGTAGACTCCTCCCAGCATGTTTTGTTACAATTAGCAGAAGCAGTTGAGAAATACAATGAGGACTCATCCGGGACAGAAAAGTTAGTTGAAAGAGCCGAGAAGAGATTCAACAATAAAGTGCTTGAGCACATTGCTCAGCACATAGCTATTAACCAAGTGGAATTGTCTTTAGTTTTGTCTAACATAGAATCTATCTATTCGAATGCTACCTCTCTTTTGGCCAGACTATGCAATATTGCCGAGTTCACAAAGGATGTCAAAGATAAAATGAATAAAATGGATGAGGATATGAAGATTAGCATACAGAAGCTGCAACTTGAACCAAGTTCAAGCTCTGCTCATCACATGAAAATTTCACACCTATCTAATATGCAGTCTGATCTACTGAAAGAAGACTCAAGGATCCGGTCCACACTGCTAGACATCCAACACATGATCCTTCCCATCATGAATACAATGTATAAGCACATTGAACATTCCAAAACATTGATTCATGACAATCAGTTCTCTATAGCAGATCACATGATTGAACTCTCTGCAGAAGTCCAAATTGCTATACAAACATGTAAGATTCTGCAAGAAAGTTGGGACAGAACCCTAGCACTAATAATGAAGGTACATTCTGATTTCTTATCAAATTTTGGATTCTCTCTGTAAATAACTTGTATATGCACCTTTGGCATTATCGTCAAAAAGGGGGAGATATGTATAGAAGGAGAGATATGTATAGATTTGTATCAGAAACAGTTAGCACATTGAAAGGGGGAGACAATGTATAAAGCCCTATAACAAAGACAAATTTTGAAAAATCAAAATAAAACTCAGCATGATTCGTGTATATAAATTTTGGCCAATAAGTGTTTTTGTCACTAATGCCAAAGGGGGAGATTGTTGGCATTAAGCAGAATTGCCACTAGTGACAACACTTATTTGCATTCTGGATATAAACCGAGCAGACTGTGCAAACCGAGCAGACAGTGCAAACTGAGCAGACAGTGCAAACTGAGCAGACAGTGCAAACCGAGCAGACAGTGCAAACCGAGAAGACAGTGCAAACTGAGCAGACAGTGCAAACCGAGCAGACAGTGCAAACCGAGCAGACAGTGCAAACCGAGCAAACAGTGCAAACCGAGCAGACAGTGCAAACTGAGCAGACAGTGGAAACTGAGCAAGTTAGTACAAACCGATCAGGACAATGTAAACCGAGTAACAACATGTCTACCGATTCACCAGTACTTACCGAGTTCAAAACCTACCGAGTGATCAGTATGAACCGTGCCTTCACTTCTACCGAGTGCATGACGATGCCGAGTAATGCAGTGGACGCCGAGTATCAGAAAGTCACCGAGTCAGTTTGAAGGAACCGAGTAACCATACTTGGGCCGACTTAGTAGCACTTATGTTTATTTGTCAAGCCGACTGTGTAATTGGAATTGTAATTAATTGTTTAAGACTTGTATATAAATAATATTGTAAAGATAAAAAGATGTAATGAAATGTATGAAGTAGAATATATGTGAAAGAAAAAGAAAGACAGAGATAAGCGAATTACAGAAGGCTTCAGAAGTATAAGGTACAACAAAGAAAAATTCATCACAGAAGGTGATCAGTACATCAGCGAATCTCAATCAGCAATCCAGTTGCAAAGCAGAGATCTACTGTTTCATTCTAACAGGTGAATCAGTACTAAATCCTTTAACCGGGTAGACTTAACAGTCTTTGTAAAAATCTCTTTACCGAGTGCATACTTCATTGTATGTTTGTAAATCCTTTAACAGGGTGGATTTAGCAATCCTTATTGCTCCTAACAGGGCAGATCATCAGAAGTGATCAAATTGTAAGCCTTAACCAGCCAACTTTATTCTGCAGTATTAAAGCTTTGTGGGTTTCATCCCCACCCCAGTTTTACTTTCTTTTGGAAGGTTTCTGGGTAACCAAATCTATGTGTCATTATTGTGAATGTTTGTAAGTTTCATGCTTTCTGTATGCAAAGGTTAAAAGGTAAATTACATGTTAAAATTGTAAGAAAATTTGGAGTTACTGATTCACCCCTCCCCTCTCAGTAACTCGGTTAACTCCTGAATATTTCCAACACTAGCTACCTTGGAATTCTTAGAAAGAATGCAACAAGCTACGGACAGCTAGGGCTAGGGTTTCAACTACCCAACCAACCAAAATAATACATCAAAATTTATTACAGGGGTAGGAAACCAAGTAATCTCAGAGAAATAGATCAAAGATGACCTCTAATCATGATAATTCTTAGAACAGAGCATAGAAGATCACAGATCTATGAAGAGAGAAAATCAAAACAATCACCCTAAAATCACACCTCGAGCCACTCCAAAACTATCCTCCTCCACATGGCACAAATCCCTACAAACCCTCATGGCACCCTGGACCACATTGGAATGGTGGAGAAGATCAATTTCACCAACTCTGGCGCCCTCTGTCATCAATTCCAGTCCTTACAGGTCACTAGAAACATCTCTGAGATTTGAATTTGAACTCCAATGACTACCCCTTGGCGCCAACAGTGAATTAGCGGTCCAAATTCAATCAGAGATTGGCAATTAAGTCCTGACCATAGATCTCTTCATCATTCCCAGGCTTCAGATCTTTAACTCATCAAGCACCTCGGGTCAACATTTCGCGAACTAGTGACAAGGCAACATCCCAGTCATGAAATGAAAATCTTAACTCTAGTTATACTCAGCGACCACATGACCGCATGTGCTAAAAATGCCACTTAAGTCATCTAGCAAATTGGTGACAGAGGAACTTTCGCCAATTTGTGGAAAGAATAGCGCTGCCACCAAATCATCCCGCGAACCCATGACAAGAAGGAAATTTGTCAGGCTGCTAAACTTTATCCATTCCACCAAACCTCAGACCTCACCATTAACTCTGCAACCATGACGCCTGATGCCACCTATCACAACACCATTTGTTGAATACCGCCCCATCACCAACACCAAACCCGTGCTCAACAAGCCTTCGAAATTGAATGGTAGGTGCATGATCACAAGGGGTCTGTCACGTCCCATGAGATCATGCGCCAACCACTAGATCTGCCACACCATCCTCTCCACAAAATCACTCAGGCCCACCAAATAGCCACAAATAGGCCCCAGGACACATGGCGTCCTGTCGCATGATCGCATAGCCAGAGATGGGCTATGTGAACATGCGACCACCTGTACACCACTACCACACGGAGATAACACCACCACCCACCAGCCAATAGAACACCGCCACCGCACTCAGAAGATGCCCCATCACTTGCTACCGGGCCCCAGGGACACGTGGCAAGTGGTCGCATGATTGCATAGCCAAAAACTAGGCTATGCAACCATGTGACAGCCAATCACAAGCTACCACATGACTGCCTCTAGGAACACGAAACTGCAAACACCAACTGCGAAGAGCTGGGACCCACGCTGACAAATGGCAAGTGGTCGTATGATCGCATGTCAGAAAAGTCTAACATGAGGCCATGCGATAGCCTATAAGAACATGCCATCTATCCTCTGTCTGACATCAGGCCCACATCACACTCACATAAGAAAATTTGATGGCCATCATAAAAGCGCTAAGGATAAACACCGTGCAACTTCACCAAGTGAACTAGCGACATCCACAAATCTTGTCCGAGCTTTAACTGTGCTGGAAGCATGAGAAGAGACAAACTGCCAAGCAATCAACAACTACATGACTGTGGAAAACTTAACCACCAGCCAAGTCGCCAGATGCTAGGGACTTAACCGCCAAAATTCAGTGATAAGGAGAAAATCGCAAGTCACCACGTTGCCAAAAGAAGACTAACCGCCAGGTAACCGAACAAAATGAAGAGCTGGGACCACATGGACAGGTGGCAGGCAGTCACATGATCACATGTTAGAAAATTCTCACATGCGGCCATGCAATAGCCAATCAGGAAGAGCTTTTGAAGGCCTAGGTCCACCTGTCATCGCACTTTTGCACTAAAGGAATGCTGGCAGACATGGATTTGGGAGGTCGAAAACACACAAAGTTTTCACAACAGCAAAGGATTGAAAACACACAAGGTTTTCGACATTGACACAGAGGAAAATAAGGCTACAAAAACATCAAGGAGTTTATGCAAGCCAAAAAGGTCAAAAACATCATAGATTTTCAAAAACACTATGGGTTTTCGATAGTGAGGCAGATTTTTAAATTTTGTTTCCTGCAGACCTTAAAGCTTTAATATTTTTCTAGATCTTGCAATTCAACATGTGAAATTCAGACCAGAGCTTGGTAACACAGTGAAGAACACAATGCAGGAGGAAATGAAGAGCACTTGCAAGGAAGATAGGCCATTTTCATAAGGTTTTGCAATGACAGGAAAATGGACTAACACAACCTATGGTTGCTTTGTCCACTATAGAAGCTGAGTACATGGCTGCTACTTATGCTTGTAAGGAAGCCATTTGGCTTAAGAGATTGAGTTCTAATGTTGGTGTTGATGCAAAATAGATTACTATTTGGTGTGACAGTCAGAGCACTATTTGCCTTGCGAAGAATCCAACTTTTCATGCCAGAACGAAGCACATTGATGTGCAGTTTCACTTTGTGAGATATATGGTGGAAGATGGAAAGGTAAATTTGGAGAAGGTAGATACTGTAAAGAATGTTGCAGATGCATTAATGAAACTAGTGGGCATTGAGAAGTTCAGATGGTGTTTGGAGTCTATGGGCCTTTTGGCCTATAGCGGTTAGTTCCTGTTATGTTCTTGTTGCTCTTACAAGGTGTTCAACAAGTGGGAGAATGTTAGGAATAAGGTGTCTCAACTTTGGATAATTCCTATTCTTATTATTTGTTTTGTAAAATGTATTTATTGCAAATAATGTAATTAAGTGTGAGTGTACATGTCTAGTTTGCATATTGATGTGTCACTCCACTTGATGTGTTGGCATCTTGAATTGTTTGTAAGGAGATCATGGCTGAAACGGTTATGACAGATTCTTATGACATGTAAGAGCTATGTCTGAAAGATTTAATGATGGGTGAAGACATACAAGACATATGGAAATTGATAAAGTTAAGTACTATACACTCTTCCCCAATCATGGGGTTTGGGTTCCTATTTTCTCAGAGAATGGTAAAACCCTAATACGACTATCTTTGGAAGTTGTCCTAAAAAGGGAAGTGCGTGATATAAGCATTTTTTTAGGGTTGCGAAGATAAGAGAAGCAAGTGTATTGTTGGAACATTTTTCATGCTACCATGATTTGTCTTCAAGAGTTGGAAATATTCTAAAAGAACTTGCATTGCAAGTGTATTGTAAACTGTAATAGTTTTGATTAATTCATTGTGCAAGTTTCGAAATGCTGGGGTTTTTACCGAAAGGTTTTCCCTAGGGTAAATCATTATGTCATTCTCTATTTTTGATATGCATGGTATATGGCTGCAATATCATTGTTAAAGTAGTTAACGAATCTGAAATTGTAAGGATTTAAATGAATTTGCACAATACTTTCCTTTAGAGATTAGTGTAGGAAGTTGTTTCTGCACCTGAGTTTCCTTACAAAAAAAATGTAAGGAGGGTGTCAAAACTATGTTTAGACAAAAATGTTATACCTTGATTAAATATTGTAAAGCTGGTAGGCTTGCAACACAATCTACAAAGTTTATCTTCATGGTCTCTATCTCTTTCTTCCATGCCTTCTCAATGGAATCTGCAACACTGAGTAGTGTGCACAATCCATAAGATTCAATTTCACAGGCTTGGATGTTTGCAAAACTGAACTTGTGAAAAGATGTCTTTGATGAAAGACATTCTTCCAGTTGTCCTTCAACAATGCTCAAATTAATAGAAATTTGCTCTCTTAGAAGAGCGAATTTTTTTCGCTGCATGTCCTTGTAACCATGTAGAATCCTTATTTCATCATAAAGCTTGCAAATTTTCTTCTCAATGTTGAGTGTCTTCACATTGGGGCTAGAAAGAAGATTTACCTCTATTTGAATTTCTACTTCTTTGATCTTAATCTTATGAATTTCTTCTGATATAAGGTTCTCAGATTTTGTACACTAAATGTACAAAGTTTTACCTCTGTCCAAGTTCCTTCTCAAGTCTTTTATAAAGATATCAAGATTGTTGATATCATTCTTGATATTCTGACTTATGTCTAGAAGTAGTTTGGCCTCATAGGCTGCTTGTGCCTTCACTTTAGCTATATCAGATAAGTTGGTAAACTCATCATCAAATGTATTCATTACTTTCTTTTCTCTTTCAAGTGGGTCTGCCTCTACAATCTGTGTAGTCACAATCCTTTGTAACTTCTTAGTTAACTCCTTTAGGGATCCTTTAAGGATTTTCACCTTCTTATTCTTCCCAATAATCTTATTCAAAGATGTGATCAATTCCATCTGATCATCATCATCTAGTTCTTTTCCCAAGCTTTCAAATATAGATCCAATTTGAGTTTTCTTACCAGTCTCAGGTGTTAGATTGATTTCTTCTTGACCAGGGGCTACTACTTGCTTCTATGTCTCCTTAGTCTCTTCAATTTTTGTGTCTCTCTATTCTTCTCCTCTAGCACTGTCTTGCTCTTCAAAAGCCGAATTGTCAACAATGTTCTCAAGGTTCTTAAAAACATTATCATCACTATCTAAAGTGATTTTGGTTCCTTTCACATTCATTGTCTCATCTTCAATGTTAATAGCTAGTGGAGAGGGAATTTTTAACTGTTCGGCTTCCTTTTCTTTCTCTGTTGGTTTTGTTGCATCTGATTGATTTCCAACACTTTCTGACATCACTTTAACTATTTCTTGTTCTATTTCCTTGTTGATTTCATCATAGTTACCTCTCATAATCTGAATAGTTCTTTTCATTTTTCTCAAATGGGTGTTCAGATCTTTCATGATCTTCTTGAAGTGTTCTTCATCCTTAACAACACATAGCTTCCTAACAAGTTTTTCTCTGATTTTGGTGTCTTCCTCTGTTGCCCTTTTCTTTCTGTCAACTAACTTTTCATATAAATCATCAGGTATTTTTCCTTGAATTGTGTCAAACTTCTTGTAAGTCATTATCATATGTCTCACAACTACATTTTCAAGGTTCAATTTCTCTCAATAGTTGTATACATCATAGTACTTGTTCATCTTTGAAAAGTCTCCATCATGTATGATATGTTCATTCACTTTTTCTATCTTTGGTTTCCAAGTTTTCTTCTTTTCTGGTGTCTCTTCATCATCTTTTATTTTTGCTATCTTCCTTTGTACTGGTGGCACTAAAGTTTTCTATCTTTTGCCCGGTCCAATAGCAATCTCTTTCACTCTTTTACTAGGTGCAGAAGAGGATGATCTAGTGGACTTTCTGACTCCTTGATCTTTCTCAACTTCTTCCACTTTTACTTTGATCTGTATGTCTTCTTGTTGTACTACAACTAATGATAGAGGTGGAATAGACAAGACTTCCTTTTTTCATATGTCTCTAATTGTTGTTGTTGTCTGCTTAGCTATCAAAAATTCTTGTTCATTCATCCTTGTGTCCTTTAATATTTTCTTGATTGTACTTTCTACTCTCTTCTTAGACTATTTTTCTTCTAAGATAGTCTTTGCAGAGATAATTTTTTTCTCAAAGGTTCCAAATCTATTGCTGTGAATGTCCAACTTACTTTTAAGCAATCTGCTCACATACTCTTCTATCTCTATTTTAGAAATTTCATAGCCAAGAGGGTCTATGAATTCTACTATAGGTTCTACTTGTGAGGCCTCACCTCGTGACATCAGTTCATAACAGATTATTCTTCCATCCTTAGTCTTTTGATGACACTTTACTTTATCATGTTGGACTATTGAGATAGAGACATTATATTATGATACTATGTGATGATTTATGGGTGTGTGATGATGATTTATGACTTTCACTTTGACGCTATTTAGTAGGTTATGAGCATAGTAATTGGTATATCTTTGATTTGTACATGATATCTTGATGTTACATTCATGTTAGGAAAGTTTATGAGAATTGATTATGGCTATTATGTTAGATGGATTATGATGTATCATTTTAATCTTGACTTTATGTGCTTTAGAAATTCAATATTGAAATGATAGGAATTATTATGAAATGCAGTTAGAGATTTTGATGTTAAGAATGCGATTTTTTTTAGATGTATTTTATTTACATATATGTATATGATATTTGATTTTTCATGAGCTACTGATGCTTTGTCAAGTGTGCAGGAAAGACCATGGAATTTTCGAGGGAAATCAAAGATGGATATTTGTAAAATCATGTTTACGCCAAGGTTATCTCCAAGGGGAGAAATTAACCTCATTGTAAAGTGTAAATTTTGTAAAGTGGTGCATGAAAGTAATTGTTATATTATGTTTATTTTGATTTATTTTTTAGTCTACTTGGCATGCCATGTGTATTATATGTAATGTGATTATTTGTGGTGTCAATTGACACATGTCTTGTGAGTTGGCATGCTCAAGTGTTTAATGTGTGTAAGTGGTCTCTATTTTTAGGGGGCCATGAGTGGGAATTTTTTTCATTTTCGGATACATTCTTTGAGAGGCCTTTTGAGTGGCTTTTAATGACCATTTATGTTAGTGGAGGTTAAAAATAGGCTACCCCATAGTGGTGCCATATGTTGGGGGTCAAATTTTGACTAACGTGATGGTTTTTGACTATTTTTGCCCTTCCAAAAGATGCCCTTTTGAAAAGTGACGAAATTGGAAGAGCCACTCTTCATTTGAATTTTGAATTTTGAATTTTCCCTCTTTTGTTTTGAAGGGTGAGGGTTTGTCTTCTTAAGGAGATTTCAAGAAAATTGTTGGCCAATGCCCACTCTCCAATTTTTGGAGACTAGAGAGTTGTGAGAAATTTTGGTGTTGTTGTGCTTGAAAGAGTTTGGTGTTGCATTGCAAAGGAGGATACTAGTTGGAAAGCTCATCTCACGCTTCTTGCCTTAAGCTTGGAGCAAGGTTGGATCTTGAATTCTTTGTTCTTATTGTCACGTACTATTCTTTTACTTTCCCTATGTTGTGCGAATGTTAGTTAATCTTGTACGAATTTATGTCTTCTTATCCTTTCTTATATGTGTATTTTATTTTGTGCATTGTTTCTTGGGGTTGTGCAAGGCCAAGCTCACCCTTGGGAGGGAAGAGAGCCTTGATGGGTGAAGGGCATGAGTTGGGACTACTTTTCTAGTGTAGAGTCCTTCCTCTGGGAGGAAGGGGATATAGCATGGATGTATGGGCATCCATGTGCCTATTCTTTTTATGTATACTTTTGGGAGACATAAGGGTGTGGACATGGTGAAGAGTATGAGAAGGGTGGATGGTTGTTTCTATGGCCTTGTGAAGGCATATTGTGCAGAATTTGGAGTCTTGTTGAAGGCTAGCTTTCCTTTTTACTTGGTATTCTCCTAGTTGAGTAGCTTCCATCTTCGCCCCTACCATGGGTTCAATGTGACTCAGGTTGTGCTAAGCCTTGGGAAAGGGAATTTTATGTTTATGCAATAGTTTCTAGTTTCTATTATATGTGCTTGATGTATGTATGTTGTTACCCTATCCATTTTTGTTTCCCCTAGGTCGGGGGTGGCCATGAAATCACCTAGGTTGAGAGGTGAGCCTCCATGGTCTATTTGGTTTTGTTTTGCAGGTTTCATCAAGGACATGGCTTGCTGGTTTTCAAGGAGTTAAAGGAAATTTTGACATTGTCATCTTCCCAAAGTTATTTGAGTTGTTGACCTTGAGCCTTTGTGTATAATGTTGTATTTATGGCTATGTAGAAAAGCCTAGCATTAATAATGCTTGTAAAATAAGATAGGTTTATTTATTTCTCTCTCATTTATTGAACCATATGTTTAACAAAAAGAAAGAGAGTTGCATTGATCTTTGTTATGTTGAAGAAGTATGTTAGCATTGAAAAATAGATGAAATGAATGTTGTGTTTCAGTTTCTTGCATGCAAGCTAATAATGGGAAGGATGTCCTCATTTTATGGAAATGTTTTCAGGAAAATTTATATAGATATATGATTAGTAATTTCAAGGAAAGGATTAAATAATCTTGTTTGAGTGATAGTTATGTTGTACCAATTCCACTTAAATATTGAGTGCATCAAAGGAAAGAAAATAGTCTCATTTTCATATTTTAATGTTGCTTTCAAAAGTGTTAGAGTTAGTCTCATAATTTGATTAGATTACCATAAAAGTATTTGTATATTTATTAAACATTATGCATATGGGTCTTATATAATATAAAATTATATTTGATTGTTTTTTTTTTCTTCTTACTTGTATCATACTAGACATGCATAAGAATAACCAACAAACATGTAATCTCTTTGTCTTGAAATTTGAACCCGCAATCTAGCTCTGTTCATTTCTTAAGATTTAGTCTTATATTGAATCTATTCCTATCATAATAACGTACATATATATATATATATATATATATATATATATATATATATATATATATATATATATATATATATATATATATATATATATATATATATATATATATATATATATATATATATATATATATATATATATATATATATATATATATATATATATATATATATATATATATATATATATATATATATATATATATATATATATATGCATATGAATCATTTTTGTTCTATATATTTATATGCAATAAAACTTTCACTTATTATTATTAAAAATGTACGAGAGACTTATAGTCTTGTGGTTTCGTTTGGGCATTTTGGTACTCATTAATCAAAGTCATATAATATTATATATGCATTTACACCATTAAGTATATATGCATACATAATATTATATGCTTACCACTACTCATTCATTATTTTTTTGATCTATCTAAACCCTTAGCAAAACAATAAGTGTATGAGAAACCTTGCTGCTTGAATCTTTAATTTTTATGTAATGAACAACGTAATCCCCAACTTAGGGTTGCTGCAATGCTTGGGAAATGAGATTTGTTTGGAGGTGATGGTGGTTGCCGCGCTTAGTGGTAACACCACTGGCTATGGTGATGATGGTCGATGCAATAGTGGTGATACCTTTATCACGTGTGGCCATGGTCACCATGAGTAGTTGTATTGTTAATCCTACTGGTACACCACGCCTTTTCTCTCTACCAAAAGAATGTGGGATGTTGGGTTGCGATAGTCCCTAGTTCCTTAATATCATCACACTATGATATTCATTGATATCCATAGAAATGCTATTAACCATGTTAGGAATGAATGTAAACTATTTTGGTAGTCATTCTGTAGCATTTGTTGTTGCATTCATGACTTGGATTGTCATTGATGTCAACATAGTGATATTCCAAATATCAGCAGGAAAGTAGGTACAATTTTGTTTTGTGCACATGTTGTATTGTAGATTGGCTTTTGTGCAATTTATGGTATGTTCTTTGGTGTGTTATTAACCTATGGTTAATAGCACAAAAAGAAATTCATTCATTCATGAGAGTTATGAGCATTTTGGTGAAAGCAGTGTTTAGACAGTGTTTTTGTGTAGCGATTTTTGGAAATTAGAGGATATCTCTTAGCTGGGATGGAATCTAATTTTGTGCAGTTAAAGGGATGTTGGAGACTCATTAATGATAATGTGGTTCATATTGTAAACTTTGAGGATATGTTTGGAGAAAGTTACAGTATTTGGAAGTTGACAGTTTTATGTGAATTTTGTGTGTAGTGTGTAGAAATTATTATTTTGTAATTGAGGACCGACTCATTTGTAATTATTTGAGTTTGGTATATAAGAAGGAATATTTTCCTTGTTGTAATAAGAATTGAGAAAAAGAGAATTGTAAAAAAGAGAATTGAGTAGAGAGGATTGAATTGTGAAAATTGAGATGTGAATATATGCATGAAGTGAAGAAAAGAGCTAATTCAGTGATGAAGGTAGACTTGTGAGTACAGAGATCTGAAATTGTGATCTTGTGTAGTAGAGAGTGCGGTTTTGGCATAGTATGAAGGAGGTAATATATTTCATATTATTCTATTGAATAATTCTAAGATCTTTTGGACAGTGGGTTCAGAGATCTTGCCTTGAAGCTGTTTGGGCAGTGGGTCCTTCTGTCTTCCATAAACTCTTAACTAGGTTAGAATCTTTTAACAGGGATTCAAAATCTCCTAACAAGGATTTATATGTACTGAATGTATTTGATAAGACTCATAATAGGGTTCATCCTCTAACAAGGAACTTTCATTTTAGTGCATCATTTTGTGGGCATCATTCCCACCGGGGTTTACTCTTTTCAAGAGGTTCGCTAGTCAACATATCTTGTGTTATTGTGCAATTGTGTATGGTTATCTTTCTATGGTTGATTACTACATTGATTATATTGTTTAAAGTAGTTGAATGGTTAAATTATCAAATAAATGATTCACCCCCGCCCTCTCAGTTATCTTGGGGATCTTTACTTTCTAACAAATCGTGGATCTGTAATCAAAACAATAATAGAAAACGAGTAGGTCTAGAGTTTCACCCTTGAAAATTTTAACTCAAAAAATAACTTAACACCATACGATGCATGCTAAACTAAAATTGATTCACGGTATGCAATATATAGTACCCAGGTCTCAGTACCGAGCCCATGCCCGAGCTTGTACCAGGTAGAGTTAGGTATAGGGCTTGGGGCCCTACCTTAATGGGCTCAAACCCTAGGTCCGTATTTAGGGTTAGGGTCCCTTTCAGGAACCACATTTATCGATAACATAAATCAAATCTTTTTATGTGGAGTTTAGGTCATTTTAAATATTTCATTAATTTCATCATACCAATAAAATTTGATTTATAAACCTTGAGTTATTATATCCTCATTGGTATGTATTGCTTTCACTCTATTGTTATTTATGTCTTAGATTTCAAGTCCCCTTGTTTATTAGGGGTTTGACCCATTTGAATTTGGCTAGAACAATATATAGATTTTTATTTTTATTTTATTTTTTAAATTAACCTTATAGGGGTATTTATTGGACCTCTTTAATTTATTATAAATTTTATTTATTTTTAAGTTGTGCAAATTAACTTTGCAATTTTATTTTGTTAATGTTAATATTAATTATGGGTCCATGATATTTTAGCGGACTTTTATTTTCATAAAGTCTTTAATTCCTATAAGGGGATAAATAATTTAAGATCCCTAGGTAGACTTAGTGTTAATCTCTATTAAGCATTTAAGGTTGTCATTAGTATCAAAGGATAGTAAATAGGTCGGTCGGTTACTTATATTGAGTTGGTCGATAACCAGAAGTAAGACAGAGAAGTCGGTAAAGTCTTTACACTAAGCATCACACAGTTCACCAAGCACTAGCGACACTGACATTGATAGATAGTAAACACCGAGCATCGCAGTATACAGTGAGCAGATTATACAGTGTTTACCGATGATCGCAGAAAATGGTATAGTAATCTGAAATGGCACATTCTTCTATGCAAATGGTTACAACAAATTGTAAAATGGTTTACCAAGATCGAGGAGCATTTATTGTAAAAGAGACTCATTAAATGTAATGTTTATCTTATTCTAATAGTTGATCTAGGTTATTTTGCACTATAGATCTTAGGGTTATGATTATTTTTGTAACCTAATTTTTGCTAATGCAACAAAAACATAACACTATATATTTTGTATGTTCACACCATTTTATGAGGTTGGTGAACTAATATATATGAATCACGGAGCACTTGAAGACATTGCCTAACTTCAAGACAATCAATTTACCGAGTAAAATAGAGTACAAAGGATATCAAATTGAGCAGAATCAGAGAAGGCTACCGAGCATAACAGAGTAGAGAACCATCACAGAGAAGGTGATATTTTGATGAGCACTTATAGATCTATTTCAAACAATTGAGTTGTGAACTAGCAGATAATTGCCTATTACTTTTTGACAATTGTGATAGAGCTTTTGATAAATCTCTTAACAGAGTAGACTTAATAGTTTTATGTAAATCTCTTAACCGAGTACACACTTCATTAGTGTTATTTAAATCCTATAACTAGGTAGATCTAGTTGATCTAATATGTTACTCCTAATAGGGTAAGATCACCAGAAGTGATCAAAACTTGTAACCTTAACAGATAAACCTTTTCTATCTGCAGTAGTGAAGAATTTGTGGGTGTCATCCCCACCGCATTTTTTACCTTCTTACAAGGGTTTTTGTGTTACCAAAATACTTGTGTTATGTGATTTTCATATTGATTTCATGTTGTTTACTTTCTTAAGTTGACTAGATGATTGATTTATACAATTATATTCAAGTTATTTTGATTGGTTATCACAGTACACGGTTATAGATCTGAAAGGTTTTTTCAATTAAAATTTTTGAAGGCACTAATTCACCCCTCCCCTCTCAGTACCTATCTCTTCTAATTCCAACAATTGGTATCTGAGCTTAGCTCTCTTGTTGAACAGTCTAACCACTGAAGGGTAAAGATCTAAGTCATGGAGAGATACAAGCTTGACAAGACTATTGAGAATCAGAAGATACAAATACAGATGTTTATGGAACACTATAAACAAGCCAAGGGAGAACTGAAGAAATTACTGGATGAAAGGAATAACCTTGCAATTCAGCTGAATGAAATTAGTTATCATGAAGAACCTATTGATGAAATATTTGATCATATTGGATCAAGCTCTGGAAGCATCTTTGATGGATCTGAAAGCATAATCTCTGATTTATCTGAAAAGAATCAGCATCTATCTGAGCAAGTGAAAGCACTTCAAATCGGTCATGAATCTCAAATGGTGAGAATGGTGGAAATCATGAACAATGCTAGACGAACTGAACAAGATCAGAATCTAGCTATTGAAGACTGAAGACTGATGACTGAACAACTTCAAGCAAAAGAAAGTGAAATACAGAGACTCACTGATCATCACTTCCAAGTATCAAATCAGATGATGACAGTTAATTAAGAAATGAACCGAGTAAATGGAGAATTATCAAGAAAACTTGAAGTTGTTGCAATACTCAAAGAAGATAATGAAAAATTGAGAAATGAAATAAAGATACAAAATCAACACAATGAAATGATGAAGATGGTTGAGGACAGTTCTAAAAATATTGATGATTTCCTGACTAATCAGAGGAGATTCAGAAGAAGAGCCAGTTTAGGCTACACTAGTGAAGGAGAATCGTCACAACAAGCTGAAAAATTCAACAACAATCAAAGTCAGAAACCTAAAGTGTTGACATGTTATCACTGTGGAAAACCAGGACATACATCTAATGTTTGCAGAAGCAAAGCATAAGGTAAGCCTCCTATCATTCCTAGATTCAATGGATATTGTTATTACTGTGGTAAGTTTGGACATTCATCTTATGAATGTAGAACTAAGAAGAATGACATTGCTAATAATACTACTGAGGAGAAAATATGATATACTTGTAATAAGCATGGACATACTGCAAGGGACTGCAAGGCAAAAATGAAACAAGTCTAGACACCTAAAGAGAAACTATAACGAATGCCATATCAACTGAAGAGACAAGGTAATTCATATGTTTGGGATTATAATACATGGAATAATTGTGTTGTATGTGGTCAGTATGGACATATTGCACAAACTATTACAAAAAGAGTCAGATTGGACAATCAAGTAACTAGATAAATGCAGGAATGGCATGTATGCACTGTCACAAGGTCGGTCATGTATGCAAGAACTGCAAAGACCAAGCACTAGATGAAAACCATATATTTGAGAGTGGATATAACATTGCAAAAATTATGAAGTTAAGGAACACAATGTGGAAGAAGGCATCTAATGAGAATGCTGAGTCAAGTAACATTGTCGATGAAACCTCATCCACTAGATTGGGTGACATCGGTACCTCCACTTCAGATGACAAAGGTATGTATGGAACTAACATTTTAAATGATCACATTTTACATAAAGTTCCTTATATATGACTTACAAATACCAAACCTACATGAATAAAGATGCACTATGGTTTATGTGTTATAAGTTTACAAATGTCACATAGTTGGTAAAAGGAAAAAATGTGAGTTGGTTACCCGTCGATGATCACTATACAAGGTTAACCAACAATAGTGAAAATCGATGAAGAAATTCTATGTTAACTAAGGAAAGGAAATTGTAGACATTACCGAGCTGATAGCTGTTTCGTATCAGAAGTTAGGTCACGCATTTAATGCACCAAAGTCTGAGTGAGAATATCAAAAAATCTATAAATACGCAGAAACAGAGTTCATTGTTACATTGTGACTTTGAAGAATAGAGATTTTACAGAGAAGAGTTTGGGCTAAAGATTTTTAGAAAAGATTCAAAGTCACTGTAGATCAAACTGACAATAATTCTTCAACGATATTGAGTAAGTTCATTTGCCTACCAAACACTAGTTATGTATTGCTTTCCAAAACCCTAGAAACAATTTATGGCATCAACATCGACTACGAGTAAATCACAAAACATTGAGGAGGAAGTAGAATTAATTGTTAGCGCACATTTCATCGAGGACAAATTCAAACCTCATCCCAAGGTCACAGCACAAACAGATGATATAGGTGCATTTTTTAGTATTCCAGATAGGGTTTTACTAATAGAAGATGTTAGGGCCTATATTCACTACAAAATTAGTGAAGTATGTGATTTTGAGACCATTGCTGCTTATCGACGAGTCTGTGGACTGAATGGAAAGATTAAATCTAAATACAAGAAGATTGAGGAGTCAGGGTTACTATGTTTTACATACTTCTTGCAATCCTTCCAAAATGACTGCATAAGAATCATGCTAAGTAGATTTCATGATGGAAATTTTTGGTTACATAAACCTGTTGGGGTCACAAAGAAGATTATCAGTAGGGTTACTAGGTACTCTATAATTGACAAAGCCAAAGCCTTTCGAAGTTCATCTCATCCCGACGTAGAAAAGAACACTGGAGCTCAATGGGATGGTAGGGCACTAAAAATATCAACCATCAAAGACCCAGTGGTAAAATTCATAGCACATGTCATTGGGTACAATATATTTCAATCTAGCAGACCAAATAGTGTACCCTACAGCATTGTGGACATGGCATACAAAATTGTGAAGAAAGATCACCAGGTAGATCTTGTTGAACTACTACTACACCAATTGCATGATAACATGAAGATAATAAAAGCAAAGAATTCCAATATATATAAGTATGGATCACTGCTTGTCTGTACATTTCTCTATCTAGAAAAATATGTACTGGGTATCGGTAAAGTAAACTGGCAATCTGACAAACTGATAACTGCACAAATCGGTGAAATGATGAAAAGTCTAGGAGATAATATGAATAAGGAATTTAATGCATATTTCAAGGAATTTTAGGCAAAAATACAACAAAGGAGTAGAATTCCAAGAGAATTAGTGAGTAAATTTGAAGATGACATATGTTTTGTAGTCAGCACAGACCACTCAATGATAAAGGTAGTAGAACCAAGAACAAAATGGTTAGCACTGATGGGATATGAAATGAACCATGATTTCACTTTGAAATCTATTAATGCATTGCTAGCATTACCGATAGACATCACTGCCAGTAGGTTTGGTGTATATGAGGAAGCTAAGTCACAAATCACTATAGACATAGAGATTGGAAAAATGTCTAGAAGCGCAAAGAAAATGAGAAAAGATCTCACAGTAAAATATGGAAATGCATCTAACTCACCTCAGGAGTCATCGATTAAAGAAACAACTGAAGGTCAGTTACAGTTGGCTGACAAGAACTATGATAGCGAGGAGACCGAGTCAAATAAAGAAAAGGACCACACACCGGTTCCTCCCATCAATGTTGAACAAGAAATGCAGCTACCAGAACCTAAAGGAATGAGGACACATTCATCAACTGCTGCACAATCTACCAAGCAAGTAGAAGTAGTAAAAGTAGCAAAAAGAAGAGTAGCTATACCAACATGGAAATATGTTAAGAGAAAGACCAAGAAATTAGCTGGGACACTGAAGAAAAAGAGGAAATACATAAGAAGTAAAGAAGATATAGAGGAGACTAAGACTGAAAAATGATCTTGATCAATTCAAGTTAGTTCGTAATAGGGAAAGTACAATAGAAGAAATAATTGAAGATATGATTGAGAATGGAAATCTTACAGATCCCGGCATAGGTAAATTTGACAAAATGTCAATTGAGGACAAGACAAAGCTAGAACATGTTGTCATCCAGATGATGATTAAATTCAAGAGAGTACCAATGGAATTCACATGTCAATTGCTGAAGGAACTTGATGACAAAATAAGTGAGAGATGGGGTGTTGCACTAGATACAGAGAAAAGGAAAAGAAAATGATCATTAAGTCATGCAGCCTCACACTTTAGCTATGATTTTGTAAGTGAATACATGAAAAAGTATCAGGATAGATTTCTAGTCAAGAATAGAGCTATGCAAATCATGGATGAGAATGTGGGTGATATGGATGTCACATGTGATTGTTTGTGGACATCAATTTTAAAAGCAGAAGAGAAAGTTGAACAGGAAGAATTCTTGAAACTGTCTAAGAAGAGATACAGTTCAAAAGGTAAAGGTATTCTCATCAATGATAACAAAGGAAAGAAAATAGAGGACACTAGTATATCAGTTATCGAGGTAATTGATATCACCGAACAAAAGGAAGAAATAAGAATTCCATAGGATGCACCGGATCAAGTTAAGATCCACTTACAAAAGAAAACCAATGACGATGCACTCATTGAGGACATCACTAATGGTGATCCTAATGATGAGGATGATGAAGATGTAACAATTGCACCAAACAAAGATGAAGCACTAAACACTAATAGTGTGTTCACATCTCTACCGGGTGAACTACCTGTACTTGCAGAGGTAGTTGAAATAATTTCACAAGTATAACCTGATGCTTCTCATCCTGAGAAAAATAATGATACAACATGGATACAAGAACTTGAGCAACCTGAAAATACAAATGAGCCTACCAAAATAGAGGCACAGTCTACAGAAATAAAGGAACTAGAAGAAACAAAGTTGACCGAGGTGAACCCACCTGAAACTACAATCGAGACTCCCACACCATCTACCGAGGAGTAGAAGAAGGATGATACGGTGTCAACTGGGAAAGATACTCCAAAAACTAGAGAAAAAGCTATTATTATAAGTGAGAAGAAGTCACCTCTTGCACAAAAGAAGAAGAAGAAGAAAGCCAAAGGGCCGGTCACCATTGATGAAGTCATAATTATACCAGAATGTAACCTAAGAACCCTAAGCCCTGAGGAATTAAGTAGATATAGGGAATTATGTTCAAGGAAAGTGACACATGAAAAGTTAAGGCAAGAACACAAATGTAAAGAAGTGTTAAATGATGTGAGGGATATTCTGCAACAGATAATACCAAAGACAAATATTGATGAGAACACTCCCATCTTAGATCAACTTGCTATGCTTGTCAACAAAATCAATGCCCCTAATACAGATGCAGACAAAAGAATAGAAGAACGGGTAGAATCAAAGATTCATATGAAATTGGCAAAAAGGATTAGCACAGAAGTGGCACTAAACAAGGTAAAATTATTTGTGGTCATTACCGAGGTAAAATCTATTACCCAAATAATCTGTCAATTTCTCATCAAGCTTTGTACTTCAGACACCTTCACTGTAGAAGTCAGTGAAAAGATAAAAGGTTTAGAAGCAGAGATAAATTTGAGTACACAAGTAGCTATCGCTGATCCAACTACTTTCTTAAATCATATTCACTGAGTTCAGGAACTCCGATGGCTAAGAGAAGATTTAAGAAAACAAGAAGCACACATCACCGATTAGGTCATAGAGTTACAAAAGGAACTCACCCCTTACCTAAAAATTTTTGAAGCACACATTGTCAAAGATGAACAACTTGTAGCAACACTAGAGATTTCGATGTTGGATAATATCTTTGACATGTATGCACAAGTCAGTCTTCAGCGTATTGCTCTTACCAACTTGAAAGAGGAGTGGGACAACCTCTTGGAGTCTATAAAGAAAACCCATCAAAACATTTTTGATAAGATGTAAGTATACATTATATATTTTTTTTGCATTTGGCATTATTATCAAAAAGGGGGAAAACATGTATATGCCAAATAAGTATAGTTTTTCTATGTATATTACATACTACTGGGAGCATGGACCAAGGGGGAGTACTTTGTACTTAGAAATTTTTTTTGTTGAGGATATGTATATGGCGGAGACATAAGGAATATATAGAAACATTTTGCCTATATACATTTGAAGTTTTGATACTAATGCCAAAGGGGGAGATTGTTAATCTCTATTGAGCATTTAAGGTTGTCATTAGTATCAAAGGATAGTAAACAGGTTGATTAGTTACTTTTATTAAGTTGGTCGATAACCATAAGTAAGACAGAGTAGTCGGTAAAGTCTTTACATCGAGCATCACACAGTTCACCGAGCACCAACGACACCAACACCGACGGATAGTAAACACCGAGCATCGCAATATACACCGAGCAGATTATACAGTGTTTACCGATGATCGCAAAAAATAGCATAGTAATCTAAAATGGCACATTCTTCTATGCAAACGGTTACAACAGATCGTAAAATGGTTTACCAAGATCAAGGAGCATTTATTGTAAAAGGTAATCATTAAATGTAATGTTTATCTTATTGTAATAGTTGATCTAGGTTATTTTGCACTGTAGATCTTAGGGTTATGATTATTTTTGTAACCTAAATTTTGCTAAGGTGGCAAAAATAGAACACTATATATTTTGTATGTTCACACCATTTTACGAGGTTGGTGAACTAATATATATGAATCATGGAGTACTTGAAGACATTTCCTAACTTCAAGACAATCAATTTACCAAGCAGAACAAAGTACAGAGGATATCAGATTGAGTAGAATCAAAGAAGGCTACCGAGCAGAACAGAGTAGAGAACCATCACAGATAAGGTGATATTTTGATGAGCACTTATAGATTTGCTTTAGACAATTGAGTTGTCAACTAGCAGATAATTGCCTTTTACTTTCTGACAATTGTGATAGAGTTTTTGATAAATCTCTTAACAAAGTAGACTTAACAGTCTTATCTAAATCTCTTAACTAGAGTACACAATTCATTAGTGTTGTTTAAATCCTATAACTAGGTAGATCTAGCTAATCTAATATGTTAGTCCTAATAGGGTAAGATCACTAGAAGTGATCAAAACTTGTAGCCTTAACACACAAACCTTTTCTATCTGCAGTAGTGGAGAATTTGTGGGTGTCATCCCCACTATAGTTTTTACCTTCTTACAAGGGTTTCTGTGTTACCAAAATACTTGTGTTATATGATTGTCATATTGATTTCATGTTGTTTACTTTCTTAAGTTAACTAGATGATTGATTTATACAATTATATTCAAGTTATTTTGATCGGTTATCAAAGTACACAGTTATAGATCTGAAAGGTTTTTTCAATTAAAATTTTTGAAGGCACTGATTCACCCCTCCCCTCTCAGTACCTATCTCTCCTAATTCCAACACTTAGGAGAGTTGAAAAATCTTATTTATCATCATTATTAAATTAATATTAAATTTAAATTAGAATTTTAAGTTCAAGTTACTTCATGTTACATTTTACTCATAAAATTACTCTAGGAAGATTTTTTTTTAACATTTATTCTTTTATCCATTTGAGCTAAAGTAATTAATGTCGGATTAATCCCTTATTGAAACAAAAAATTAATTTAGACCCTTGTTTTAACTGGCTATGTAATATATTATCATACACACACACACACGCACAAACACACACACACACACACACGCACACGCACACGCACACGCACACGCACACACACACACACACACACACACACACACACACACACACACACACACACACACACACACACACACACACACACATTTATGATATTATATGCATATTTAATGTTTTACTTAATGTACAAATCATTTGACCACTAGGCGTTAATCACCCTAGAGAAAATATTACCTAGTTATAACTTGACCCTAGTTAGCGTATGTTGGCAAGTAGCGCATGCCTCGAATTTCCTCAAGAGTTAAGTGTTTAGGATGATGTTATGATTCTATGTCACTGTATTCAACCTTGTAGGATGAGTTTTTTATTAAAAAAATTTGTTATGTGTGTTCTACCCTAGATTTGGGCATGACACTACTCCTTCAATGAATGTAAAGTCAGTATCAACCATAAAGTACATCTCATTCTTATACTTCTCTACTAATGATTGTGGGATCCTTGTTCTACTTGTCATCCAATTCTGAAATGTTTTGATTACCAATACTGCACTCTCATTGACTTTGTCAATAAGATTTCTTATGTATACTTTTTTAATCCTTTCCATTGTATTTTTACAATCATTCCAATCATCACTAATAGAGTAAGGGAATCTTCTTAACAAATGGAAAAACATATAAGTGATCAATGATGAGAATCTAAACTGAGATTTCTTAGTCTTCTTAATCTTCTCCAAGTTTTTAAACAATTGAATTCTAAAAATTTCACACATGTCAACTTCAACTTTGTCAACACAAATTAAGTAGGCTACATGTATCATTCTAGCTTCCATATCATCTTCTCTTGAGTTTGCACAAAACTTAGCTGTAAGGATCTTGCACAAATATCTAACATCATGTTGTTGTATCTTGCTAATTACTATTCCTCTGCCATTGTATGATGATTTTGTGTTGTCTATTACTATTTTTCTCATTTTTTTCTCATTCAAAGGTATGGATTCAGTTTTAGATAGACCAGTTACCTCATGAATTAGGCAATTTGTGATTTCTATCACTCTGTCATCTAACCAAAACTTCCCATTGTGAATTCTGCTTAAGATTATCTTGGTGCATTCTTCATCATCAAACTCATATTGTAAAGAGTACTTAATGATCTCATTATCTTTCAAATGTTCAAACCCTACTTTCAATGATATATCTTGATTATAAATCTTTTGATATTCTTTTGTAAAATCACTATCACTAAGAGTCTCAAGTTTGCATCCCAAATAGCTTCTAACATTTTCTAAGTGTAAAAGTCCATCTGGTACAGATGATAAAGCTGACTTAGGGTCTTCCTCCAAGGGTTCTACTAGTTCCCTTTTGATTTTAGGTATATACTTATCTCTGACATTATGAGTCAATGAAACATCCATGACTTGTGCAAATTCTTTAAGCGATTTATATATCTGCTAAGTAAAATAACTCGATTGTGCAATTTAGGGCTTGGGTAGATTTGACACGAAAATCCTTCACCAAATCATTGCAAAACTTCTTTCAATCACTGCTCTTTGATCTCCTTAGCACTTGTATTCACTTGAAAGATCAAATAATACCGATCATAACCTTTTATCCTTTCAATCTCACATAAATCTGACATCGCATTCAATTCCTTTGCACCTTCTTTCTGAAAAGTTGTTTTTGCTTACTTGCAAAGCTTAAAAATTCTTGCAATCTCACATAACACAATATTTTTCTATGTGCTCTTAACCATAGCATTAATACATCATATAATACCTTGCATTAACTGTGCAAGACTCAATTCATCATATATCAACTTTTACACTATTTTAAGTTCCTATTCTACTATATTTTTCATGAATTAAGTACTTTGAGAAGGGTTAGGTAGAGATTCACTCTTACCATTTGATACTTGACCTTTCGGATTACCTTCAATGCTGAATGTGTCTCCTTGATCTGTGGCTTTAACAAACTTCACTTCTTTTGAATTACTACTGCATCCTTTCTGACTGTTACTTGTACTTTCATTTCTCCTTGTATGACTTGTAGGGTTAGGATGACAAACCCTATTGTTCATTCTACAAAACCTTTCTGTATGTCCAATCTTGTTACATATCTAAAAAATTATTCCATTATTTCCATATCTTGGTCCAGACTGATTGATTTGTGATCTGCAGTTTCTGACAATGTGTCCAACTTTGTTGAATCTACAACATACTACTCCATTTCTTCTATTCATATCTTCAGTAGGTCTTTTATCTGCATGGTTAGTATTTCTAAACATTCTACTACTATTATTATTCTCAATAAATTTAGGTTTTCTACATTCCATAGCTCTATGTCCAAGACCATGACAATTATAACAATAACCATTAAGGGGTTTAAATTGCTTACATGTGCAATCTTTCTTCATATGACCAAAAGTATTACAAACAAAGCATCTACCTTTAAATTCTCTTTGTGTACCTTTAGGTGACTCCTATTTCTTAGGTTGTTCTTCTTCTTTAGGTGCATCTTCAGATTTATCAACTTTATCAGACTTCTTTTCATCTATACTTTCAGATACTTTCAAATCCAGTTCCCTTCTTTCTTCATTTACTTTGGATGAGTTGAATCCAAGACTAGTCTTATCATAGAATGGTTTTTGATAAGACATTTGCTCATCAATCTTCTCACTAGTGGAATATAATCTTTCAAGTTGCTACTTAGATTGAGTTAGTACACCTTTCACAATTGTATTGTATTTCTCAAGTTCAACATACTACAAATTGACATTCTCAAATTCCAATGTCACTTTACCAAGTTTAGATTTTAGCCCTTCATTATCAAGCTTTATATTTTCATTGTTAGATTTCAGATTTGCTTGATTCTTGCTATTTCCATCTTTCGGAATTAACTTCAAATTTGCTATCTTCAATTCATGTTTAAGGATATCATTCTCTTTTTCTAGGTTGTCATTACAATCTTCAATTTGAATTTCAGATTCCTTTCCTAATTTCAGATCTTCCAACTTGTTTTTTAGTTTCTCAATGAGGTTCTTTGCATCATCATATTTTCCTTTTAGAGTATCTCTTTCTTCAGTAGGCATATCAATATATTCAAGAGCTTCTTCAAGATTCTTCTGTAGCTGATCCATATCCATAGAGATCTTACTCAAGCTACTAGGCTTTCCTTGAATGATTATTTTCTCAGTTACTAAGCTCTAATACCAATTGTTAGAAATAGGGAATACTAAGACGGGGGGTGAATCAGTATTCTACAAACTTTTACTTTTGCCCAATTATGGATATAACAGATTATCTTAATGCATGCATAACATAGTAAACAAATGAACTCATAACACATTATTTGTTCTCGAGGAAACCCTGGCCAAGGGAAAACCCTGGTGGGGATGGTACCCCCAAAGATCCACTAATAAAAAGTATCATGTTAAGGATATTGACCCTATTAGGAGCCTATTACATGCATATAGTGTCTTAGTCCCGATTAAGGGACTTTAGGCCTGGTTAGAAGCCTCAACCCTGCTAAGAGTTGGTAGTACAAAATGAGATTACTAGATGAGCCCACTACCCAAACAAGTAACGTACAATAGTTACAAATTACAAAATAAGTCAAGGTACATAACCTTATACTTCTTACATCTTCACATCAATATCTCTTCACTTTCTTTTTCACTATCATTGTTGCTCTTACTTCTATGTGCATGTGTAATTACAATTACATAATTACATCTCTTTATACAAGTTATTAACACCAATAACTCTTACAGTTGACTTGTCATAAGCATTATAAAAAATATATCTTTACTCAAGGGTTAACATCTAGGATGTCATCCCTTTATATTGTTGAGACATTATTTTAGTAAACACAATAATTCCTTAACTCTTTACCAATTCTGTCTTCATACTATTTCCTATCGGCTAGACATTATCTTCAGTAAAACTGTCATAACATCATTTGTACATGCCGTACTGAGTTGCGCTCTCAGGTGAGTCTTCTATAGTCACCATAGTATCTATGTTCAAGTGCGCAAGCACTGAACTTACCCCAATAGTCATCGCTAATCAAAACTATCTCTAGGTATACTAGCAAAAATATTGTCTCATACTTAGAGAATTTTGCTTTGTGCTCTATCATACTTGCTCTCTATCCTGTGCAATCTTCATGTAGATCATATGTTGCCATAATGACAACATCTAAGTATCTAACTAAGCCAAATTGCCAACAAAAACATATCTATTAAACATTTTACATTTTAAATTAAACCCACCTTTTAAAATTGTTAAATGGAGCCTACGATCAAATTATTTAACATTTAATTAAATAAGGTTCTCTAACCCAAAAGGGGAAAACCCATTAATCAAAAATTAACCTTTTAAATTAAAATCATTCTTGAAAAGAAGATGCTAAAAGCATCGAGCCCTAGCAGTGGTTAATTGGGGAAAGTTTCCATTTTGCATTGGTCTTCTGGCTTTCCAAGCTCAAGCTCAATTTGGAAGCTTCTAGTTTTTTGATCTTCATATGGCATCATGATTTGAGGTAGGCATTGGATCCTTTACTCATTCTTTCTACATTTTCAGGGGTATACTATTAATTTAGTGACACAATATGAATGTTAATACCAGTATTGTTTACATCTTTGGATTTGGTAGCATTTTTCCTGTTGATATGGCACAAATTATTTACTGGTGTTATTCTCTATTGTATGGCACCAAGTTTATTAATTTACTTTGAGGGCCTTACAACTATGAGCTAGGATATCATCTCTCTTATTTGTGTTCTCTTCTCTTTGTCGATGAATGACACTGTGCCCTAGATTAGATCTCTTGCTCATTTGGTTTATTACTATAGTTTTTTATGGCATTGGCATTCATGTTCACAATCCTTAATTCCTCAGGGGCCATGAGCTAAGCATCTATGTAATGTATCATGCCAACCCATGTTTGAACCGTGGTATTATTTTATTCATTGTTGATCTTATGGCACCATGCCCTTGGCCTGTGCTCTATTTGTTGTATTGTTTCCATTAGATCATATATTAAGACACGAGCACTATTTTAAAATTGATCTCACGCATCATGTAATGTTATTGCTGTCATTGCATGCTTGTTGTTGTTGCTTCTTCCTTGGGACCCGTGCTCTATTATTTGATAACCATGTCATGCATTTTTTATCCTCACCATGTCAAGCCGTGCTCTATTCAGGAACATTGCTTCTACTTTTTGTAGTCATGTTGACATGGCATTTATTATTCATTGGCATTTGCTTCATTGCTTCAAACTTGGTGACCCAATCCTGAAAACTAGAGTACCATTGTGTTGTATTATGTGGGTTGTAACCTTTGTAACATATTTGATGATGCATGAAGGCTCATGTTTATATGGAGTATTATTTCGCAGTTTACTGTTTCTTCATTGGCATCATTGAAGTGTTCATTCACTATCTCATGGGAGCCCATGGGCTATCTATCTTCTATGGTATCCAATATAATGTATATTCTATTGCTTTGATTTTAGGGACCGAGAGCTTGGTATATGACTTAAATTTACTTAATTGCTACTTTCATTTTACTCATTTCTCTGTATTGTGTTTTCTTGATGAGGGAACTTCATTATTACTAACCATGATCCACTGCATGTTGAATTTCCTATCAAATCAAAGGTAATGGGACCTTTTTCTTGGAAATCACTATTAACACTATTTCAATTTTTTATGGTTGCATCATTTTCTTGATGAGTCTCCATTGAAATATGATACTTAAATATATTTTGAGGCAATATCATTGCTTTTTTTCATGCAATCATTCCATTATTCTACCATTTGTAGCCTCCTTACTTACCTTAATACACTCCATGCCATGTTTACTGGAATGCAGATTTGTACCTTTTCCTACATTTTGATATTGATTTACTCACTCCATGCAAAGGGCCTCTTTACCATGCTATAATGTGATGACTTTCACTTGAAGCTCATAGTGTTTTTATTATCACTCATGCAGATTTAACACACTTCATAGATGACTTTGTCCTCCGATTTGACTTAGATAATTTCCCTGCCATTGCTTATTCTTGATCATAACTACCTTGTGTTGATGGCCATGGTGGGTTACTACTGTGGATGCATCATTTGGAAATGATTTCGTACCAGCACCAGATGGAACAACAACATCTGGTGTTATTGTTGCATTGTTTGAATGATGCAGTCACAATAGTGATTCACTAGGTGTTCACTTGCATTCTTGAGAGATATAAAGGAAGCCACTTACTTCTTCTCTCAGTGTTGATCTCTTTTATGCACTTCGATGCTTTCAGTCTTTTCTATTGTCTCCATGATCCTTGAATGCTCCGTGGCCACTTCTTCATCACTGACTGCTTACACTTTCTTAGACCAGTGCTCCTCCTTGAGGTCATCATGGTAACCAGAAACTCTATGGGAACAATGCTTCTGATAACCCTGATAATTTCAGTGTAGGGTATTAGGAGGGCCTAACACTTCATCATGGGTGCTCTTGGCCTATTATATGGTCTTTGTCAATGAAATTTGAGGTTTTTCCTGCCAGAGCCCACATTACAGGGCAACATCATTCATTTCAATTCCAGCACCTTATACACTGCTATTGTCCAAACAATAGAGACCCTTGAGGATGTCCCTCTTTTTAGGGTGGGCCATCTTCTCAAGATTGCTATTACCTGGTTGAGGGAAAGCAACAGTGTCAAAGCTTCTTATGTATCTACACATGAAACAAACAAGTTAGTGAAAACATGGTATCTTCTTTCCTTCATGCAGCATTCTTCTGAGTGCACATGTCCTGTAGCATAATCATCTTTTCAGAAGTGTATGGTTTGACTATACACATGCATAATTGTAGATGCGAATAAGTAGTAGGATGCCATGCATTGATTAGATCATTTGGATCTAACCCCATCTCTTTTCTCTTTGCAGGTTCTAGATCATTCAGGAGCATACTGGATTCAACCTTAGGTCAACACTTTAGGAAATGTCTGGTACCCTTATTATTATGTTCATCCACTTATGTATGTCTGTATTCATGCATATTCTTTTGAAAGTTGGCTATGCTCAAGGCTTGTGTGAGCCTAGATGATTTTATCTTTCACTTCCTTTCTTTGTACAGTACATACAAGATATTTGGCATATATATACATGTAATCTTTACATGTAGAAATTCATTTACCCTTACATGTATCTTTTCTCATTAAATAAAAACAAATTTAAACAAGATAATCTAATAATGCAAACTAGGATAATGTAGTCTCTCATCTAGTAATTAGGTTACCAATCTAAAATGGGCATGAAAATATGGTAACAGTTACCTTTTATGTCAACCCAAATTCTAATTAGTTTTAAGTTATACTTGGTCTTATGTGGATCACTTTAAAAAAAAATATTCTCTAATATCTATAAGTGTTTTAAATTTAACCATAATGGAGAAATCATCACAATTAACCATAGTCTCTATCAACCTTTAGTTAGTCAAAAAAATTTGACCTCGCCTTATTTTTTCCGAACATGCCTCAACCAATTCAACATCAACAAGATCATTTCTTCTTATCCTACCAAACATTAAAATATTAAAAAAAAATTAGATTAGCAATCCTAAGGTAGTTAAATCTCATTCCCTTGGTCGTAGACTCCTATATACACCTACCATACCTCATATTTATACTTCAGTTCCACCTCTTGTATCCTATAAATTTCCTAGAGCTTCCATAACTCAACCTATTGTGGTTCCTTCCACCCATATACCTAAACAATAATAGGACCTCATGTTGATTGATCCTAAACTAACCCATGACTCCCACCATAGCTGTCATACTAGGGAAATTGAGCCTACCACCCAAAAAAATATCCTCTCCTAAGAAACATTCTAATACTTTGATCCCTTGTGACCAACCTATACATATCCAAGATAGTAAGTTAATTTAAATAATATGAAATCAAATAAAATTGATGATTCTATTTGTATCATATATTCTATTGTGATTAATTTGGATGAAGAAGGTAACCTTGATGATGATTACATTGTTTCTAATACAAATTATGTTAATACTAATGTTTTTAATGATATGTATGAGCTGATTGATGTTAATCATCATTTATAGGTACTAAATTTTCAAAATAATTATCCTTAGCTCCTAGTGACAAACAAATAAATTCATCAATATTGCATGGCCCTTGTTCAAAACTTGTAATAGATCTATCTACCATGGTTGATGTTTCACCACTTTTGTGTTTCCCACTTTCCCTAAATGATAACAAATGAGATGAGGGTCAGGTGATATTCATGAATAATTCCTCTTCTATGGTAGATTCTTTTTTGTTTTCTAATCATGTTGTGCTTTCCCAGTTATGTGCTGTGTGCAATATGTTTTGTTAATATTTTTTTTAAAAGACCCATGTTGCTCTATTTTTACATGGTGACAAAACTGACCTTTTGTGACATTCCTATATATATGTCATATTTAATGTATATTTGATATACGTGTTATGTCATACATTTTCTATTATTTCTAAATGTGCCTTTGTGTTGTCTGATTAGAGATGATGAAAGGTAGTAGCAACCATTATTTTTGGTCTTCCCAATGCTGAACTAGAAAGTCTCTTCTTTGTATCTCTTATGTGATCTTCTTTGATTTTACTTGTAGTTATACTACATTTGAAGATAATGTCAATTCATTTTTAAGTCACAACATAAAACAATTATACTTAGGTAACTATAATAGTATTGCTAATAGCTAGACAAATAAACTTAAATAGATAACAAATGAGATAAATTAGGGGAAAAGAAAGCAAATCAGGATGATCAACACGGACTTTCTGTGGATATAATTTATAAAACTTCTGAACTCTGTGTATATGAAAAAGTTAAGAGAGGCTAGCCCGTTGTCAAAACATGCTTTGACAATTATTTTCCAACCCCTCTTACTACGCTGTTAAAATCTGCTATTTTCTTTAAGAATTCTAAATATTTGTGTTCAAGCCATACTTTCTTTAAAGTGCACAAGACCTTCTAATTATTCCCAAAACAGCAACCGTTGATTACACAGGACGTTGAAAGATAGAGCAAAGGTCTAATCGCAGTGGGTTTTATTTTTTTATTCTTTAATATGGATTAGTGAATAGACTTCACTTTTACTATCAGATCCTTGCAAAATCTAGGGATTTCTTTCCGTTCAACTTGTTGGTGAGATAGTGGCTATTGTAGTCTGCATGTATATAGTTCTTGTAAATCCTGGGATGATCCTCATCTATCAGTTGAGGCAATGGACCCAACTCCACATCGTAGCTTGGAGCATGAAATGTAACAATTGATAATCTTTCCTTGTTTCTGTTTGTTACTGCTCTGTGCTCAACGCTCTTGTAATGTCCATTTGTCAATACCTGCCAATATTCAAACAGAGAATTCAATATGGATTTATCGAACTTCCAATTCTCTGTCTAGTGGAAACATGTATAGGCATACCTCCAGAGTGTCCCCTATGTTGATAACTAGAGCATCTGGGATTGGGTTTACAGAAACCCACTGGTTCTGATGAAGAATCTGCAATCCTACACAATCATCATCTTGGAGCAACACAGTAAGAGCACTTCCATCAGAGTGCGCACTCAAACCTACAACCAGATCAGGCCTTGGGCAGAGAGGATAAATGTTCATCCTCACCGCCTGCACACTTTCTCCAAACATCTCCTCAAATATATTCTGATTTAAACCTAAGATCTCAGCTATGGCACTCAGTAATTTCCTGCAGAGCTGAAATACCTCCTTTGAATAATCCCCCACTGTATCACTGTAAAACCCATGCAATTAGAAACCATGCACTATCAATATCTCAGGTCAAGATTATCATTAGATTTGCCTCCCCTCAACTGGTTCGAAGAAAACAGCTCAAATAACTATTTATATTAAAGAATATAAGGAAACTTAAATAAACCTATTTGTATTAAATGAAAAATAGCTTGATGGCTGTGCCCATTGCTGTTCCGGAGAAAAACTATTTTTAATGAAAAGGAAATGAAATCTGCAATAGCTTACCCGAACAGTAGCGGTTTTGAGGGCCAAAGATTTTTCTTTCGAAGAGAGTTGGGCATGGTTCCCAAGGCCATCATGTCACACCAGTCTAACTTCTGCTCATCTGAGAAAATGAAAGCATGACCATATCCTTGGATTGTGCCAGGGATCATTGCATAATTCTCTTTTTCTTGAAGTGGCAACTTGAAGAATTCCCTCGCCACCTTCTTTATCAGCTCCAGTAGCCCTAGATCAATTCCATGATTGAACAACTGAAGGAGAAGACAAAGGGATTCTAAATCACCATCAATATATAGCATTTTGACAGCGACGGCCAACTAGATTCAACAGCCGGGTTGACTATGTGCATCAATAGTTTATATAAATATCCCATGTAGTTTGAAATATTTAGCGGATGAAACTAAGATGCTCAAAATAATAATAATGTAGAAATCAGATATCATGTTTCCTGTAAAAGGAAAGTGATGTATATTTGCACGTACAAACCTGGAAAAAACCCCATTCTTTACAGGCACTGGCAAGCCTGTCCATTTCATGCTGTCTAGTGGAATGGTGTGATGAGAATATCTTGGCCATGTCAATGAGAGGGACATGAAGGCCAGGGGGAGCACTTAGTGCAGTACATCCAATCCTCTCTTGTAGAGGTCGAATATATCTCTCTGGCACATCCTCGCTCTTCAATTTTGCAAGCTCCTGCACGTCATCAACTTTGAAAGATGTGCCCAGTTTGGGGGTTGAACTGGCCATGATTAATACTGGTAATACAGATTCGCCCTAATTCCTATGCTTGATATACCTAATACAAGTAGTCTTTATTTTTTATTTTTTTCAGACGCTGCATGTTGTTAAACATGAGCACGTAGTAGTATATATAGGCCAACAAGAATGAGCATCCAAAAAAGGGTATAAATCTATGCTCCATACTCGAGAATCTTTGAGCTATTTTGTCGCTGTACAGTAGACCGATAGGCAGTCATTGATTGTAATATAATCATAACTTTATTAAATTTACATTAGTAATCACAGTAAACTAGTCCTAATTATTTGTCACTAGTGGCTTCCAGTCGAATACACGTCTAAACTAGTCCTAATTATTTGTCACTAGTGGCCTGCGGTCGAATACACGTCTATTAATGATGGCAATCATTTGCAGCTAGAGCTAATTTTTATTTTTAAAATTTTCTTATAGATAAAAGTATGGTTAGTTAGATATCTGTTTATATGGACCTTTATTTACTATTCTAAAGTTATTTTGTTCTTAAATTCATAATATATTGTTAAACTAGGGTTTTTGAGAATAATTTCTTTTATGGTGGTTAATGGAAATCTAAATGTATCTAAAGAAGGTTTGAATGGTTTAATCATAAATAATGATATTTCTATTAATCAAAAGCATTGGAAATCTTTTGAAGAATAAGTCTCTTCAATATTCTAATTATACGCTTGTCTTGGAATATGGTGATATGAAGAAATGAAGTGATTGAAAGTGAAGAATATTTAACAATGAATCCATTCCATATTTTATAGTTCTTGGGGTCTCATATGAATCGTAATATCGTAGCTTACCCTTGCACCAACGTGTTTTTAATTCTTTAAATTATTTTAAATAAATTAATTACATCTTTTTAATACTAGGGTCAGTGAGAATTAATTTTATGGTTGAAAAATAGATATTCGGTAATATGAGGCTTGAATGCAACAATAGAGAAAAATGATATCACTATTAAATACTGAAAAATAAATCTTGTAAAACAAGATTTTAAAGTTATTCCACACTTAATGATATATTTATAAAGAAAGCTATTCTTTTAAGAAGTCCGCAACAAATGACAAAACTAGTGCCATTCCTCCTCTTTTCATGATTCATTGCTGAATTTAATTACACTTAAGAATACTCCATTCTTTATACACTAGAGTTGTACTTAAATGATGGAGACAAGGATGGTGGATCCAATTAAGGATAGTCCAACCTTGTAGCCAACCAACAACATAGCGGAATAACACAACAAGATATGCTACAATCATATTTTTATTTAGCATGCCCGTCTGTAAGGCCTTTCGAGTTAGGGCTAATTACAATCAGAAACAATTCTGCAAGATCAACAAAAATCCAATCCCAACCCGGCTAGTCTAGTTCTGAAAATAATCAGCAACTAATGGAAACCCTAAGACAGATCTGAACTTGAGCTTGCAAGCCACCAAGCAATCTCCTTGTCCCCAAGAAAACAACCACTAGCTCTGCTACTACAAACTATCAGAAATCAATCTGATCTTCAAGATCTCGCAGGATCCAAGTCTAATCACCCCAATCTCATCATGTCTTAAAAAACTACCCAAACACTCCTTAAATACTAATCTTCAGCCACAAGTCGGCAGGATGACATAATTAACTCCTATAAACAATTATTAAATGCAGTACAAGTAGGCTCACAAATAGCCTTACAATTATTTAATTCTCCATGTCGGCCTCTAGATCTATATAGGAGAATGCAACGACAACTACCAACATTAAATGCACCAAGTCGGCCAACCAAATCACCAAGAACTCAAGTCGGTAAATCAGAACTACTGAGCACCAGAGAAACAACCAAGCATCAGTGAAACAACCAACCAAGCCAGGCAACACTGAGAAACACCAGAACTAGTTCCACCAAGCACAAGAAGTCTCACTAAGTTCCTTCAGTGACCGAGCTTCCTTTAATAACCAAGACTATTAGTTAAAGCTGCAACTGAGTACCATAGAACCAAAACAACATACCTCCATGAAGATTCATTAAGTACTATAGAATGCCCCTGCATTAGACACCCCAGGTTTGAAAAGATGTTCATATGTTGGAAGAACATCTTCCGGGATTCAACACATAAACTGCGAACTGGTTTGTCACAAACAAGTCCTCCAACTTTTTAGCTTGCATATTCTTCCACTTCAGTTTTCTTTGTCTCTTCAAGTTTTTCCTTGATAACACATAGGTTTGTTCTTCATATTGATCATCCAGACCACCTTGAGGATCTACCAACTCAACTTGGCTACCAATACTTAGAATCCTCTTCCCGAGTGTTGTATCCAGCAAAGGCATCAGGGAAAACTTCCTTTCATCCTTCTCAATAGTAAACACATTCTTCACACAATCATACATAGCTCTGGAATCATATTACCAAGGCCTACCAAGCAATATATCACAACTATTCATCTCCACAATATCACATAACACAAGATCCTTATAATGGCCAATCTAAACATCAATAAAGCATTTCTCTCTTACTTCTAGAGCATGATCATTTTGTAACTAGTGAATCCTATAAGGATAAGGATGCTTCATTCTATTCAAACCAAGTTTATGAACCATGTCCTCATCGACAAGGTTATCAGTCCTACCACTATCAATAATTACATCATAAAGTTTACTTCTAGACTTGCACTAAGTCCTGAACAAGTTACTCCTTTGACAAGGTTCCCCCTTGGTAACAAGCAATGTTCACCGAACCAGAAAGTTCTCAAATTCAGGTTCACTCTAAATGTTCTCATTTATCACAGCAGTCTGTCAGTCACCAAGCTTCTTATGTGTATGTTTAAAAGAATGACATCCTTCTTTGCCACAGTTATAACAAGTACCCTTAAAGATAACTCTACCTATCTTCTTCTTTGGTTCTACAGGTTTCTGTTCATCTTCTACAGTCAGTTTATCCTTCACTAAGTGATCAATCTATTCCTTTCCTCAGGGATTACTATGTTGTCTCCTTTTTAACTTATCTTCTACCTTCAAAGCATAATGATAAGCATCTTAAACCGAATCAATCTTCAACATACCAAGCTCATCCTGAATATTGAATGTCAAACCATTCACATACCGAGCTACCTTTTCCTTACCAAGTTCTCTGTGTCCAGACTGAATAGTAAGTTTGCAGAACTCCTTGGTATAATCTTCAATAGTCAAATATTTCTACTTCAGATTCTGCAACTTTTTAAACAATTCAAACTCATAGTCGGCAGGTATGAACTTAGCTTTCAATTTAGTCACCATCAACCTCCACCAATTGATCTACATTTCACCTTCATCTTCTCTATCTCTTTGTAATTCTTTCCACCAAAGAGCAGCATGTGCTTTCAACTTAGTCTATACCAATCTTACTTGAATCGAATCTTCAATTTCTTCCAGGTCAAAGAAATCTT
This sequence comes from Chamaecyparis obtusa, assembly GCA_027943335.1. Lineage (NCBI taxonomy): Eukaryota > Viridiplantae > Streptophyta > Pinopsida > Cupressales > Cupressaceae > Chamaecyparis > Chamaecyparis obtusa. The sequence continues at coordinate 4,295,898 of BSBK01000537.1, forward strand.
CTAATTCACCAATCTAGTCACTTAGGTTCTCAAGTTTCAAAGTACTAGAGAAAGTAGAAGCTTCCATTCGGTAACTATTACTCAACTGAGCTCTAGATCTATGCAACCAAATAGTTCTCTCTTCACCAGATTTGTCCCTCTAATCATCACCACTAGATCCAATAGCTTCAAAGTCTTAAGTAGCTTCCTCATAACCATCATTAGTACCAACATTTCAAGGTACACTAGCAACAACTCTCACAATCTCGACGATCATGTCATTCTTCATCAACTCCATCTCAGATCTAAAATCATATTTCACCTTCTATGTAATCTTTGATTCCACCGCATCACAGAGATATGCAATCTCTCTAGGGTCCAATCTTCTCAGAGGCATCCTTGAAGAATTTTGAAAATCCCATGAAATAAGTCACCAACAAGGTCCTGGTGCAAAATAGCCTCAACTGGTTTACACACTCAATATCTTCAAGTCCCGATACCACCTGACACAGTCAAGGATGGTGGATCCAATTAAGGATAGTCCAACCTTGTAGCCAACCAACAAAACAATGGAATAACACAACAAGATTATGCTCCAATCATATTTTCATTTAACATGCGCTGCTATAAGGCCTTCTAGGTTAGGGCCAATTACAATCAGAAACAGTTATGCAAGATCAACAAAGATCCAATCCTAACCCTACTAGTCCAGTTTTGAAAACAATCAGCAACTGATAGAAACCCTAAGGTAGATCTATACTTGAGCTCGCAATCCACCAAGAAATATCCTTGTCCCCAAGCAAACAACCACTAGCTCTGCTACTACAAACTATCAGAAATCAATCTAATATTCAAGATCTCACAGGATCCAAGTCTAATCACTCCAATTTCATCATGTTTTAAACAACTGCCAAACACTCCTTAAATACTAATCTTCAGCCACAAGTCAGTTGGATGATATAATTAAATCTTACAAAAAAATGTTAAATGCAATACAAGTCGGCTCACAAATAGCCTTACAATTATTTAATTCTCCATGTTGGCCTCTAGAGCTACATATGAAAATGCAACGATAGCTACCAATATTAAATGCACCAAGTCAGCCAATGAAATCACCAATAACTCCAGTCGGTAAGCTAGAACTACCAAGCACCAGAGAAACAACTGAGCATTAGTGAAACAACCAACCAAGCTAGGAAACATCGAGAAACACCACCACTAGTTCCACCAAGCACAAGAAGTCTCGCCAAGTTCCTTCAGCAACCGAGCTTCCTTCAATAACTGAGACCATCGGTTAAAGCTGCAACCGAGTACCATAGAACCAAAACAATACACCTCCATGTAGATTCATCCAGTACCCTATAATTCCCCTGCATCATTAAACTAGTGATATTTTAATAACTTTAACTTGTATTTGAACTTGTGATACTTAAACTAGTCATATTTAAATAAGTACCTTTGGAAGTCCTTCATGAATTTTTTTTATACATTCTTAATGATCTTAGTATTATGCAATGTGGCTTGATAAACTCCCATCGAGTAGAATGGTTGAGGATGTCACCCAACTATAGCTTGTGCAATGGACTTAACTAGTTAAGGTAGAATTAACCTTGTAATAAAGATACCTATAGTACCTCTATGATTACCACTAGTTCAATTTTTCATTGAAGGCCCAAAATATCTATTAATTTCTTCAAATGGAACCTCTCAAGACTTAAAAAATCACTTTTTATTAAAAATGAGTTCTTTGAGCAAAAATAAGCATGTCTAAAAAAGTGTAACCCACTATTGTGGGGTCACCCTATTACTAGGGATTGAGGACTTGGTTTTCACTTCAACCCTTGAAATTCTTGAAAATGTGATATCATCAAGCTTAAGAGAAATACTAGACAAGATATCTATCATTTTATTATGGCTTCTCTCCATCTAGTCGAAACCAAGAGCATCAAAAATCTCAGTCTAATGCCAAACAACATTCATATATTATTTTAATCTCTTATTCTTGGAAGTATATTTAGATCTAACCTAGGATATGACCATATGAATCTCCAATTACACCGAGATTCTTGATTCAATGCTTAAAAGACAATCTCATCCTAATCAATAATATTTCATACTCTACAACATTAGTTATACAAGAAAATAGTAGAGTGAATGAAAACTTAAAATTCTTACCACTATGAAAGATTAGTAGAACACCTGCACATTAACTCTATCTTGAATTAGCACCATCAAAGTAAATAATCCAATGACCAATGTCATTAGATAAATTATACTTATTTTTAGATAAGGATATAGGGTCCTTCTTTGTATGTACTATTAGATCTTAAAATTTCAATGTGTCCATGTCAATGTCAAGGAAATATTTCATATTCTCATCTTCATTAACCTTAATGATATGTGGAACCCTTGACTCATGATCAACCTTTACACTTTCACCATAAAATATTAAAAGTAGGAAAAGAAAGTTCACATTGCAAACTACCTTCCATAGATGCACTCTATTTTCTAGATAAAAGTATACCATAATGAGAAGGAATATGTACAATAAGAACACTAATTTTTAGATCCTTATTAGGGTATGTAGCCAATTTATATGGTAGGGCCTTAATAGTACATTATAGGTACTTCTCTTGAATCGATATCTAGATATCTCCCATGAGGAGTGTCAACCTTCAATGCCATAGACTCCATAATTTTGACTGACATTATTGTATTTGATGTCGTTGAGTCTATCATATAGTTCTTAATCATTTTTCCATTTATTATCAAAGTAAAAAATAAAGGGTCCACACTGCTTAGACAAGCATTCATATAACTATCTAAATACATCTGAGTAATTTTAGAAACCAATCCCTCTAGCTCTTTTTGTTTCTTCTCATTTTTACTTTCCATATCCTTTTGTATCTTATCTTCCTCTAAGTGTTCAATTTTAATTGAAGATACACCCTTAACCCATGCTAGAGGCTTTTCTTTGTGTTCTGATATCCTCACCATTTCAAGCAAAGGAACTTTGACTATAATTAGGGAAAGTAATTGCAACATAGCTATAGTAACATACTCATGGACAAGAATTTCTTTACCTGAAGTATCTCGAGCTTGAATTATTTGGTTACATTCATTCTTCCTTTTCAACTTAGTGTCCTCTTGAATAAGAGTATAATGGTTTTCAATAACTTTTATTTTAATTTTAGATATGAAATTTTCATCAATTGGTTTAGTGACATCACCCTTTTTAGTCAAAACCTTTGCTTTCAATTTTTGGATCTTCACAACATCTTTATCCTTTATTAGTTATTATTTTGTCTTATCCATTTTATCTTAAATGAGCATGCTAGCAGGCTTACTATCCTCACATCCAACTACTTTGTTTCTCAAATGGTAATTATGCCTTTCTTGGGTGAACATGTACTCTATAATTTGTGCTATTTCTTCATCAAAAGGTTTTTTCAATGAAGATGGAACATGATCATGTTCAAAATTGCACTGGTTATTATAAAAAAATTCATCAACTTTAGAGAAGATGTCCTAGTACACTTATTTCCTTCTCTTTTATTCAATGACATATTGATCTTAAATTTCATCACCAGAATCTAGTTCATCCCATAAACATACTGATTTCATGAGACAATCTGCCTCATAAGTTTCATTAACTTCCTCTTCTTTTTCCCAACTAGAAGATATGTGTTTCTCAACAACACAATACTCAAGACTATGAGGTGATTGTTATGCCATACACCATGGAGCATCTTCATCCATATTTATGGAAATTTTCTATAAAGGACCAAGGGTACTAAATATAATTTCCTTTTTTCGACTAGGTGCATGGGTTTTCCATACTTCAACTAAATATTATAAGGATAATTCTGTAATCTGGGCTCCCAATTAAAATTATTATAAGAAGTTTTGTCACCACTAGAAACCCTATCATTCTTGTTTCCAAAAAACTTTAGGTCTTTTGATATATTTATACCTTATCTAGTTTATCATCATCATTAGGGTTTTCAATAGATGATTTATCAATATCTTTCTTGTTAGATCTAGAAAATCGAGGATCATCTCTTCTCGCCATTTTGCTAGATGCCCTTCTATTACTTTTAATATTTATAGCTAACTGAAATGCTTGCCTACCAGTTATAGAATCATTATCTCTAATAAAAAAATCCATCTTGAAATCATAATTATTTAAATAGGCAGCCAAACAAACCTTATCATCCAGCCTCATGACCTAGAACAATTTGTGCATAGCTTTCTGAAACTTTATGTTGAATTCAATGACCTCTTCATTCTGATTTTTCTGGATGTTATTAAAGTCATTCAAAATAAATTTTTTTTTAGTCTTATCACCATATTTTTCTCTAAACCATTTTTCAAATTAATTCCATGTACCTATACTGTCACTAGGAAAGCCCCTAAACCAATCACTAGCATCTTCAACTGAAGATTGTACAAAGAATTTCATTACTACATCTTCATGTTCAACCTCATAGTTATTTAACATGTCAATAAAATTATTTAGATTCTCCTCACAAGAAATAGAATTATTTCCATAAAACTTAGTTAATTTATCCCTTATCACATTTGAAATAGGGTTAGGGTAACCAAGGATACTAGTAATGAATAGTTGTTTGTACATTTCAATGTCAATTAGTCTTCTTTGGAACTAGCCTATAGAAACTTCACCACTGGTACTAGCTCCCATTTAGTGTCTACTAACATGAAAATATTAAATGAAAGGTGGTTGAACATTATCTCCTTGGGAAGTAGATGATGTAAGTGCAGTAGAGGAAGTGCCAACAGGGAAAGGTCCAACCGACTATTTAAAGAAATCATCTTCCTTTTTATTTCTAAATTTGTTCCTTTCATCTTTTCCTTCTCTAATTATTTTGAAATAATCTCAGCCTCCTTTATTTTTTCTCCAACTCAATATTCAAGTAAGACACACCACCATCAAGAAGACCCTTACTAACAGACTCATTAATAACAATACCACTAATTATTTTCTTTCCTTTATCCTTATCACCCTCATTATTTTGAGGTGCTAATTTATTTTGAGGGGTAGAAATATACTTAAAGGTTTTCTAGTAGTATGAATCTAGAAGACAATAAAACCTTCAACATTTTTCTTTGGTTCTTCATAATTGATGAATTTAAGGCCATCCAATTGCTTCGTTAGCCTATCTTTTTTAGCTAAGGAATCTCTAACATCCTTTTCTTTCTCTTTATTTTTTCTATTGCTTATGACAATCTGCTCCTAAATTTTCCTTCTCAAGGTGTGAAGAATATCAAAAACTTCTTTTAAATCAAAAAAAGTTTTTGACTCAAAGGAGTTAATTGGGTTCATGGTTTCTTCCTCATCTCTACCCAATAATTTTTTAAAAGAAGAAAAAATTCACATGAAATATGCATCATTAGATCTTCTATTCAAGACATATGTACTTTTTATTCTTCATCACCTACTATTACTTTTTGAAGTAGTAAGATACTTCCTTTTTGTTTTTGGTTCTCCCTCTTGATTAGTAGGAGAAGAAAACAAGTTCTCATACATTCCAAACCCTACAAATTAAAAATATTTAGGGAAAGTTTCACTATGCTCAAGAATATTATTGAAAAACTTTCCTACACTTGCACATATAATTTTAGGTCTTCATGATGGGGGAGAATTATTTGTTCCTTGATCTCTCATTGGGCATTTATTCCTTTAAGTATTATGAATCTCACCCTCTAACTTTTCCTTAGGATGCTTCTTCACTCGTGATCTTATACCTCTTTTTCTCATCTTCTTTATTTTGAAAATACATTTTTTTTTTACTTAGCACTGGTGTAGAGACTTGAGTCACCACCCAATATAAATTGGAAAAGATTTTTATGAAAATTTTCTAGAAACTCTTACAATATCTTAACTTACAATAAAAACATGACTCCTCACAAGATATAAACCTTGCATGAAAAATATTTATATCTAAGATACAAAACAATATCCTTCTACCCCAGATCATGAAAATAAAATATCAACTCTATGCAATTCAATACACAAACTAACTAAATTATAATCAACAAGGAAAGGAGAATGCTCAACTATCAAAATTGTCAATTATACAATTATGAACATTTCCCTAGTGGAGTCACAAATTTTTATTTTTCCCAAAATGGTTTTATGCCACAATAGCTACCAGTACACTCACTACTAATTCTAAAGAGTTGCCTACTCTAATTATCAAACTTCCTAATCGGACTAGACCAACTGACAGGGATATTGATTCTCTCTACACTTATGGCTATACAAGACCAAGATAGATACACCTAAATTCAAGAAAATACTATGCTCATTACACACCTCCATAAATTTGATAACCAAATTATCTCACAAATGGCTATATAATAACAAAAAAATAATAAGTAATGGCTACCTACTTATTGATTTTGAATTGTTATGGATCATGAGATACATGTACCATAGGTAAAACTAGAATATAAAATGTTTTTAATCAAGATAGTTTAAACAAATGACATGGACCAGTAAAAATGGTTTAACCAAATGAAATGGACTAATCAAAATAACAATTACAGCTGATTTAGATTAGTGCCTTATCATCGGGAAATATTCTCAATCCACAACTCTTTAGATGAATGAGATAAAATTATTACTGATAAAGATTTAGATTATTATTGCATTACAACATTATCTATTCATGCAATCCTAATTTGGGACTTCTTATAATGATCCTAGTATTAACCTTATGAACTCATGAGTCAATTTTCATCATTTTAATTGACCCTTGATCATAGCTTGATATTAAAACATACACATATGAAAGATATGTAGTGAATTGAATAAGAAATTTGAATTATTGAATTCACAACTCATAAAACCAACACATAGGAGAGCACCAAACTCCGATTATATTTCGGTGACTTCAAAATCATTGTCTTCATATATTGATTTACTTATTCAAATAAAACTCAATAGGACTGAGACTCCAATGCTAAACCTTTTATTTTCTCTCTTAAATGTTATACCTGACTAATGACCTCTATTAAATATGACTTTTATTAAACCAACTCCTATGATTTCAACACAAAATTTCTTAGCCCTTCCTAATTGATCTTGAAAATCCTTTTATAGGACAAGGATTGCAATAAGCTATGGATCACTTAGGGATAAAAAATTAACATCTTCTTAACAATAAGACTACATAAGATCAATCCATTTATAAACTAAAGAGAAGAACTAAATCAAATAAAAGAGTGGGAGTTATCAATATAACTATGGCATCTTTGAATTCGTAGTGCTATAAACTTTGTATCAAGAAAATGATAGCTAGTATATTCCCAACTAATCATGGGCACTTCCAGAATTTTAAAAATTCTTTACATTACTCATTAGATAGAAAGAATCAATTATAAAACTTGCATCTCCAATAAACTTCTTAAAATATTGTCCTCCTTCTTACATATCAATAAGTCATGGCTTCTTCGTAATAGGTGCTAATGATCAAACTATTTGGCATATCATAAACCCAAGTTTTGAGGCTACACTTATCATCTTTCAGCTTAAGTCAATTGTCAAAAAAGTTGGTGCAACTTTGTAACCTTAAAATGAAATTGCTTCACTACCTCATGAACTTGCACGAGTGGTTGAATCGTAAATGTCTTTGTATGTTGATACACAAAAATGATAGGGAAAAGTAAACTAGAAAAATCATGATAAACTTCAAATGGTCCTTATTGTAGCTCCACAAGGTACTCTTTTGATCTTTGTCAAATAGCAGCAATCATCAATCACTTAGCCTTATATACATGGAAGTATCTTGCTATACCACAAAAAACTTAATTTACCTTTATATAACCATGAGGTGATGCACCAACAACATTACTATCCTTCAAGACTGCCATTTCATTCACCTTGAATACCACGTGGCAGTCTTTGGTTTTCTCACAATTTCCCAATCTCTTTTTCTAACTATTAACTTCACTAGCAAGTCACTCCTAGAATTTTCTATTATCACATACATGTCAATCCTTCCATTTTTGTGTTGATAAAATGGTCAGCACTCCCTTCGAGATTCATGACATGGCTTAACCTCCTCATGTGTCTTCTATAAGTCTATTGGTTGTATCGGGCATTATTAGATCAATCTTTTGGTGCAACTAAAATCACTACTTGTAACAAGTGGTATCAAAGCTTGGTCATAGGTTTGAATCCCCTTAGGTAATGCTGAGGGGGATATTGTTGGAAAAATGGTTAGCACTCCCCTTAGGATTCATGGCATGGCTTAACCACCTCATGTGTCTTCTATACGTCTAGGGGTTGTATCAGGCATTAACAAATCAATCTTTTGGTGCAATGATAACCGCTACTTGTAACAATTTCATCACTTAGGCAGCTTCATAGCTCTAGACCTTAAACACTAAGATAACCTTCAAACTCTCAACTAACCAATATTTGTGACCACTAAAAACTTTGCAACATTTTCACCAACCACTTAGAATACTTGTGAACTCGTGACCTTGCATTCACTATCTACTTTTGCAAGGTCGCACCATCATTTCTAACTATTCCATAACCTTGTGAAGTTGCACCTATCCACCACATGTGGAAATGCAACAATCTCATACTAACGTTATCCTTGTACCTATCAGGATGGTTTGATTATGAGATTTTCCATCTGTCCTCCTTGTTTCGGCATCCATTTCCTTTACCTGCACCACCTAGCACCTTCTCCCAATCCTAGGCACTTTCTCTTTCCTCATCAGCCTCGACCACGAGATCATGAGTGCTCACCATCTATGTTTGTTAGGTCCTCCATCTATCTTCACAACATTTTGCACGTGGTGTCATCTTTCTATCTCATCTTGACATCATTTTCAAATTGATAAGCATGGAAGGATCACAAAATTATGCCACATGTTGCCCTAGGCCCACTTGACCAACTCAAGTTGCACTTGCCACATTTGAAAAAATCACAATCTCATGGTCATTCTATCTTTTCAAGCCTTTATTTTGAAATATTTAAAGAACTTTCCATTTATCCTCATCAAGTTATTATGGACCCACAAAATTAGTCATCTTCCATGTATAAGTGTGCTTTGTGTGCAAGCTCCCATCGAAAGGTCAGGTTCCTTTTTGGTACTTCTAATGTTTGTGTTGATGTATAAAAAGAACAACTTATTTCCAAAAATAGAATATGTGGGATAACTCCCTAGAATGGTTTTCTTCAAAATAACAATTGCACATCGGTACCTAAGACTATAGATTGGCCAAGGAAAATCTTCCACACATAATATATAAACCAAGAAGAAAAAACCAGCTTAGACTTGATGCAGTTTTATAACTTCCAATGTTATTGTAAACTTAATTGTTTGATCTATGAGAAATTTTTTTGCAAGGATGAAACATTCTAACACCACTCTTGAAGGAAAAGGAACAAATACTTAGCCAATTTTCAACAATTCCAATATAGAATGCAATAAAGCATCATTTCTTAAGAGAGAAAGTGTAGGAAAAGGTAGTCAAGTTGAAATATATACCAACCAATGATAATCTAGTAGATATATTCACTAAGACATTACCTAAAGATACTTTTGAGTATATGATGGTTATGGGTTATTCCCATACTTAAAAGACATTAAGATTTTTTTGTAAGCATCAATCAAGGGGGAGAAGTATGTGATATATGTGGCACCTTTGGAATTATTGTCAAAGGGGAGAAGAGAACAAAAGTTAGGCATTGCAAAAAATATTAGTTGAATTTTTTATAGAAGGAACAAGAGGAGAAGAACAAAAGAAGACTTTAAAGGACAAGATCAGGAAGAGCATCAACTAAGGGGGATTTATTATTATCATATAAATGTGGTCTTGATGTGGTGTTTCCATTAGTGCCAAAAGGGGAGATGTTTTGCATAAATGATACAAAGATGTTGTAGAGATTTGTTAGAATGTTGTGGTATAGACTTGATGACAAGGAGATCAATTATTGTGCTCTCATTGATGTCAACTTAGTGATGTTTTGGTTGACAGTGAGATAATAAGTTTTCGAGTTGCTGAATACAATATGTGTTAAAATGGAAAATAAATTAGAGCTAGGAACAAATTAATCCAACTGAGTAAGGAAAAAAGAAGATTATCATGAATCAAGCTAATCCTTAGAGCATACACCAAAATTAAACAACAAAGGAGACAAGAATTTTTTTAAGGGGGAAAAGCATAAAAAATCCCCCGTAAATTATGAATGGGCAAAATAGCCAGAGAGAGAGAGAGAGAGAGAGAGCTTTAGCTCATACAATATTGAAGAATGAAAGAGAGAATAGAGAAGAAGTGTTGTATGAGAAGACAGGAGAAATATCTCTATAAGTAGAGATGAGAGAAGGAGTTCAAAATGTAACTCCCATGAGAATGAATGCCACCATTCATAAGTGTGTGAGGCCAAGTGTGAGATTCCTCATAAGGAGGAATAAACTAATTTACAAATTACAATAAATATTTGTCCTCACTTATTCTACTAGAGGACAAAATAGAATGTAGAGGAAAGAAGACAAAAAGAAATATATTAGGATACCTTGGCTTATATCCTAATATATTAGAACAAGAAAAGAAGAAAAGATCTAACCTTGGTTTATAAATACACCAAGGAAAGATTACAACTTCTAACACCCCCCTTTAATCTTTACTTGGGATAATTACATCAATAGGTATTAAACCTAAATGTTTACAATGAATCCGAGATGTTTCTTTGGAAAGAGTCTTCATTATGATGTCTTTGGCTTGATCATCTTGTATGTCTTCAACTTGTGCTTTGGAGCTTGAATGGTACATAGGAGTTTGAATATCAAGTTGAGGAGAGCCCAAAATTTTAAGAGACCATTGAGATGCTTGAGATGAATTTATGTAGTTTGTATATTCAATTCTATTTAAAACTAGAGGTGGAGCATAATCAAAACTTGAGCCTGCAAAAAGGCAAGAAACACTAGTAGAGTGCCCATCATTGGGATCACCTAGTGCTGAATTAGTAACATTTTGGAAGAAATCATATTGAGAATCTTAAGCATAAACCAAATTTGTAACATTTTCATGAGTTATAGATTCAGAAATACAATCATTAGCTATATAAGATAAATCTATAGTGTATTCATCAGAATATGAAGTATTAATAGGAGAGTTAATATAAGCATCATTATCATCAATCATAGAGCTACCATCAAAAATTTCATCTTGAGTAATAGACATGTCTTGCAAAGTATTATTAAGAAATGTAGATATAATTTTATCTTCTTGGTCAAACATATCATCAACAAGAGAGTAAAACAGATTATTATCATCACAACTAGGAGAAACCAAATTATTAGGAGTATCAGTACTATGTTCATCATTATCATTAGGAAGAGCAAGAACAAAAATATGGTTAGGAGCAGAAAACACATCATGTAATTTATCATTTCGAGCAGAAATAATACTAGTTTCTTTAACTTGACAACCATTATTAGCTAAAGAGATATGCATAGAATCAGGTTGGAAAGAATCAAAGACTTCCTTATGGTATTGGACATGTTGAGATTCATTACGATCAATAATCCATTTAGGTGGTCTAGAAGAATTAAAACAGACAGTAAAAGTAGAACGAGATTGATTTCCATTAGAGTAATTTTGAGAATTTCGAAGATCTTCTTTCTATTTCTTAAAACAATTATGAATTAAATGACCATTTTTACCACAATAAGTGCAATAAGGCCTATTTGAAGGGTTATTATTATTGTTATTATAACTATGATTATTATGATTGTTATTGTAATTATTATTATTATTAGGTCTTTGATGATTTTGATTATAGTTGGAATTGTTTGATCTCTGATTATTTTGATTGTTATTTGAATTATTAATAGCTCTATTATTATGAGATTGAGAAACATAAGCATGTTCATGAGATTTCAATATACCAAATTGGATTAGTTTAGCGTCCTCTTGACGCAACATAGTTTGAAAAATAGCATAAGTTAATTGAGTTGCTAAAGAAGGAATAGCTAACTCAGAATAGATATTTGTAATAAATTGTTGAAACTGCCTAGGTAAACATTTACGAATTATACTATGAATTATCCTTAAATCATAAAGAGGAACTTGCAATCCAGTGAGTAAATTTTTAATTGAATCAAACTTGAGCAAGAAATCATCAACATAATTAAAATCTGTATACCTGAGATCTTCAAGCTGGTCTTGAAGTTGGATTTTATGGGTCTCATCTGCACTGTCATAGGTGTTTTTCAGGATGTTCCAAGCCTGATGGGCTTTAGTACATGATGAGATAAGGACATATAATTCAGGGCTTAAGGATATGCCAATTAAACCAAGGGCTTCATCATTCTTAGCTTGCCAAGCATCTTGGTCAGCTTGAGAAGCAATGGTAGCCGGTTTAGTGCTGGCATTAGTGGCAATGTCTAACAGATGATGGAATCTGAATATCTAGGTCATGTGGGTTTTCCAGTCATGATAGTTGGTGCTAGTCAGTTTGATCTGAGGCATTAGGGTAGACATGTTGGATACAGGAATAGAGCAGAAAAAGGACAAGGAAGCGGAAAGTGGAAAAATTGAACAGCACAGAAATAAACAGAAATGTTTTGAAAAAAGAAACTAATGTAATTATCCAGAAACCACTATCTCTTATTGGAATAGAAACCTATATTGGAAAAAGAATTGATTTTTGATTGATTTTTAAAAAGATTAAACAAACTAGTAAAATTAAAATTAAAAAAAAAACTATATAATTGATTTTACTTATTAATTGAAGATAACAACAAAAAAAACTTTAAATACTAAGATAAATTAATTCAAAAATTAATTACATAAATTCTCCAACAAATCCTATTCCAGATCTAATGCCACTGAGTCTAAATCCCCACTGTCAACTATATGAGTAACTCCAATTACAATTGGAGAACTTAAGTGCAAATGCCCAAATAAATCAAACCGGTAGAGCAAGAATTGATATGATATGATAATGATAATAACCGTTATAATAACAATGAAACTTTATAGATCACTAAATAAAATAGTTAATTTTAAAAAAATTATATTTAAAATTTAACAAAACAGAAATTGAAATTATTAATTTATAAAAACTTAAATAAACACCCTTTATATATACTAAGCTACATAAAAATAATGAATGAGATCTCAATAAATAAGAAAGAAATAATGAAAAAAAAAAATTAAGCAAAAATTCTAACTATTTAAAAGTTTTGAAAAAAACTTTATTCTACAAAAAAGATTAAAATTAGTTCCACGTGCCTTTGAGTAGAAATTTAAAAGGAATTTGCATCAAACAAAAAAAGCCTCTTTTAAAATTTTAAATAACTTTGTTCAATAAAACAAAGAAATAGTAAAGGCAATATTTCTTATCATGAATTGTTTTAAAAAAAAACCAGATGTTATTGAGCTTTAAACAATAGAAACAAAACTACAAATATTTAAAAGCTATTAACGTGAACCAAAAAAAAGTAAATATGAAATACGCATGTAGATTCCTTAATGAGCAAGATTAATAGACATGCAGATTAATATGCATAAACAACAAACTCTGCGGCTTAATGCAATAAGGAACGTTTGCAATAAGAAGCGAAATGTTTGCAATAAGAACTATATTTAAATGCAATAAGAAACATTTTTTTCTTCTCCTTTATTGCCTTGTGATATAATTTGTTATTATTGTGTTGCATTTAATTATAATGATACAACAGTATTGTTATTAATAGTAAAGTTAAAAAAAATGGAGAGAACAGTATAATTATAACATGAAACGCTAATAACACTAACAAATATGCAGTAACGTTTAAAAAAACTTTATAACAAATAGCAAGAAACTTAAAGTAAATGATCATGCAGGAAGGTGATCGATGAAATCTGGATCACAATGAGTGCAAGAAACGGTTTTGAAAAAAGAATAAAAACTATACATGCAATACATGCAATACTTGCCTAAATATGAGGAAAAAAAATGTCTATAATGACAAACACTAGAATGAAATTAAAAGCTCTAAAGTTGTGGATACCTGCCAAGAAATAAGTTAAAAAGAATAGAATTGAATGATTTTCAAAAATCTATGCAAACAAATTTAAATGCTTTTAATAAAACCATGTGAAAGTCTCGTTAAAGAATAATCCTTCAACTATTTCAAAGTACACCTTAATTGAAAGATTATTTCACCCTCTTGCAATCGCTTTCTTGCATGGCTAAAAAGGCATTTTCAGTGAAAATAGTATATAAAGTAACGTTAATGATTTTAGATTCAACAAGATTTGCAATGCTAAACAGATGAAAATGAGTATACTGGAAAAAATAAAAATGGAATCCTGATTATCTAAACAGTTTGATAAATAACAATACAATGTAAATGATGTCAAAGCTTATAAAAAAAGCATCAAGCACGGCAAAGACAAAACTGCATGCATGCAATGCTTTTGAACATCTTAAAATGCATGCAGAGGAAGATGTGAAAGAACACATTCATGCAGAGAAAGATAAACATTAATCTAAAAAACAAATAAATGGAAGAGAACACAAGATCCAACAGACTCAACCAGCAATTGACGCCCCTCGGTTATAACCTCACTAGTAGCGTTATTGCCCCAAGCTCAAAGAAAAAAGGAGAAAGTATGGCCAAGAATCAATGAACGTGAATCTATGGAGTCTAAAATGCAGAGCAAATGAAAATAAATGCATGGAGAACCAGAAAAGAGGAATAAAGCAATAATGAATAAAGTCAAATGCATGCAAAGAGGACACACAAAAAAGAAGGAACCGATACAAAAAAAATGCTTCTAAAGAGGTAATAATAGAGAGTTAGGTTTTAGAAAGAGCGCATGCAAGAATATTCCTTTTAGATATATTAAAACAGAGGTTTTTAAAATCTTATGAAAACAATGATTAAAACATTGATATCAAGTTTGAAAAGATATTCTATACAATTATGAATGGATATGAGAACTAAAAAAAAACTTTTTAAAAACTTTAAATTATAATATTTAAAACTATTATAATATTTAGAATTTATTAAAGATAAGGAAAAGGATATTAAGAATTTATAATTATTTAAAACTTCTTTTTATATTAGAACTAAATTTAAAGAGGAAGATAATTAAAAATAAATTTAAAAACTAAAGGAGATGAGATGAACTAAAAAACTCTCTCAAATAATAAAAAATGAGTCTCCGAATTTGGAGTGCTCTGAGATATGATAACCGCTTAAACCATGAACTCAAAAATGGATTGAACTTGCTCTGATACCATGTTAAAATGAAAAATAAATTCGAGCTAGGAACAAATTAATCCAATTGAGTAAGGAAAAAGGAAGATTATCATGAATCAAGCTAATCCTTAGAGCATACACCAAAATGAAACAACAAAGGAGACAAGAAGTTTTTGAAGGGGGAAAAGCATAAAAAAACCCCCATGAATTATGAATGGGCAAAATAGCCAGAGAGAGAGAGAGAGAGAGAGAGAGAGAGAGAGAGAGAGAGAGAGCTTTAGCTCATACAATATTGAAGAATGAAAGAGAGAATAGAAAAGAAGTGTTGTATGAGAAGAGAGGAGAAATATCTCTATAAGTAGAGATGATAGAAGGAGGAGAGAGAGAGAGAGAGAGCTTTAGCTCATACAATATTGAAGAATGAAAGAGAGAATAGAGAAGAAGTGTTGTATGAGAAGAGAGGAGAAATATCTCTATAAGTAGAGATGAGAGGAGGAGTTCAAAATGTAACTCCCATGAGAATGAATGCCACCATTCATAAGTGTGTGAGGCCAAGTGTGAGATTCCTCATAAGGAGGAATAAACTAATTTACAAATTACAATAAATATTTGTCCTCACTTATTCTACTAGAGGACAAAATAGAATGTAGAGGAAATAAGACAAAAAGAAATATATTAGGATACCTTGGCTTATATCCTAATATATTAGAACAAGAAAAGAAGAAAAAATCTAACCTTGGTTTATAAATACACCAAGGAAAGATTACAACTTCTAACAATATGCGGTGAGTTTGTAAAGGAATTGGAGTGTGTTGTTCTTATTGGAGACTTAGAGATGTTTTTAGAGGTTGTATGTTGAATTGCAGAGGCTGAAAACAAGTATGGAGAAATTTATGATCGATTGAAGAGAAATAGGGTAGACAAGAGAATAGATAATGTCAGATGTCAATGACTGATTAGATTATTCTTAGATTATTCTATAAAATTGGTAAGGATGATTTGATGTTACATTGTTTGAGGTGATCATATTTAATCAAGTGCTAGAAGCATGTTGAAGAAATCAAAAGGTTTGACTATTATTGATTTAAATCAAATGTGCAATAGATTTGAATGCTAAAATGGACTTGAAACTATAACTAACAATTGGTAACATGTTTTAGGGTTCAAGGATCAACTGGGAATGAATTGTAATGATCAAATTAAAATTTATTAGGTCATGTTTAAGGCATTGGCTGACCTAGTTCTTGAAAATATATTTATATATAAATTGGCTAATTATGAAGTTGTAGATCATGGATGTAAAGGTACAGTCGAGTGAAGAGAGAAGATTTTCTATACGAAGGAGAAGTGTTTGTTATTAATCAGACCTAAATGATAAAATAAGGTTGTTCTATACCCAGATCATTGTACTTGTTGATTTTTTACAATTTGTACAAGAAAATACCTTAACCAGGTAGACTTTAATAGGTCTTATTTGGAAATCCTTTATTTAAAGGTGACTCTTTAACTAGGGTTTTAAATCCTTTAAAAAGGGTACTCCTAAACAAGGTAAAGCTCTTAATAGGGATAGAGGTAAATCCCTCAACCAAATGACTCCTAACAAGGTTTGGATGGTTGTATGATTGATTTGTTTATTGCATGATTAAAGTTTGAAATTGAAGAATGTGGTTGACGTGGTTGAAAAAATTGTGAAAAGTCTCAGTAATTTTGGACCCTATAGTATTAACAGATCCATTAGTACCCTAAGATGTCATAGAGACATTTTGTTGTCACATGTATATTTTGTAGAGATTTTTAAATGGAATGTGCCATATTTTGTAGTTTAATTTGTTCAAGTTGCCATTTATGCCATATTTGTATATGGACATACATAGTTAATTTAAATAATTTGATGTATACAATATTAGTTTTGATATAATTTCTTGTTCATTTGCACTATATCTACTAATCATGCTTAGAGAACCATTAAATATTTTTCTTATGTAAGTGTCATTGTTACTATTTTTAAAAATATTTTATGTAATATCCCTAGGAGGCTGTCAATTTTGAATGATTAGCATAGATCACTATAAAATTAAATCAAATTAAATTAAGAATCAATGAATGATCCTTTTAAAAATATTGGTATTTAACATACTTAATATTGATAGTGAACATTTGAATTTACTTTTTGTAGTGAAATTCACACCAATCTACAAGTATGTCCCCTCAAAGATTTGGAATCCCTTCCCTATTGTGTCTTCAGATTCATCTACCTTTTTATAATAGTGAAGAACTTGATATCTTAGTGAATGGTGATTAAATGAATTGGAAACTCTTAGATTGAGGAGTGAGGATTTGGTGCATGCTAGTCTGATGTATTCATCTGTGATAATAGATAAATGATCCTTGAATACTTGGAATAATTTATCCTTTATACAACACTGATTAAAGGGTCTACACATTTCATAGGAATTGAGCCACCACATTCCACTTTGGGCTTTGAGAACAACTTTTTATTCCCTAATTGTATATCTCTTGGATGCTCTCCTAAAACAAAACCTTCTCTTTTTTATACCTTTCAATGTGACGAAGAGACGCATCTATTTGTCAGATCCACCCATTGCAATAGTCACACCCTTTCAAAACTACCACCTTATTAAAGGGTCACAACCCTTCATCATTGCTTCCCCTTTGGAAGGTACTCCCCTTCCTTCTCCTCCTCCTTAATTCCTATGTTCCCTTTATTCAAGTCAAAATTATCTTATTTCTCAAGGAAGAGATTACTACAAGATATCTTATGATGATCACTTCTTCTTCTTTTTTCCATAAATGATTTTCCCTCCTATTTATATCTTCATGATGGGAGAGTCACAAACTTTCATTATTACAAACTTTATAGAGATTTACAACCCTTGATCCTTTATGCACTTTCGAAGACTATTTTTTTTTTTTGTAGACATCGAAAAATGGTTCACACGTATGTGTCCCCTTTTAACATGTCTTCTATATTTTTTATATTTTTCATTTAATCATTTACTAAAATTTCCCTCATCTTGCATCATAACCTCGATCTCTTTGGCAAAATCAATCAAGTTTGAATCATTAATGAACCATTCCCAAAATAATCCTAGCCATTCCTAAACCAACCCTATTTATTCAAAAACCAATCCTAAACATTCCTAAATTGATCCTATCCTTTCCTGAACCAATCCTAATTGATCCTAAACCATATAAAATCTTCCTATATCAATCCAAATCAATCTTGATTAGTCCTAATCATTTCCTAATTAGTCCAAGATAATTTCAAACTCATTGAATCAATGTCAAATCCTTACAAGGAATTTTCAAAGTTCATCAATCCCTTATCCTCAATTCTATCATCAATAATCATTAGTTCGAGCACATTTTGAAAGGTCATTGATGCCTCATTATTAAATTTTAATAGCATTTTCTAATTTCATCAATGTTATTTCATCACCACTAGTCAACTCAATAGCATTGTCAAAGTTCATTGATGTTATTTTATCCTTTTTCCCTAGATCATGCACATTATCCAAGTTGATTGATTTTGTGTTGTTCCATAAGAAGTTTTAAATCATCAAGATCTGTTCAAACTTTCATCAAAGATTTCAAGAATAAACTCTTTTTTATCCCATAGTGATCATTCTGTCAATATTTTTTTACTAATTTTTCCCCTTGGGATACATATATAATCCATATTTTGTCCAATTTGTATTAATATTTTTATTAGATTTATTCCCTTATCCATGTCTCCCACAATTAATTAATTTTCATATTAATTATATGTTCCCTTTTCCATGAATTTTAGAGTTTTTCATAATTCATAATTCCTAATTATCCCTTTTTTAGGGAATAATGAATTTTAAAATCTGAAAATGACAACTCTTACACATTTCCTTAATTTGTGCTTTATTTTCCCAAATTTAGCTTCCACCTTTCCTCTAACACTGATGCAAGAGCATCCTGGGTGTAAGAGTAATCTTGCATCACCCAAAAATATTTATATTTTTGTATTCAATAAGGGCTATCTTGTGCAGAGCTGCTATTTATGGAAACTTGCTACTTTTAGTATGTTGGTCAGATGATCTCAGAATGTTCTAATTTTACATGTGGAGGTTCATCTCAGTCATATCAACCTTCCGGTAAAGTTTCATGGCTAGATCAGTTCTAGTTTTGAAGATATTGAATTTTTTCGGTATTGGCAGCAGGGTACAGAAACTTTGAAGTCAGTTTTGAAGGCTTTAGAGGCTTCGGATTAGGTTGAAAATTTGGGTGACAGGCCCTTGCATGAGTCAAGCTTGTAGAGCACTTCACAGCCTTTCTGAATTGGGGTTATAATAGTCAATCGTGTCAACTAGTGATGACTTATGGTCTCCAGAAGTCGGGCCACCTGAAATGGTGGAAAATAATTTTTGTTCGGGTTTCAAAAGTTATTTTGAGCTGAATTTGATGTAATAAGTTGAAAAATAAAATAACTCTAAGTTTGGTCAGCCCCAAGGGCTAAATTTTTGGAACCTTCTTGGGCTATGGAAAATGCCTATATAAAGAAGGCCTGTAGTGTTGTCTAGGGTAGTTCTAGGTAGTAGATCTGGGTATTGATTTGAGGCTTTGTCCTATAGAATATTGTAAGGGAATGCCCATGTGGCTTTTCATATTGTAATTCTGAAAGTTGGTAATTCCACATTTGTGAAGATAATAAGAAGCCCCTTTTCTATTCTTGCATATTGTTGTTTTTTCTCTATTTCTATTATGTGTTTGTGGTATTAAGGGGAGCACCCTTCATCAAGTGGTATCAGAGCAAGAGTTCTTAAGTGTGTAAACAGATCACTGACAGTGAGGTAGTTTGCACCAGGACTATGGTTAGGGTTTCAATGCACATCACAAAAATGCCTCCACAAAGGGAACATGGTGGAAGAGCTAGTGTTGTAACACTTGAGGTTAGAGCACTCCAGAGACAAGTGCGAGCATTACAAGAAGAGATTTGTAGAGGAATGAATCTTAATGTCAGAGATGAAAGTGAGGATGAAGTCGAAGAAGGAAAAGATGATCAAGAAGAAGAAGGAGAAATTTTGAAGCAAGAAGAAGAAAGGATTTTTCAAGCCATTTCCAAGATTGGGAAAAGACCTAAGATCGAGGTTCCTGCATTTTCAGGAAATCTTAACCCAGAAGAATTGATCGATTGGATCAATGAATGTGAAGAATATTTTGAGTATGAAGATATTGAGGATCCTGATAGCATCAAATTCGCGAAGGCCAAACTAAAAGGTCATGCAAAGATCCAGTGGCAAGAGATTCAATTGGAGTGAAATAGAAGAGGGAAAGATAAAATCACAAGATGGGATCAAATGGTGGATAAATTAAAGCAACAGTTCATCCATGTTGATTATGAGCTTGACCTACTAAAAAAATGCAAAGTTTGAAGCAAGCGGGATGATCTGTTTAGGAGTATACAGAGGAGTTCTATCGAATCCTCATCAGAATAAGCCATGCAGAAGCTGATAAGGACAAAGTTGCTCATTACCTTAATGGGTTAAGGCTAAGCATTCAGGAGGAGCTGAATCTTGTTCGAATGAACAGTATTGAAGAGGCAAACTAGTTTTCCCTAAAAGTAGATGAAAAGCTTAACAAGAAGTTCGAGAGCAGACAAAATGGAAGAGGCCATGGTGGATGATCTAGTGGATGGTCATATGGAGGCTGAAATGAAGATCCAAAAAAGAAGGATGAGGCCAATAGTAGTCAAAATCAAAGAAGAAACAATTGCAATCATTTCCAAGATCAGAACAATAGAGATGAGAGAGGAAGAGGAAGAGGACAAGGTTGAGGAAGAGGAGGCTTCTGTGGACATATTTTAACTGTGGAGAAGAAGGTCATAGGGCATTTGAATGTCTTCAACACCAAGGAAGGATGGATAGGAGGAATGAAGGATAGGCTAGAGTTGCACATGTAGATGAAGATGCTAGATCATCAAATTTTGAAGATATTGAAAGAGGAGAAATGTTGATTAACATAAGAGTCCTGCTGAGTGGTAAGAATGAACCTAAACAAAGGAGGAGCCTATTTCGCACTAGATGCAAGTGTGAGGGTAAATGTTGTGATGTGATTATTGATAGTGGAAGCACTGATAATTTTGTGTTAGAAAAGATGGTGACAAACTTGAAGCTCAAGAGATAGAAACACCCACATCCATATTAGATTGCCTGGGTGTAGGATGACCACAAGGTCATGGTCAATGAACAATGCATAGTAAAGTTCAAGATTGGTAGGTACCATTATGAGGTACTATGTGATATCATATATATGGATGCATTTTACATGTTGTTGGGTAGGCCGTGGTAGTTTGACAGATGTGTTGTACATGATGGTCATGCAAATACCTATTCCTTGACAAAGGATGGAGTGTGACATAAGCTAAAGCCATTGAAGGAGATCGAAGAAAAGGCATGTGGTAATGTGAGAATAACTTATTTTGATGGAAGAAAATTCCTAGATGGTATGAGGCATGAGCATGAGTGTTTTTCTTTAATTCCAAAAGCTGGTAAAGAGGAAGTAGAGGATGTACCTGTAGAGGTTGCAGATTTGTTGAATGAGTTTCAGGATATTGTATTTGATAATGTACCTGATGGATAACCACTGGTAAGGAAGATCAGTCATCAGATGGATTTGATTCCAAGAGCTAGTTTTCCAAACAAGGCAGCACACAGAATGACACCAGCAGAATGTGAAGAGTTGAACAGACAAATGCATAAGTTGTTATAGAAGGGATTGATTCAGGAGAGCCTGAGTCCATTTGATGTACCAGCGGTATTAGCACCAAAGAGGAATTGAGAGTGGAGGATGTGTACAAATTCTAGAGCAATACATAAGATCACAATCAAGTACAGGTTTCCACTGCCATGAATGGATGATATTATGGACTGTTTGAGTGGAGTTATGTATTTCTCAAAGATAGATCTAAAGAGTGGATATCACTAGATTTAGATAAGAGAAGGAGATGAATGGAAGACTACCTTCAAGAGAAAGGAAGGACTTTATGAGTGGTTAGTCATGCCCTTTGGGTTAACCAATGCACTGAGCACTTTCATGCGGCTCATGAACGAGTTTTTGAAAGAATTTCTGGGTAAGTTTGTCATTGTGTACCTAGATGATATTTTGATCTTTAGTAATACATTGGAAGAGCATATGATGCATATTAGTATGGTGTTTGAGAAGTTAAGAGATGAGAAATTGTTGACTAATTTGAAGAAGTGTAGTTTTGTGAAGAAAGAGTTAGTGTATTTGGGATTTGTAGTTTGAACAGAAGGTCTAAAAATGGACCCAAAGAAGATACAGGCTATCCTTGAATGGCCTACTCCAAGGAGTGCTACTGAGGTAAGATCTTCTCATGGTCTAGCTAGTTTTTACAAAAAATTTATCAGAAATTTTAGCAGTATTTGTGGTCCCTCGACTGAAACAATGGGAGGGGATAGAAAAGAGTTTTCAATTGTTGAAACAAAAAGTTATAGAACAACTTGTTTTAGCACTTCCAGATTTTAATAAGGTGTTTCAAGAAGACTATGATGCTAGTGGTACTACAATAGGAGTTGTTATGAGCCAAGAAGGTAAACCTATTGCTTATTTCAGTGAGAAGTTAAATGATGCCAAGATAAAATATTTTATTTATGATCAAGATTTTTATGCTATAGTTCAGGCATTGAAGAAGTGGAGACACTATCTACTTCCTGAAGAGTTTTTTTTGTATACTAATCATCAAGCTTTGCAATATTTGAATAGTGAAGGAAAGTTGAATCAAAGGCATTTGAAATGGGTTGACTTTTTGCAGAGTTATACATTTGTTTTGAAACATAGAACTGGAAAGTCTAACAGGGTTGCAGATGCACTTAGCAGAAGCCAACTATTGCTAACAGAGATGCAGATTGGGGTGGTTGGGTTCAAGGAACTCAAGAATTTGTATCGATCCTAATTTTGGTGAAGCTTGGAAAGCTTGTAAAGAACCTATTACTCTAGACAGAATGAAGTGGCTGGATTTCATCGTTTAGGATGATATGCTATTCAGAGGGAGTCAGTTGTGCATTCCAAGAAGTTCTATGAGGGAGAATCTCATCAAGGAGAAGCATAGCAAAGGATTGGCTGGACATTTTGGTTGAGATAAAACCCTTCCTTTGGTTAGTGAGAATTATTATTGGCCATGGTTGCAGCAAGATGTCAAGAAGTTTGTACAGAGTTGCAGAGTATGTCAGATAGCGAAAGGAGTGAAGCAGAATACAGGGTTGTATCAGCCATTACCTGTACCAAAGAATCCTTGGGAGGATATCAGTATGGACTTTGTTCTTGGTTTACCAAGGACACAGTGGGGACATGATTCAATTTTTGTGCTAGTTGATAGATTTTCAAAGATGACACATTTTATTCCCTGCAAGAAGACTAATGATGTTGTTCATGTAGCAAAATTATTTTTTAGAGTAGTGAGACTACATGGTTTGCCAAAGACCATAGTTTTAGATTGAGACACCAAATTTGTAGGCTATTTCTGGTGAACATTGTGGAAGAAGCTGAAGATAGATTTGAAATTCAGTTCATCACATCATCCATAGACTGTTGGACAAATGGAGGTGGTAAATAGGAGTTTGGGAAATTTGCTAAGATGTTTGGTTGGAGATAAGTCGATAGGATTGGATTTGATTTTACCACAGGCAGAATTTGCATACAATAATTCTATCAATAGGAGTACTGGTAAATCACCATTGCAGATTGTATATGGAAATAGTCCCAGAAATGCATCTGAGTTGAGAAGGATGGATCAAGGAGAAATAAGTAGTGCTGAAGCTGAGGATTTTACAGAACATTTGAAGAACATCCATGAGGAGGTGAGGAAGCACATTACCAAGATGAATGCATACTATAAGGCTAAGGTAGATGAGAAAAGGAGGCATAAGGAATTTTGGGTTGGAGATGAAGTCATGGTTCATTTGTGGAAGGAGTGATTCCCAGTTGGTACATATAACAAATTGAAAATGAAGAAGTTTGGGCCATGTAAAATACTAAAGAAGCATGATTCAGGAAATGTATATTAAATTGAATTGTCTACTGAGCTGAATATTTTACCAGTGTTTAACATTTCAGATCTGAAAAAGTATCATGAGGGAGGTTTTTAAGATGAGATCACAACAGCACAGTGGAGTATTCCAGAAACTAGTTCAGATATCAAGGAGATTGAAGACATACTGGATAGTAGTGTTGGTAGAAGTGCAAGGAACATGACATATGAAGAGTATTTGGTCAAATGGAAAGGACAACCTATTGAAGATTCATCATGGTTAACAAAGGAGGAGGTTAACCATCTTGGTTTTCCTCTGCACACCTGAGTCATGACAGGGTCACTTCTCAAATTACCCTAGGTGTCTGATGCAGGAGCATCCTGGGTGTAAGAGCAATCTTGCATCACCCAAAAATATTTCTATTTTTGTATTCAATAAGGGCTATCTTGTGCAGAGCTGCTATTTATGGAAACTTGCTACTTTTAGTAAGTTGGTCATACGATCTCAAAATGTTCTAATTTTACATGTGGAGGTTCATCTCACTCATATCGGCCTGTCAGTAAAGTTTCATGGCTAGATCAAGTCTAGTTTTGAAGATATTGAAGATTTTTGTTATTGGCAGTAGGGTACAAAAACTTTGAACTCAGTTTTGAAGGCTTTAGAGGCCTCAAATGAGGTCAAAAATTTGGGTGACAAGCACTTGCGCAAGTCAAGCCTTTAGAATGCTTCATGTCCTTTCCAAAATGGGGTTATAATAGTCAATCGAGTCAATTGGTGATGACTTATGGTCTCTAGAAGTGGGGCCACCTGAAATGGTGGAAAATAATTTTTCCTTCAAAAGTTTTTTTTGGGTTTCAAAATTTATTTTGAGCCGACTTTGATGTAATAAGTTGAAAAATAAAATAACTTTAAGTTTGATCGGCCCTAAGGGATAAATTTCTAGAACCTTCTTGGGCGGTGGAAAATGCCTATATAAAGAAGGCCCGTAGTGTTGTCTAGGGTAGTTCTAGGTATTGATTCGAGGCTTTGTCCTACAAAATATTGTAAGGGAATTCCCATGTGGCTTTTTATATTGTAATTCTGAAAGTTTGTAATTCCACATTTATGGAGATAATAAGAAGCCCCTTTTTGGTTCTTGCATATTGTTGTTGTTTCTCTATTTCTATTATGCATTTGTGGTATTAAGGGGAGCACCCTTCATCAAACACATTTCCCCAAATTATTCTTCACCTCTAAAACTTTCCCTTCACATTTTCCCTATTAATTTGCCTCCATCTTTCTATGCCGATTTCCCCTTAACTTGTGCATTCTAAAATGCATCTCTTACCCTTGTCATATTGTGTCATAATTTGACACTTTTTCTAATTTAGTTCCACTATTGTGGAGATGTACAAATTTTTGCCTTGAATTTTTCATAATTATGACATATTTCGGATTTGTACACTAACTTTCCTTTGCTTCAATTTTTGGTCCCAACCCTATAAATTGAGCCTTATTGGCACTAATTTGGCTAACCAATTTTGTTATCATTTCTCTCATACTATTCTCATCATTTTTCTTTCAATTGCTTAGTACATTTCATCTTTATCATAGAGCTACATAATCACATTGAAAGAAGCATAAAGGAGAACATGGGAACTTCACATGAAGGGGGTTTTATTTTATTTAATTCCTTTATTTTACAAGTGGTTTTCATGATAGGATTAGATATGAAAATCACATATAGGTGTCATTTAATATTATTCATATTTCATTTAATAATTGTACCATGGTTGTTAGATCTACTCTCTCCAAACATTATTTGACATTAGTTGTGATTTTAATCTCTTGGGCGGTAATTTCCTTTATAAAAAATCTACACATGAACAATTTAAATGATCTCTCTTCTTGAAGAAGTTGTAATGATATTGAATCTTGTAAGAGGTTATAATGATCTTATATTGTAAGAGGTTATAGTGATCTAATATTGTAAGAGGTTCGAATAATCTCATATTGTAAGAACTTGTAATGACCTCTTTCTGAAGAAGTTTTAAGTATCTCATCCTCAATGATTTGGAATTTTTGTACTCATCTTCAACTATTTTCAATCTATTCTTTGTGAAGAACTTTTATTCTCTCTTTGTCTCTATTTTTTTTGTATTTGGTTATGAATCTATAGGGTTAGTGTGGCCCTTCAACAATTAAGCTTATAACATCAAGTCTAAGGAGGATGCCAAGAAATGAAAGTCATCTAGTGTCATGAATTAGCTCCATTAACCTCCTTAATAGGGGGAGAGAGGAGATCAAACCAAATTTGTTCAATTATCGACTAGGAAAATGGATCAACCTATTTTTTTTATTCAGACA